>JBAMIG010000021.1:10228305-10251203 GCA_037177335.1 Kiunga ballochi | reverse complement strand
TCATACACACAGAGTACACCACATCATACACACAGAGTACACCACATCACACACACAGAGTACACAACATCACACACTGTATATTATGTGGAAACAGTCAGTTCTTTGGTTTTAGCCATTTCTACTAAAGTTGTGCTTTTCACTTTGACATTATAGTTTTTTAAATATAAAATTGTAGCATTTTTATATTCCCTGTGAAAAATTAGTTTCTTTCATCGTTGTATTTAAACTTTTCAATCCTTACAAATCTGTTCATGTGGAGGCTGTAACTGGTGATAAATGGTATCACATACAGAATAAAAGGTTGTATCTAACCTGGTAAGGGTGAGCGCATACAGAGGCCTTTTTAGCTGTCTTCTTGCATTCCTTCATTTAATCTGGGTTTGTTGCTACACTTCGCCTGCATAGCTGTGTTGGAAAGTAGAAAACAAATGTTTTTTTAAGCAGGAATGGTTTCAACATCAGGCTAACAAAATGATGAGTCAGAGCATCATATTAATCATGACTCTGTTTAAATCCTGTAGGTGTTTTTGACTTGTAACAAGGTAAAAAAGTATTTTCTTTTATTTAACATAAAGCTGTAAACCTTTGGGGATCAAGCAATGCATAAAAAACATGACCTGTTAATATTAGGGAAAGTTTTTTTTATGTAAAACATTTTATTCTCACTCATTTATTTTATTATTTGGAGATCTTTTAGAATAATCTTTTGAAGCCTCCACCGTTCTCAATATCCCGACCGAGCTCTGAGATGTGCAACGTCTCTGTAGATGGAAATGCTCTTTTAAGCTAAAATGTACTAGTTTTTTTTTTTTTTTTTACAGTGGAGTAAAAAAAAACAATGCTTTGTTCCCAAAATCCGACTGAATTATATGTTTTTAAGTGTTTTGGTGATGACTTAATATCCTCAGCTTCTTCACGAGGACGGTACTTGTGTCTCCAGCACTCGAATGAACAGAAATGATCTTAAAACTGCTGCAGTTCTTCATTGCTGTTCACTTGTATATGTGATTATTTTCAATAATCTGTATGCATGTGAGTTTTTAGTATTGCTTTCATAGAGAAGGCAGCGTATGCATTTCTCACCTGCACTCTGTCTTCAGTGTCTCATTGGCATGAAAATACACACTCACACACGCACAAGTGAATATGAGGCCTGGAGATGAATTTCACCCCCGAAAGCTATCGTCTTGCTCACTGTGGTCAGTTCAGGGACGGTCTAGCCAGAGGAAGACGATGATGCTCTTCAATAAGCTCCTGTCCTTCATCTGTGCACGCTTGTTCTATTCAAATGGAGCAGCTTGATTTGATATCCACAGACAGAAACTCAATGCGAGGCTCCTTCTGTTCGCTTGTTATCTGGAAATTAAATTTCGCCCTCATGGATTGCATTTCACGGTTCACCGAGTCATTCAACAATAATGGCTGTAAGACTGAGCGACGAGATTGATTCCAAACGTCAACTCAAGAGATTTGACCACTTCAGAGTTGCAGTGACTTTGCATTTGTCTGTTTGCATCAAGATGCATGTTCAGAGTTATTTTAAGAGTTTTTTTTCTGCAGAAACTCTTGAACATTATGGACTCTGGCAAAAAGATTATCTGAAAACTAATTAAAAAAACTCCAAAAGGAATCACTTTGTTTTTGTTTTACAACCCTTCATTTCATGTCACTTGTCAGCAAATGATCACGATTTAAAATACTGTTTGCTGCTCCCTCAGTGATTAGATGAAGTTGTGTAAATAGTCAAATGCATGAGTAAGCTGTCATAAGACTGTGTTGTCATGCAATGCAACAACAGCATGTGCACCACATCGTTCTGTTTGATGCATTGTGTTAAAGCTGCAAATGACAAAAACATTTGACATCCTTAAGCAGTGCATCACAGGAATAAACCAGGAAACTTTGCACCAGTAAATGGAGAAGAAATGAGGTTTATATCCATAGATCTGTGCACTAAATCCTTTTTTTTATAGCGTTTCTCTTAACATTAACAGATGCTGTTTTTATGTGACATTTAGAGTTTATATGTTAAATCATGTATTTTATTCTAAATGGAATAAAAGGTGCTGCTATTACCCAACTAGCTGTCTAAAATTAGGAACTTTAAAAGTTCTTACTGAATAGTGCTCTGAATAGAGTGAAAGAAAACCGTTTTTTCCACAAGGCTCGCTTAATATTAAAAAATGGTTTGTGTTGACTTACAATCTAGAGGTCAAGTGGCATAATTGTGTTGCAATGCAGCAGAAAAGAAGGATGATCCATCTTTTTGCGCTGTGCACAAGCGTGTTATTGCATAAAGGTCACTGGCAGTTTGAATCATTGGGAACTCTAAAGGCTTTTTCATGAGGTGGGCTTCTTTGTAATGCAGAGAGACAAAGAAGACAAGTGAATTACATAAAGTGGTTCATAAAGTCTGCTCTCTAAAGTTCCCTGAGATGTTTTGGCAATTACAGCCCGTTGACATGGAAACTAATGAGGCCTTTGTGTGTGTCTGCAACCAGTTTTTGTGCAGTAAGGGTCAGTTCATGACTCATCTGAGTAAAATACGGTTTTTGTGTGTCCAGTATTTGTTTACCTTCACACTGCACAGAGATTTGCAGATCTATGCCGCTTTTTAGATAAAGTAAAGAAGTTTTGTCGCAGCTCTGTGCTTCAGCGCAGATCGATAAATGCACGTAATTTTGTTGTCTTGTTAGAGTCTGTGAGACATTTTCTGTGAGACGTCATGAATTCAAGACTGGACACCTGTCTTTGCCGAAGTAAAGGACAAAAAGGCAGCAATATTTGTTGGTAACGGTGGCTGGAGGCGTTATGTTTTCAGGTTATCTGAGTGTCTACCTATCCCTCCATCTGACCGTCTTGAGTCTTACAAACGCCTTGAGGGAATTTTGGCAGCAACGTTCACATGAGCCATTTTCACACATGTCCTGCAGCTTTGTCTTGTTCCAGAGGGGCTGCATGTGAGAACACAGATGTCAGCAACATTTACTCCGGGATGCTTTTGGACTTTACCCAGCTATAATACCTCGTTGTGTGGATATATGAGGTCATCCTCACAATTAAGCACAAGTGAATCTGTATACTAATAACAGTTGCTGCTTTATTTCCTATGTTTCCTTTTTGCTTAACACTGTAATAGAAACGTTAGGAAGTGTAGAACTGATGTTGGCTCCAACAAAGCTGCATATAAATGCAGCTTGGCTGGATGGAGAGGTCATACAACTTTGAGATTTATTACTTTTTAGTTTTTCTATACATAGAAAAATTATAATCTCAGTCATTCTACCGAATGGGAGCCATTTCTATGTTGCAATGGTAATAGATGGTTCAGTCCTGTAACTGATACTCAGTCATTTTTCTTATAAAATGAGTGACAGTACTGAGTTTTTAGCAAAAACATGAAATAAAACCTCATAGCATGCTTGCCAATAGCAACATGCACAATCTAGAGATTCCCTAAAATTGACTATTTTTTTAAATAAGCACCTGATAAAAAAAAAAATGCATCATTTAAGTACGAGTTTGCTGAGATTGAACTTTTTGACAATATTTTAAATAGGACTAAATTCACAGAAAAATGAATGGGAGCTAAGTTTTGGTCTTCCCATGGCTTTGAAAAGGTCCAGCTGATGCTACTAATTGTTGTGCACGTGACCTGTGGGATGAATCAGGTGGGTAATGTGTTACCAGAACTGAGGGAAAACCCTGGGACAGGACTAAAATCTGCATTTTTTTTTTTTACCTAAAAAATACTGATTGGTTTTGAAAAATGCTTGTAAAGGATGGATGCAAGATTGAAATACTCAGAAATACAGAAAAACTTAAACATTTATGTTTCTATTAATCATATTTTATTCCAAATTGAAATGTTACAGAGTGAGAAACAGATGGAAAGTGTCCATGGTGGGTTTTTGAATCTTCCCAGCACTTAGCTAAAATTTAAGATGAGATTATTGAGCAGGACTGTTGGCTAAGTTAGAAAGTAAGTAAGTTAATGTGCATTTTTGTACATGAAATGATGTAGGGATGGAAATGGCACCCATCCACTGGAATAGCCCATGTGGAAGTAACAGAAGTAAGTCTTAAAGTGCAGCAGAATTAAACAAGGTCATTTTGAGAACCCAGTTCTTCACTGTGTCATATTTTACAAAAGCTTAATTCAGATCTGGGACACAGTTGAATCTCTTCAGAGAACAAACCCTTTAAACCAAGCCTCAGCTCTTAGAAAACAATAAGGATTTAGCAAGTTGAGAGTAAATCTACACTGGACTGTAACATGATGTGCCGTTGCTCTCATTTCCCCTTCATGTATCTGAGACGCATTCACATCAGAGAAGGATAGACTAACATGTAGTATTCTTTGGGGATCTGGAGCATGATAAGAAACTATGTAAAATGTTTAAACTGCAATGGAAGATCTGGTCTGATACAGAATCCCATTCAAATCCTACAAAACAATATATGTTGAATCACTTACGCATTAAGGTTTGATGTATGATTTGTGTCTCCTCATAGAATTTACGGACCCAGGTGATGATCCATGATGACATTCCCTGAAAGCCATATCTGAGCTGAAACCCACCATTCTGGACCCTGCGGATGACACGGTTTTAGCAGATCTGCTCACGAATGCTGAGACTATGGTGAAAGTTCAGCAGTGCCAGCCACTGAAATATGGAAAGCGCCAGAAGCAGAAGGGAGGCAAGGAGAAGGGTGGTGGTATGAAGAAAGGGAAAAGAGGAAATAGTGATCTGAATGGAAAGACAAAGAGACACAAGAAAGGCTCACGATGCGAACGAAAGAAGACTGTAGCAACGGCTAGTGGAGATGCGTTAGCTTGTTGCGTTCTGCTAACCCGTTTGGAGGAGAAAGGAGTTCGTGCTAAAGACAAGAATGCACCAAAAGCTCGTAAGCAAAAGAGTGTTAAAGTCAAAAAGAAGCCTTGCTCCACTCAAACAACCAAATCTGGATCAATGAAAACTTCCACAGCCAATCAGCAGACACTGGAACCAAAAAGCGACCAAGCGGCCGCCCTAAATATGTTGGCATCACCTGTCGATATGCCCCGCAGAAGGAGGATGGCGTCTCTCAATGCTGAGGCTGTCAACAGCTTGCTGCTCTACAGAAATAATTCCATCATGACTGATCTCGCCAAAAAATGGCAGTCTTCCAGTAAGGATCCAGGCAAAGATCTGACTAAAACCAAAAAGGTTCCTTCAGGTGGGAGAGGCGGAAAAGAAAGACCCAAGAAACAAAAGCGGTCAGCAGCTCAGCCTCAGGATATCGACTGGTTGAGTTTGCTTGCTCCAACACCCCGGCGTCAGGCTGGCCTCACCGCTGCAACGCTGCTCAAGCTCACCAGTGCCCAGTACAGAAGCAAACGGCAGAGGAAAACTGAGCCCAAGCCAGGGAGCGAACCAGCAGCTGCCACCGGAGCTGGCACAAATGGTAAGCCTGAAAGTGGACAAAAAACACCGACCAAAAATAAAACACATCCCAAACAGGAAGAGCATCTCGAGCACAAAAAACAAGGCACAGATGATTCGGTCCCTCCCCAGTTGAACTCTACCACCCAGGGCTGCTGCAGCATGTGTAAGTCAGAGCCTTTGGATCCAGAGTGGAAGAGCGCTACAGGAGGACAGGCCTGTTTCAAGCATGCTTACCATTGTGGCTCCTCTTTGGGATTCTCCTTAAAAACAATCAAAGAGGAGCAGATGGAGACAGAAGTGTCTTCCTGCTGCTGCTGTTCTCAGGAGAGATGTGTGGAGTACTGTCACAGACTAGCCCTCTTTCTGGAGGACAAAACCTCCAAGGAGCCAGAGGATGGCTCGCTGTCTGAGGTGTTCCACCACCACCACCATCATCACCATCACCACCATCACCACCAGTATCTTCAGTCACCCCATTCTGTAGCCCACCCTGCAGCCATAACCATCAGCCCACACACTTACACCTGTTTCCCAGGCTACTACGTCCACTTCAGCCACCCAGATAGCTCCCCCTCCCCATTACTTACTTTATGCCCGAGGAGCAGCAAGAGGCCAAAGCTGCTTCCCCGCACAAGTCCGCAGTCCTCAGGGATTAGCCATCCAGTGTACTGCTGCACCTCAGTGGAGCCATGCTACGGAGAGCGCTGCAGGATCAACGGCTACTCTGCTTATCCTAGCGTAATTCCAGCCATCACCACAGGAGGGTGCCCCTTCAGCGCTGCAGACTGCACCAAATGTAATCACAGCATCAACAGAGGTGAGCAAACATTTCTGTATTTGCTTTCCGATCTTTACAAATCTGACATTTCCCTTCAGTAGTTTGGTGTCGTTGTTTGTTAGCCTCTCACTGGCTGACTATGTATAGGGGACTATGTTTGCAGAAACAGAGTGGTCTTAAGAAAGATTGTATATTTTACATGAGTATGCTGTTGTGAGATCATTGCAATGCTGTGTCCCTGTTTGTGCTGAGAAAAGCTTTAATATACTATACTTATATATATTACTTGAGAGCGAAGTTTAAAAAGAAAATCTGATGAAGGGCAAGATTTCTTTTGTCAGGGATTCAGTGGAAGTCACTGTGCCCTGAATACAAGGCTGTGGAGCTGAAACTGCATGGGCTCAAGTATCGACTGTTAATTGTGGTGTGTGAGACAGCACTGTGGTCCAGAACAGGAAACTCTGCACTATCAGTGTGCTGATGCGAGCGTCTGCATGCTTTAAAATCCCTGAATGAGACCTCAGCAGGTTTCTTTTTTTTTTCTCTTTTAAACATGCACACACACATGCACACACTGTCATTGGTATCCAGCCAGGTCAAGCAGTGAGGTCTGAAATCCTGCTTTAACACAGGGCCAACTTTAATCTTAGTGGAAATATTAAGTCTTATTGGCACAAGGCATTCAACACTGAAAGAACAGCTGTGGATGGTAAATGATGAAATGAATGATGTCTGAACTTAATCTAACAGTTTATTGTGGTGTTTTGTGTGTGTTGTCACACTGGCTTGGCTTCCTGGTACATGTTTGCTTTTCCTATTATGACAAGTCTGCTGTGAAAATGGGCTATGGTCCTCCCACACAGGGGCTGTCACTTTTCTGCCTGAAAAGATGTCTTCTCATTACCGTTTGCGGGGGATGCGCTGATTCAGTTTGACTTGCATCTTCGTAACTCCTCCTCATTTTGTGGCACCTCTGAATATATGTACATTTTAGGCTTTATTTGATCTGACTAATGGGGCTTCTTGTTTTCTTCACACATGTCGTAAGGTGCAAGATTTTTGCCCGTCCCATGGGAGATGCAATTAATGCTGGGAAGACATTTCCTCCCCCTCCCAGGCTCTGCCATGCTAAACAGTATATGCAAAGTTAGGTTGACAGAAGGTTATAGTTAATCCATCCCTTATGAAATGTCACAGATAAACTTTTAGCTGTTCATAACTCAGTCTTATGGCAGTTTGAAATAACTGCATTGCTCCAAATCACAAAAACACTATACTTTCTCTAGTAATTTGTCTCCAGTATGTGTTAAACACATAATATTTTATTATCTTTAGAACAAAAAAGAAAGTAAATTCTAATTTAAAACACATTTCCTGCATCAAAAGCAGTTTCAGACTGGATGGACCAGAACAGGAAATAATAACTACATGAGTATTTACTTCACTTATGGATTTATTTTGCTTTAATAATTGCATGCCACATGCTTTATGGCCATTTCTGAGCTGTAACTCTGTCAATTATTATTAAACAACAACAAAAAAAACACACTGGAGAAAAGAAACAGAATTACGTGAAGCCAAACAGCATCCCAGCATCTGTTGCAAACATAAGACGACCGTACATGTTGATTCATTTCATTTTACACCAGATGAAACAGGATTTTGCAGCTTTCAAAAGGTTTTAGGTCTCCAAAGCTGGAAAATAACTTACCGGGACATAAAAGCCTCATTTGTTTTTCTGATCAATGATAATACATCAAATCGTAAAAAAAAAAGGCAGATATGTAGCCTAATGACTAAATTCATCCCCTACAGAGGAAGTTGAACAAGTAAAGATGTGGATGAGGCTTGAAGTCGGAGAGCTAAAAGGTAAATTGATCAATAACTTGACTCCATATCATCAAAGTAGTTAAATAGGAGTGTAGACAAACCACACAGGAGGATTGGTGTTAGTGGTTTTAGTGCAGTTTGGGGTGTCTGCAAGTGTTTGTTATTGTGAGGCTGCTCTTTGAGACTGTTGTTGTCCTAAATTAAGGGTTTGCTATTTTTTCCTCTCTTGCTTCAATAAAAGTAATCTCTCTAGTTTTAATGTCTGTTATGCAATTTATTAAAATTCTGTAAAATCATCAAAGCAAGGAAAAATAAAAACAAACAATGCCTCTAAGGTTTAGCAGCTGTCTTACGCTGTTCTATGAATGTTAATCTGACATTGTCCATGTTTCAGGCGTATGTGTAATAAAATCTGTAAATTGGGGCAAAGTGGAAAGAGTTGAATAAGGTGGTAAGCACATGGAAGAAGCGCCGGGCAACATGATCTCAAATCAATAACCCAATTAATTCAACAAGTTACATCGATTATGAATAGTTAGCTTTTATTTCAGTGTCATTTTGGGATGTTTTAGCCTTCACAACTCAGTTTTACTGATACAAATGTTTTCTATTATAGCAGTGCAGATATGAAATGAATGGGTTTAAAAACACATGGTCATTAGAGTAATATTGTCCCTTGTATTAAGATTAATTTAAATTTACTAACATTAATAATTGACTTGAACAGCATTACATCAATTATTTGTTCTGAATGTCTGTTTGGATAAATGTAATATTTAATTGTGCAGCCCTACATGAAAATGATTATTTTTTCCACATCTACGCTAATAATAAGGCAGAAGCGGCTCATTTCAGCAAGGAACAGCGCTAATGCTAAGGTGCTAGCTAGCCCAAGGCTACTGGTCTGTGCTAGTCCACTTCCTGGCTTTATGCAGCCCTGCAGTCTGAGAATTTCCTCTATAGGTAATACCTCTTTTCCTACAAATATGATTTTGCATAGAAAAAAAGAGATTAAATATAATGTAAGCAGATATTTATCTCAATGCGGGCTGGTGCAGTTTTTTTTTTTAATTGATCAGGTGCATTGATCGCCCTTATTGTGAAGATCTGCAAGCATATTTTCAATCCTCGCACTTACTAGTTCTCACATCCATCACAGGCAGTGATTTATTTTTCTGCTGCTGGTTTCTTGATTTGGGATGAGAGAACAAGTCTGAACCCAGGAAAGGCTGATTCTGTCTGGTTTACGCTGAACTCTCCTGATCAAATGAATAAAAGTAGCTAAATAACAGACTTCAGGGAGGTGGTCTACTGGCTCAGTGCAACATTATACAAGTCTGTAAATCAAGTTCTGCCTTACTCATGTCTTCATTTCCTTTTTTTATTGTTAATGAAATTGATAGAACAAGATTGCTTGCATTAGATATGAGAACAATAGCAATGGAGGGAGAGGGGTGTATTTACTATTACTGATGTGTTAACATGCTGCTAGGGTCCAGATTTCAATAGAAGATATAAACGGGATCATAATACATTGGGTGTGTTCACATCAGTTAAATTGGAGACTGGTATTTACTGTGGTGTACAGAACATATGTTTCTGTTTGATCCAGTCCATTTACAAGCTCACCCCAGCTCTGAAGCGGACCAGAGTTTGCTTGTTTGATCCGTGTCGGTGTTCATATCGCATCAAACAAATCCTGCCATCCTTGGAAGTGGACCACAGTCTGTTTAAAAGAAGACCAAGCAGCCAAAGTGTGAACAAGAGCTAATCTATGCAGCAAAGTAGCTGCACAGCCCCATTCTGCAAGGAGTCAGGATCGCTTAGCTCTGATTCCTCCAAATGGTTTACATGGAACATATAAGCAAGCTGACCTTTGCAAGACTTTCAGCTGTGTTCAGCAGATTCAAAGCAGAACAACTAAGCAGTAGCATTGATTCAGTATATGAAGTGTAAAGCATTTTGTAATCAGAAAGGTCATTAGGACGGGTGATTCAGGGGTGGGGGGGATTTTTAGCAAGAAGGCATTTAAAAGTGGTTGATTGTGATTGCTCCTTATAGAACTATAAACATGTTTTGTAATGATCTTACCTTTTCTGTTTCCTACTTAGATGAATACCCATCAACCCTCCCAGACCACCACAGCCCCTCCTCCATCCCCATTTGCCCCAGTCCCAGAATCTTCACTGGCTGCCCTGTTTCCACTGTGCCTCCGCCTGGCCAATCAGTGCCCCACATTCAGACTCCGCTATCAGACCCCAGCCAACCTCAGCCCCCGCTACAAGTGGCAAAGGAGTGCCCGCAGAGTGCCAAGCCGCCCTGCGGGTCACGGTCTGGTGCACACGGCAGCTCAATTGTCTGCCCCCTTGGCAGGGACAAGAAACAGAAACTCAGCTCCATCAGTATTGGAGGACAAACAGTCACCAAGCACCCAAAGAAGAGCCGCCAAAGATCCACCAACGGCTGGAGGACGGTTGGCTTGCCCTTCGAGAAGGAAGTTTTTGTTGTGGTAAGTAGAGAGTCTTTCAAAAAGGCAAGAAACAATCATGAAGGTGCTGCTTTGACTAAATCCGGTATAATATAACTTGACTCTCGGTTTGGGACTTGTTTCCGTGACTTCGGCGTTTGAGCCCCACCCTGCACAGAAGTGGCTGAACTTCTGCACCGTTTTGCTTTAATGTGTCTTAACATTGGAGGACTCTGTATTTCCTTTTGCCTGTGTTTCCAGGGAGAGGAGACGATGGTGTTGAGAAAGTGCTTTGAGGGAATCCGCAGAGACGGGGACCTGATTCGAGTCAGAGACACGGTTCTGTTGAAGTCTGGACCTCGGAAAAAGTCTTTGCCTTTTGTGGCCAAGGTCTCATCTTTGTGGGAAGACCCAGAGTCAGGTACACAGTGATTGTATGGAGGGTGTGCAGCTGATGTCACTGAGTCACCTGATTTTTGTTTTCTGCCATGTTGGACGGCAAGTAGCCCAGTGTCAGACAGATTGTAGTGTGGGGGGATATTATTTAGTTCAAAATGGTGGTTTCATGGTCTGCATTCAGGCCCATTGTTTCACAGATTCCCGATGTTGCGCAGACTAATGGATTGCAGCTGTAAAATGAGAGGTCTGGAAACCAGCGCTACCAGCAGATTATGTGGTCAATACTTTATATCAAAATACTTATGTAAGGAATAATGCCAAACGAGATATGCATATTCAGAAATTAATGGACAATATGGTCCATTAATATCTTCAAATGGACGCATCAAAAGATGTTATGCTGCTACTACCACGGTCACTTATACAAGAAATAAATATTAAACAAATTAATAATATGTTAACGTTTTAATAACCATTAAAATTGTAGATTTTTCACAGGATGCGTCTGAGTGGATTATTTCTGTCATTGTGTCGTGTTGCCGTAGTAACCGGCTGTTGCCACGGAGCTGCAGCTGGGTCTGCAGCAGGTGATAACGTATGTTCTGAGTTTCTGTTTCTTTGTGTTGTGGTTTCACAAATACTATGAAATAAAATAGAAAGTAACTGGGCACTTTGGTTTTGTTTTTGCTCACATAAATACGACTCATTCTGGCTGATACTAGAGACGGATATGGAGCGCTTTAGTGATTCCCTCGCCAAGTAAAATTCTGCTACGTTTTGACGAACTTACCCGAGACATAATGATATAAAGGTTTTTGTTGGTACCATCCACAGATACTTTCTGAGAGTGTGTTTAGGCTTAAGCCATGCTTTATTCTGCATGTATGTGTTAGGTGGTTAAACTGGACGCTTGCCATTAAAAATGGCGAAGTCAACAATGGGGATAACGTGACTGCACATTCTCTATAGACTGCAGGAGAAGCTGAACTGATGTTTTACCTTGGTTAAGAATTTAATTATACCAATTTTTTTATTATTCTTTTTTTTTTAGGGGAGCTGATGATGAGTTTGTTTTGGTACTACCGTCCAGAACACACACAAGGGGGACGCAACCCTCGTGTACATTGTGAGGTGAGAAACTGCTTGAGACGCAGAAGCTAACATTTAGCTTTGGCTAAGTTTGGAAATGTTACATTTAATAGCATTACATGCCTGCTTCATGTACTTTGAGGCAGATCAAATAACTCATGTATTATCATTGAATTACTTTTTTAAATAACTTTTTAAAACATTTTGGCATCATTAACCAAAGCTGTGCTTTGACTGGCTGAATTCTTTGAATGCTCTCAGTTGGTTTGTACTTTCTTCGCTATTAGGTGGAGATGTACTGTTAAGCAGAGCACATACCCGCTGCCTGTCTGTGCATACCCAACAATACGCGCTTTGGTTGTTTGCTTCTTGTTGTCAGCTATCTCCTGGAGGAACGCTTGGATCAAGTGGCTAGAAACAATAAACAGCATGAAGTCTGTTATCTCTCTGCTGAACATGCATCAAAACAATACTGTTATAACAGGAACAGGACTTTGCTACAGAGGGAGATCCCAAACATCTCTCCTCCGTAAACATTTCTGGAAGTGACGGTTAGGCAGATGATATGTAGTCATCCGAGGTCCCAGTGTGAAGGGAAAATCCTTTTTGATTGGATCTAACCTAATGTTCTTCTGCAGAATGAGATCTTTGCGTCTCGTCACCAGGATGTGAACAGTGTGGCCTGTATCGAAGACAAATGCTATGTCCTAACATTGGCACAGTATTGTCGGTAAGAAACAGGTTTTTTTTTCTGTGGGGTGCATTCAGTATCTGCCTTTGATGTGCTTTTCCTTGCTTTAAGCTTGTCCCTGTTTAAAGATTACTGTTTAAAGTTTTGCCTTTCAAATCTGTGCTGGATTAGCAAGAAAAAAAAGCTAATTTCACATGAAAAGCTGGTAGATTTTCTCAGCTCAGCCATTTGAGACCTTTTTAAAGTTTATTTCTGACTTTCTTGATGATGACAGAACTTTGTTTGTGTTGTTTGTAGATTTTGTGCCTTGGTTAAACGCCGCAGGGAGGGCGTATGCGACAACGCAACCTCCCTTGTGGTGCCACCCGTTGTTGACAACGCCATGCCCACCCACCACTGTGTGCCCGATAACGTCGACCCAGAGCTGGTGTTATTCTGTCGACATGTCTATGACTTCCGCTACGGACGCCTCCTCAAGAACCTGCAGTAGTATGTGGCAGGACATGACGCAGGAGATAATATGACCTTATTATGATTTTCCATGCATTCTGATTAGCTACTTTCTGCCTAGTACAAAGGATGGAGAGTTTATTTTGTTTCAAAATCTCATGTTCATACTTACATTTATTAAGTACAACTAATGGTTTGACTTGGTATCTAAGAGTTAGTATGGCAGTTTAAGTAGTTTATATCCTTCATGGCTCTGGTGTTGTAGCAGCTTTGTGCAGAACCTGAAGCGTACTCTGCTGTAGAAAATGCTACTGTAGCTCTTAGAAATGTGACATTTGATAGATCTGCAGTTGGTGTTACGTGTAATAATGCTACTCTCTGCGGTGACAGATATCAGACACGTAAAGTGTTTCTGTAATGCACTATAGGTAATGAAAATGTAAAGCATATCAAGCAATGGGGTTTTTTTGTGAAGAGAGGAGGGAAATGGGAATATCTCAGCAGCTGAAGATGCTTCACATCTCACGAGTTGTCTGTAATTTGCAGATCATGATACCCATCTGATAGTTGAAATGTTGAATTGTGTTCAGGACTGGTTGTTTTTTTTTCTTCTCTGAGCAAAAAGCTTCTGTAAAGTTTATGAACAGCTGGTTACTGTGGTGTAAAACGGATAACTAAGCTAACTTGCTCCTCTAACGAGTGCTCTCGCATAAAGCCAAATCCACAATAATACAGTTTCAATTCAAAATATACAACTTTTTGCTAAACTGAAAATAGTTATAGAGACTGATGTTCACATAAATGTCAGCCAGCTTTTTGTATTTATTTATTTATTTTCTTGTGAAATTAGTGCTCTTGGGGTGGATTTATATGTCTGAACCTTGTCATGAGTCCCCGCAAACAGGTTTATCATTTCTCGCTGTTCTTCTTTTTTCACGTTTCTAATCATCAACCTGACTTTTAAGATGAAACTGTATTAGTGTGGATGTTATTTAAGCTTAGCCTAAAAAGGAAAAGCTGTGCTTTCCAAAACATTTTCCTTCTTAGACTGACCTGGAGGTCTTTGTGGTCACAGCTCCAAGAAATGTTCTTAACAATGTCTGATTTATATCCTGTTTTAATTTTAGCGGCACTGAGTACAATCATAGCAAACAATTAAACGTCAGAGCTTTTCAAATGACCTTTTTTATGTTTTTTTTTTTTTTTTTTTTTTGAGAATATAAGATTTGATGTCATCTGAAATAATGAAATTCATCTCAGCGATGGCTTTCACACCTGCACTCTGCAAATAAAGCACAGTCCAAACATTGAGGTGACTTTAGTGACACCATGTGATGAGAAATATACTTTTTCTTCATCCACAGGTGTGTGACTGCAGTGTCAGCACGTTGTATATTTGCATTGGAATAGCTGGTTTAGTGTCTGATGCCATTCGGCAGAAGACATTATTTTGTCACTTATGTTATATTTCTTATACTTATATTCTTCACTGATGAGCGGATGAGTATTGTATTCAGCGTAGCATTTAGATTTGTGATAATACATTCTTATGTTTGAAAAAAGATGTATTTATTTATGTACTGAGAAAAATATATAATTTATTTTGAAGAGATAATTTTAAAGAATAGTTTTAGATGAGTGGCTTTCATTCCTGATTAGAAACAACATTGAAATGTTTTTTTCCTTGATGCTAAAGTATATCTATATTCAGTTGCCTCCCCAGTACAGGCTTATTTATTATTGTGTTGAGATATTGAAGTAAGTGGATTTGAGGACACATGTTTCAATTTCAATGAAATATCTGACCACATTTGATTAACCTGCAGGACCAAAATGTACCCTTTGCATCTCTGTACTTCCTGTCATTTTCCTTTCACGTCTCTGATGAGAAAGCTTTGCCTCTTCACCGTTGAATGCTGAATGCTATGATCTAGATTTACCTTATGATTATCCTGTGCCCTTGATCCTACTGCCTTATTCCCAGCCTTTCATTTAGAAACATGGTCTTTGCCTAGGCTTATAAAGCTACGAAGTGTGCTGATTTTGATTCCTAGATGCTTCAGATTTTAATGCTGTGTGATCCTATGTGACCTGAAAGGCAACACTCGTAGTGGACACGTTTATTTCAACACGTTTTGGTTCATATTAATTGTAATTTTGATATCAAATTGGCCAACACATAAGTAATAGACCACGATTAAAGGAAAGGGGTAATTTAAGACAAGGCCTTTGTATCAACATGCTGAATATGAAACATTAACTAGTTAGCTTAGCCTAGCATATAGATTGGAGGCAAACCAAAAGAAGGGCATAGCCCAGGTACAAAAGAACAAAACAAAACCAAGTCTTATGTCATTATGTCAAAAAAGCATTATGATATTTATTTTTAAATGTAAAAAAAATAGCGGGTTTCCTCCTTCCTTCATGCTAAGCTAACTTGCTGTTCAATATATTGTCTTTTACTTTCAGATTTTTGGCAACAAAGGTGGGTATTCCCAAAATACCCCCCCAAAAAATAAACTCCTGAATATAAACTTTCTGACTCCTCTAAGTTGTGATAAATCTGAGGCAACATAATTTCTCTTAATATCCTGCTGATATTTCTGAAGTTAATCATGTTGCTCATCATAGTTTTAACTGTATGCAAATTATGCTCTATTTCCAATTTCACATACTAGCATAAATATCTATTTAAAAGCATAATGTGAGGGGATATACATGCATCTGTCATTCAGCAAATTAGTTATGTTTTAAGGTATGTGACACTTGTGTCTTAAATGGTCCTCTGTGCCTGTTTTTCATTATCTGTATGTTTTCAGTTTTTCTGTGAAGATAAAAAGTTCTTGTTTGTTTTTCCAAATGCCTTTAATCTTTTGTTTGACTGGTCTGATCGTGAATCACCACAAAGAAATTTTTGCACCAAAAATGAAGACCGAGTGAGTGCATCAAATCATTCATCTAATTTTATTCCGAGAAGTACAGAAACCTAACATTGGTACTTCTTTATGTTTATATCCTCTGCATGGCTTTTTGGAAATATCTTGGAAATATTAATTACAGCACAGATTATTTGTATGATATCAAATGGACCTTTGTAATATAAGAAAAATATTTAATTGTAATAAATAATATATGAGTTTGAACATGACTGAGACTGTTTTGTGCCTGTGAGCTGTAGTGATGGTTGTTTCCCACATGAGGGCTCACTCTGACAGTATTTTTACCGTCAGACACTTTGTCTCCTTCATAAATGTTATAGTGTTCAAAGTAATAGTTTTTACTTTATTTTTGACCCTTTGCCAACTTGCAATTATATTTTCAGACATCACATGATTTTGTTCCACTTCATTAATATCCTGACAATATGATGGAAAATGGTTAAATATTTCTTGCAGCAAAGTTGGCTAAAGAAGTACAAAGTGTAACCAAACTATTCTGCACAAACTAAGAGTCAGAGATTTAGACAGATATATTTAATACTTATACTTCAGAGTACTCAGTAAATACTGTTACATTTGGAGAGTAGGTCTTTTACTTAATCACAGTTTCATGTCGGCGACTTTTAAAGTTCTCAGGTCTATAAACATTAAGGAATACATTAAAGTCTAATTTAGCATATTTCACAGTTAAGGGGAAAAACTACTGTATTCATATGAAAATTAAATTCTGTAATTAGAATTTGTTCAAATATAACAATAAAACTGAGACCGCATCATAAAAAGTATTTTATGTGTAATAAAACTGGTTGTGCAGCATGTCTGAGATGCAATTTCAAAGCACTAAACTCTTAAATGGGAAAAAAAAATGAATCCTTTATTGCTCATCAAGGTGAGGTCACAAGTTGCTTCTTAAGCAGGGATTCTGCTGCTTCCCTTGTAACAGTAAAATAAAACCACTATAGCTCTAACAATTTAATTCAAGAGAGGTTAAGCTTTTGCTAGCAACAAAAAGGCGAACATCTTAATGCATTTAGGGTTTACAATGATTGTCATGAAGTTGCTGCTCTGCTTTTGTATTCATTCTGCTTTGAACTGAAAGAGATGTAATCCATTTATGTTCTGAGCTGAGCAAGTCATCAAGGAAATGCAGTGTGTGCACCTTAAAGCATACATTACAAATCCAATCTTCAATAATCAGGATTGGGATGAATATGCATAAACCTTCTGGCACCATGTTATCAGGCTCAGAGCTTTCAAGTGGAAGGAGCAACTGGATAAGTGTCTGAGAGCTGCTTCAGTACACAGACTATTTACCATGACTGTGTGTTTTCATTTATTTAATTGGCTACAGCCTAACAGAGGGTCGTCCATGCTCTTAGTGTTATTGCCCTGTTTTCTGTAGCAAATAAGAGGTGCCTAAACCCCTAAGAGGGATTAAAGAACAAAAACTAACAGCTAAAATCTAAGTATAGTTTGTTGGAATCAACAAAAAAAATTGCACATAGTTTTTAAATAAAAACTTCCTTTGTTGGAGTTTCAATAGCACACTATAAAACTGTTTTTTGCCACAGAAAACAGCTACAATCACTGACATTTTGTGGTTGAATTAAAATGATTTAACATCAGATTTACATTGTTTAAAAGGTTTTGATAAGAACAACAGTGGAAAGATCTTTTGTAACAGCATAAGCTAAGAACAGGTTTAGAAAAACACTAAGGCTTGAAGGTTTGGACAAAGTGATCTTTGCATCGGCTCCTGTCGCACTTTATATGTTCCATTTCCACAGGAAAGAATTTAGATTATTCCTAATTTATAATTTAGTGAGGTTTGCAGACGGTAACTGCAGGCTAATCCCGCTGTTATTTTGGTGACGTGAGAGCTGCTGCAATGAGGAGGTCGTGCTTGAGAAGAATTTCTCCACTATAATTTAGTTTAAAGGCTTGAGGAAGCCATCAGAGCACATTGACTAAGACCACCTGAAATCCACAACTACTTTAGTTATAAATTAGTTCTATATTTTAGTGTATTCTTTTAGCCTGTGCTGTCAATTTCATACATATTAAATACATTTGAGGCTCATGCTGGTTTGTTGCTCTGTACGCCTGTGTTCATATCCTCATTTATGGCTAATATCACATGTAACCACTGATAATAAATGGTGTTTATTTACTGAATGGGACACTTTTAAAATAATACAGGGTCAGAGTTTAATGATATTCATCTTCTTTTCTACAACACTGTATGGATGACATGAACACGACTGAAACACAGTTAGTGAAGCATTTAAAACAATACAAAATGCTCAAAACACAGATCCCTTTAAAGGTGTTAGATATGCATGCTCGGTCACAGTGATGACTAGAATCACTTTTTATTATGTTATTATTCCACAAAGGCTACATAATGTTGATTACAATGGTTGTGATGTATTGCAGCAGAAAACAAATTACATCTAAACCTGCCATTACCAAATGATTAGCGGTAAACTCATAGAAGCTTCGCTGCTCAGCAGGTTAGAGGTTTCTGAATGGAAAATATTTTAAAGCTGTTTATAAAGACATCAGAAAGTCCAGTTTTATACCTTGAAAGACATCCAATAAAAAGATGAAGATGAAATTAAATGTTATTAAGAAATACACGATGTGTTGGTGACAAAATTACAGCCTCAGTGTGTGAGAATGTGATATTTAATGCTAAGAAATTAATTCGAATGCTAATCACAGTTGCAAATGGTTGATGTCTTCATACTGTCTTCCTCTATATGCCTTTTAAGGCTAACTCATGCCAAACCATGTTCTAGTATCATCAAACAAAGCTGGTACTGCAGCTTAAACCTCAGAGGGTTCTTGTTTTACACACACTTTTTTTATTTGTCTCAGTCACCATAGTTACACGAATACAGCAACTGCCATGTGTGTGTGAACCCACAGCCACAACACAACACAAACACAAACAGCTCGTCCTTATAGGATAAAAGCATGTTAGTTTAATAGCGTGATTGGATACGGATAATCAGCCATTCATTTATTTTCTATATCAGCTGAACCAGTGCGCAGCAGGGCTGAAGCCAAAACCAGCAGTCTCCAGTTAGCCTATCCCTATAACGCATCCATTTTTGTACAGTGTGAGGAAGCCAAAATATGAAGAGAGAAGAGCTGCACATGCAAACTCCACTGTTCTGACCTGCCCCCTGGCGAAGGCTCAAACTGTTGTGGTCGCTGGTGGGCGTGGCTGACCTGGAGGCATCAATAGGAAACACCTGATCTGCATCGGACTATCAGCCTTGCAGTATTTAAGACCAGCCCAGCCTGCTGATCGTCGCCAGATTGTTGATTGCCCAGTGATGTCTGCCAGTTTGCCTGCCTGCCTGCCTGCCAACCTGCCTGCCAACCTGCCTGCCAACCTACTTGCCAACCTACTTGCCTGCCTGTTTGCCAGCCAGCTTGCCTACCAGTTTGCCTGCCTGCCTGCCAGACTGCCTGCCAACCAGATCGCCTACCAGCTCATCTGCCAACATTTAAAGATTCCTGAGTTGTAAAATAAACCTTTTCTCTTGGAAGCTCTGGGATTGTCCGTTCTCTGGATCCTACCATGCCCACGCATAACAAAAACAAGCAACCATCTTCCAATGAGTCACAGTGATTACCACTGCACCACTGTGCAGCCCCCCAAAAAATCTTAATGATAAATTAATATTTTTGTCACCTACATTGTTGCACATGATTTTATACACTCAATCTTTGGCGTATGTTGAACCTAATGAGGGGTAACCTCTGATCTCATGGAGATGAAAAGCACAGATGAGTTCATTTTTAAGGGTAGCTCCAGGTTCATGTTCCCAGGTGACAAAAGTTTTATATTTTATTGATCGACAAGCAGTACCATTCTTCTTTTAGTTGTAAACTACTCACCAGTCCTCAGTCTGTCCTTAATGGGAATTTCTCCCAATCACCCACTGCAAAAAAGTACACTTTAATCTTCAGCCTGGCAGGCTTAAACTGCTTCCCCACTTCAACTCATCCAGCTCACATTAGTGAGTAATTTACAGGCATGAACAGAACATGATGACAAGCTGTTTATGAGACCCATTTCCTGTGAATCAGATATGTAAGGGAAGGGAGACGACTAAAATCTGACAGAACAGTATCACCACACAGGACCCAGGATGAAGAAATTTGTCTTTAAAAGAAGATCCATTAGGAGATGATTATTTAAAATGTATTATGGGGTTTTTGTTCTAAACATTCTTGCTTTAAAAATGCATTTTATCTTCACATAGATTGAAAAAGCCTCAATCACCAAAAATGAGGGACAGAGTTTCATTAAACTTTAATTTTGCAAATAAAAATCTTGATCAAATTAAATCGTATTGGATTTATAAAGCATGTTTCGTGTATCAACAACAGCACAGAGAGCTTTACACATTACCACCACCCCATAACAACTGGTTGGCCCATAATTGTTGTCAATGGGCTCATGCAAGAACATCACTTACTGAGATCATAATAAGTCTGTTTTACGTGAGGAGTTTTGAGATGTTGTGATTTTTCTAAAGAAATTACAAATAGTCTAAAAGTGTGTTATTTCACAAGACTTATATTACCTCAGTCAGATCAGCATAACTCATTGTCACTACAGGGAATTTAATATGTCATACAGGAAAAGTGTCCTTAGGGTTTTAAATGTGTGCTTTGAAGCACCTCAGAAGCACCAGTAAGCTAGAAACATCATTTTTCGGTCTTCCTGAAAAGGCGAAAGCAAAACTAAAAAAAATATAAAAGTAATAATTACTCATCATAATGCATCTGCAGCATAGCTGGTGGATTAATTCCTTCTCTTTAAAACTGAAAGTGGAGAAAATACAATCAAACTTCATAAGCTGGTCTTTAACTTCTCACACTGACACAAATGCTGTGAGGATTAAATTTCCAGTTTTTGAAAAAAGGAGTTGAAATAATAGCTGTGATACCTCTGACTCAGCATGTGAGGAAACCATACTTTTTCATTGGGTTTCTAATCAATAGTACGCGCCTGACAAGACGCCTGAATCTGATGCTCACAAATTCATTTGTTAAACAAATGTGTTGTGATGAAGTGCTTTTAGGTGCTTTGTTTTGCTGTTTAAATGTTTCATTTGGTGTGACAGGCTCCTACAGAAAATAATATTTAGATCAGTAAATTAACCCGACTGTTAAATAAAGTGCATTGTTGCATCTGGGGATATATTTTAATGTTGGTTTTCTGAATAATGTTCTATGTATGAAGATGGTTTCTTTACCTACCGAGTGAGCTCTAGCTTGACAGAGAAATGTCTGAACACCATATAATTGCCCTGCTCAATCTGCAACTAGTTATAGTTTGACAGTTTTCAAATGACCTGGGTCATGGAAGCATCACAAATAAAACCAGAGAAGCAAAGAAACTCTCCAGTCTTTTTACTCAATAGACAGCTTGTTGTCCTGCTTGCTTTCCAGTAAAACAAGTGAGATGAAATGCTTCAAGTTCCCGGGACTCTGAGATGCATCAGGGCTCACGAAACACAGTTTGACAGCAACAGAAAATAAAAGTGACTCATTGTAACTTTATAAAAACCATTTGTGCTGACAGTTTAATTACATTTTTGGCTCATAGTCTTAGCTGTTAGCAAAGTTCTAATTTATTCTGTCCCAGCTTTTTAAATGACACAACACAAACCACAGACCACAGATTTTATTCCCCATGGCACCACTTCTAGGTTTAATATAGACATGGCACATTTTGCACACATGCTGTGCTCAACAGATGCTTCAGCTGAAAATGTGACAAACCATTCTCTAATTCAATGCCAGAAAGACAGAAGTGGATTGTGATTCATGAACGTCAATCAGAAACGTGGTCCGATCTCACACATTTCTAATCTATAAAATAAATGAAAAGTAAAAATAATGACATAATCCATTAACCATTATAACCATAATCCATATTGTAAGTTTAATTTGCCAAATCAATTCAATACATGGTCTGTGAAAGTAACAAAAACTTTAAATAAATATTTTGTTTAATGTGAATGAAGAAAAACACACAGCTGCTGGATGGAAAACAAAAAAAAAAGATGGACAAGAGTGACATCACAAAACCAACGACAGTTTATTTTAATAGTAAACAGAGATTACAACATTTAATGTTTGAAATTATACAGAACTGTAGTAACCAGAAGCAAGTCTTCATACATCTGTGCTGGTTGTGAATATGACTGGTTGTACAGAGTGTGCCTTGTTGGATGATTTTACGTTTAAATAATTCAACAGATTTTACATTTTCACTGCATTTTTATGTCACTAAATAAGGCCAATGAGATTTATATTAAATATAAATATACACATTGCACTACATTGAATTCCAGAGATTATTATGCAGCTGAGCTGAATGACCTGAAAAGCAATTCAAGTGAATTTTTCTTGAGGAAAATTATGATTCATAACATTAACAGGTAAATCCACTACAACGGTGGAGGTGTGAAGACGTGGCATTTTGTGGGATACTGTGAGGATGCTTGATCCTTGATTCCTGTCCTTTCCTTTTCCTTGCCTCCGAGACAGGAAGTGCAGACACGAGTATGAAAGGAATTTATTATGTAAAGAGGCGTAAATAAAAGGGTTATAGCAAGTTGAAGTCATTGCAAGCAGGTGAACCGATACCTGGATCACATTTACATAATTCTTCCCCAAGATGGAGAAGTCTGTGTCCAGGTCACGAATTAGGTTCACCACCTGTGAAATAAATACAGTTATTTGAATATCAACAGAACAAGAACCTGTACATGTATGCGTTTGTGTGTGTGTA
>JBAMIG010000021.1:10209429-10219909 GCA_037177335.1 Kiunga ballochi | reverse complement strand
ACAGGATATTGTTACAAGTATAAAACAGGTGGTCTTTGGTAGGAAAGGCGGGTCTTCTTGGCTGAACCTTGAGGCTCACACTTTATGTATTAGAGCTAGAAGCTACAGCTAAGATTGGCCACCTCTCATGAGAGTTATGTATTTTCTGCTTTTCCCTAAACAAAGAATTATCAATTGAAATAGCATAATTCTGGTCTTTGTCTCTTTTCTTAAAATGCTGGATTAAACCAACATGTCTCCTTCTGATATTTAAAAGGTAACCAGAGCAGATATTAACTTCAATACCAACCCTTCAAAATCTCTATATAAACTTGGTTGCCCAGTGAAAGAAAAATACTGATAGAGCTGTTCATAAATTGCCTAATTTTTATGGCAAGTCATTCTCATTGTTGCTTTGTGACAAATTACACTGAATCACTGACAAAATAAAAGTGTCAAAATTGTTAATCAAGTGTTTTTGAAGTACTACATTGTATGACACTTGGAAACTGGAACAAAAAATGTCATTAATGCACCTCAAAAGGAAAGGACACTTATGTGCATGCTCGCTCTTCAGTTTAAATGAATTGGAGTTTCTATTATCACAGATTCTGTGAGTTGGATTTAATTCCACTTATTTAAGATCAACCGAGTGTCTTCTGTGTTAAAAAATGTAGCAAAGTTCATCAAATTTCAGTTATTTATCTTTGACCAAACACATTAAATACCAACATTTTCAAGTGCAGATTGATCTAAAGGGAAATTTACTAGGGTAGCCGCCGACAGCTTATTTCCATGCATATTGAGAAGAGTAATTTTAAAAACTATGCCCACAGTTCCTTCTGGATCAATCCCAAAATTTTGTCATAACAAGAAAAAATATGCCCAGGTTTTTGTACCATAACCTTACCAACAAACAAAAAACAATCTTTGGCAGGGATATTAATTCACACCAACTTTGAAAATAAAAGCACTTTATGTTCCCGTCATGAACTTTTCCCAAAGAAAATGTGTTTATCATCCTATGCAGAATATTTTTACCCATTTTATTCAATGCTTTACAAGCTGAATGATTCATGTTACTATTAGTTTTTAAAAGATGGAATTACATTTTGTTTCCTTGCTGCCATCTTAAGATAACACAAATAAGAAATCTGCTTGTTACTGAAGACCTTGAGTGACTTAATGCCAATAAAACTTTGCTGAATCAAAACAACTCAGCCTCTAAAATACATTGCAGTAATTCTATAACCATGCAGATATTAAATTATTGTAAAGACTGGCTTAATCAAAAATATATAAATGTGTTTAACAGCACACAGATGTTGTCATATTAATTCCACTATCAGTGCCTGTTTCAGTAAGCAAGCAAACAGAATCAGAATCAATAGTTGGCTGCTTTTATTTCAGACTTGTGTAAAGTTAACATGGTAAAAATACATATGACATATGTTACACTATTTTCTTTTAATCTACATCATTCATATCTCACACACCAACACAGGATGCCATCTTTTTGAAAAAAACAAAAACAGTTTCAACAATATAATGTATTTCTTACATTTTCTCATTTGCAACATAAAAGCATTTGATCCCTTATCAATGTGTACATGTTCACTTAAAGAGGGTCAATGCAATGACAAGAAATACAGATTTAAATAACTTATGCATTGCATAAGTGTAGTGAGATTGAGAGGATTAGTAGCTCAGAGAAAAACACTTATGAATGTGTGAGTAATAAACACATGGTTAATCAGGAATAGAAAGGATAAAGACAGGGTGCCATTACCTGTGGAAGCTGATAAGAGCTTAACCAAAACACTGTTCTGACATAAAACGGCTCCAAATGATCTTATGTGGAAGTCTGAAGTCACTATTACAGTCATTGAATACAAGACAAATCAGCTCTTTGAACCTTCTGATTAAACACACTTATTTCTCTGGGCTGTGAGGGTCGTCTTCCTCAGGGATGTGCGTCTCTCCCTCTTTCTCCTCTCCATTTTGTGTTTGATTTGATCCCTCTACTTCTTTGATCTGAGATGGCCTTAAAAGATATTCCAGCTCCTCTGCACTGATGGCCACCTTCTCTGGGATCAGCCACCTCTTAAAGTGTTCAAGAGCACTGGGAAAAAAAAGATACATAAAAGGTGAAGTGCCTCATGATGGTAGAAGGTCTATTTAATGCTATTAACTCCCTGAGATGCCCATCTGAATCTTTAGTAATATATTTTAGGCTGTCAGTTCAAACAGGCTGCATATTCAGTGGATTTACAAAAAAATTGCAGATAATACAAATGCTGGGATTAAATTATTCTTAAAATATCTGGGTTATTAGACTAAACACAAAGAAATAAAAAGGATATTTCTTTACCCCATAAGGATGGTGCTTTACATTTATATCCTACCTCTCATCCATCTCACCACCTTGAAAAAGCTCTGAGGTCTGGGCATCATGCAGGAATCTATCCCAGCATTCTTTCTTAGCTTGAGACAAGGAGCGGAGCATGTCCCTGGAGGTAACATCACCAGACTGACCCTTTAGCTTTTTCAGTCGGTTTTCTGTAGCAAAATGTAGGAAAAACACATGCATTTAGATCCAAGTTACAACCAAATCTTCTATGACATAAAATAATTAAATAATAATTTTTTAATAACAGGCCCTGGAGCCAGATGACACATAAATGTTCTTTGTTGAAAAGCCAGTGGACCAGTAATGCACAGTGATTGCTCATGTACCGTAATAAACCTTTAGTATGCAAAATAATCATTATCTTCATAATTTTATCTGACACCAAAAAGGAGCAGAGTAATACCTAAACTAGCTATATAGATCTCGGAGTCCTCCATGGGTTCCCATTTGGCTCTGGACGGATTGTTAGTGGTCCCATTTGGTTGTCCATTGAGTTGCACTCCGACTTGTGCTGCTGGGTGGAAAGAGTCGGTGAACTCCGTGCTGTTCTGCGGAGTTGCCCCAGACAGAACCTCCGGCAGACAGGAACAGATTTCGGACCACAGCTCACCGCTGGACCGAACCTCCTGACTCTCAAAGTCGTCAATCATTCTGGTGCAGCCACCGAGCTAAATAGGTGACAATGCTCATATTATATTAAAACAGGCATTTTCCAAATACAAATAGATTTTTAAAAATACATATTTAGCTGAACGGGGTTTACAACTGCAGCTAAAATGTAGCAATCAATTTTCCTCTCGAATTATATTGCATTTGCTAAATAGATTGACAATGTGTCGGCATAACATCAACAAGCACCGTACCTGTATGATAACTTCGACACGTTGATAGTTACTTCTGTATATTACTTGATATGGGGTAAAAAATTAAGTTTTAGCTTCACAAGCTAACTGTATGCATGCTGCACAATCTTTAGCTAAAGCCAGTTTGCGTTCTTCTGTCAGAGAATATGATTGGATAGTGTATCCGCCTATCAAACCTTTATGCGTTATGATTGGATATTGCCAGCCTGTGTGGTACAAGTCCTCGTCTTATTGGCTTAAAACTGTTGTTGATGAAGAGGAAACCAGGAAGTGAGTGTCACTTTAAAGTGACGGTGATCAACAACTAGGTAATCAAACCCTACCAACCTTTGTTTAATTTTTTGATCAAGAAATACGATCTAAATATAAATAAATAATCATTAGCAACTGTGTTATTAATGGATAACTAACCTTTTAGTAAGCATTTGCTCTAGATCAGCTCATTGGCTAAGTGTCAAGTTAATTTGTAAAATAATTTTCTCCATTTCGAGCAGTTTGGTTAGCTTAGACAATTTACAGACGTGAAATTATGTTCATAAAGGCTAGAACATAAATATAGCTAGAGCTTTAAATGTTTTAGTTGCATGGTGTCATGCTGTCAGGGTGGCAATGATCATGTCGCTGCAGGGAAATACAGAGTAGGAAATGCGAGCTGTGTTACGCCTGGCTGTAGTGGCAGTTCCTATGGGTGTGCTGCTGTCCCGGACCATGGCGTGGATGTCCAGTGGCAAAACACATCCAGAGCTCATCAGCAGACTGAGGGGTAATGATTTAATATCATAGTCATTCAGGGTTTTGATAAATGTTTATGTATGGTAATTAGGTTGCAGCTAGATGCTGCATTTAACACAGCTTTAGGGTTAATAAGATAAAGTCACATAAAACACACCAGAGTTTGGTACATGGAATAAATTCTGTAAAATTATCTCACCTGCTCAGATCCCTCTGATTTTGTCTGTATATTATTCTTCAGATCATGGCGTGATCCGCAGTGACAGAGTGTTTGATGCCATGCTGGCCACTGACAGGGGGCTTTACTCTAAAGAGTATCCTTATGCAGATGCTCCACAGACAATAGGTACTCAGTCCAAGCAATTCTTTTAAAGAGCTTTCCTGATCAACAACAATGTTACAAATGCCTTTTGACCGTGGCATGTGTAATGTTATAGTGTTACCAGAAAAGCTCTCATCTGTTGAGACATGCATGTGGTAGCTACTTTGTATGGGACATTACTGGAGTATTCTTGGGATCATCAGATTGTAAGTTGGGGCTGCAATAGATATGAGAGTTTATAAGCCATGTCAGCACCTTGAATGTTTTGTTATACTCTGAGTTGTTTGTGACCAGATTTTGGATGGCATGATTTTATTTACATACACACACCTATACATTTGACAGGGGTTAAATACTAAGTTGATGATTACAGTTGTGAACGTGCTTGTACCTGTTTATATGATATAGATGTTTAATTTTGAAAAGGTGTGTGAATTGACTCAGAATTATGGTGTTAACTTATTACAGGCTACAGGGCGACGATCAGTGCCCCACACATGGTGAGTAACAGACATTGAATTGTAATGTCAAGAATTCAGATACACTTGCAGGAAGCAAATAGTTCATTTTTGTAACTTGTGGACATAATTTCTTCCCATTATTTGAATATTTTTGTTTTACCTGACAGCATGCACATGCTCTGGAGTTGTTAAGTGAAAAACTAAGTGAAGGCGCATCTGCACTGGATGTAGGTTCAGGAAGTGGATACCTCACCGCCTGCTTTGCAAGAATGGTACGTTTCAGTAATGGTCATGTTTCCTTAAAATAATAGGGTCTCACTTGAGGTTTAGTTCTATAACTAGCCGTTAAATGTACAAGTGTAAAAGATGCATTTCTGTGTTCACATATATATTTATAGACAGGACGCAGTGGTAGAGTGGTTGGCATTGAACACATAGATGAACTCGTTCAACGGTCAATTAGAAATGTGCAAGCCGATGACCCAGAGCTGTTGTCCTCAGGACGTATCAGACTTGTAGGTGGGTTATGTCTCTCTAAATATTGATGTTTAAACTGTACAGCTTTGAAAGACCTGAATAAGTTTGTCATACGTCCACACAGTGGGAGATGGAAGACTTGGCTACCCAGATGGAGCGCCATATGATGCCATTCATGTTGGTGCAGCTGCAGCTACTGTTCCCAAGGCTGTAAGGATATGCTTGGCTTCCACTCTTGTGAGAATTAAATATCTAAGATCTGTAAACAAGCAACAGCAAGCTTCAATTAAGACAAGCTTGATTTTATGTGCAGCACAGATGTTGACGGAGTGAATAATAAAAGAGTAGACGTATAAAAATAAAACTTTGTCAAATGCCTTAAGCACTAAAGGAACTCCTGAGCACAGTCTGAGTTGAGTCTTGAACTAAATATAATGCAGTTGATTCTATTTATTTTATTGAAGCTTTTGGAGCAGTTGAAGCCAGGCGGGAGGTTGGTTCTTCCGGTGGGCCCTGAAGGTGGCAGTCAGGTGTTGGAACAGTATGATCGACAGAGTGACGGCACCTTCCTGAAGAAAGCGTTGATGGGAGTAGTTTATGTTCCCCTTACTGACAAGAGTCACCAGTGTGCAGGGTAAGAAAACACTTTAAATCATTACTTGCTGCACAAAACAATGAATGAGTCCTTTCAAACTGTCCCTCCTTGTTTCCCCAGAGGTGAGCTCTGATTGCAGTGTGGTTCCCCCCGCAGGAGATGGCGTTGGTGCTGCGTCTCTGGGGCCATGTAGTCCCCCTCATTGAGTCTCAGTGAACTCCTGTTTTCCTGACCTGCTCCATTGGGTTGAAGCCTAGCAACTATAGACTGTATAAAGGCTAGCAGCATACTTGGAGGCTGTTTGAACAAATGGTCTTCCTAGAGAACTAAAACAATGAGTGACTGAATATGTGACCACTGGTTTACTGAATACCCTGTTCTCAGAATCTGTGGAGTCAGAATGATGTTAATGTTTGAAGAAAAAGAACAGTATATTTATAGGGAAGTTTGTGAAGTTTAGCAATTCCTTAAATGATTCTTGAAAAGCAGCAGTGTGTAATGTTACAAGTGTCTGTATGGAGTCTAGATGAATGGTAAATTAGCTATTAAACTTATGGAAATGTTTAGGACACAAATCAAATAATGGAAAAGTTGAAGTAGAAACCACAACATTCTAATTATATAGCTAAAAGTAGCTAACTCTAGCAATGTTCCTTACCCTATATGTGTTGTTTGACAGAGGATACTGTGCCAAAACATATTGTGTATTTTTAAACCATCAAAAATTGTAAGTAAGTAAGATTTGTCAATAAAGCGTTTAAATTAACTAGTTTGTGTCATACTTTACATGTTTTATTGGAAATAAGCTTTGGAAATTGCACATTATTTGTTTTGTTTTGTCATAGTTCATTTGCAACTATTACCTACAAAAATTTATTTTATTTTAGGTTGTATTTGTGTTTATATTAAATTTTGAAAGAAAATATGCAGAATAATTTATTTAAATTTGAACAGGAGCTCGGAATTAGAACTACAATTATGGCATATATGACTACATATTTACGTCATCAATATACGCCCTTAACAACAGGACCCCATCGTCGAGCGAGAGTAATGCACGTGAAAACATGGTCGTCCTTTTTGAATAAGACTGATATAAAAAAAAGTATAAGTTGGATTATTTCGTTTTGTAAAGTTAATACATTTCCCGGGAGTCCTTTCAATCGTTTAAGGTGCCAGAAACGCAACTTAACAATGGCACAAGCAGTTACCCCTCTGGACGTAAATACCCCGGTGTCAGTGGGGGAGAAAATGTCAACAGTAGCTGGACAAGACAGTAAGCGCAAAAACGACGAACAAGATGGACTTGGGACAAATACCAAGAGGAAGAGGCAAAGAGGAGCGGGAGGGAAGAAGCTTCGTCCGGGCGAACGATACATCCCACCACCGCAAAAACGCAACCCGGGTGTTAGCTTTAACCAAGAACATTTCAGTGAGACGTCCTACTATTTTGATGGCGGGCTGCGTAAGGTTTACCCGTATTTCTTTGATTTCAAAACATACTGCAAAGGTCGATGGATTGGAAAGAGTCTCCAGGAGGTGTTTGAGAACGAGTTCAGAGCTGAGTCTATAGAGTATTATCAGAAGGCGACCAAGGAGGGTCGCATCCGGCTCAACGACACCCCTGTGGAGGACCTGTCCGTGGTGCTCAGGGTCAGTTTGCTCAAATAAAAAATTATGGTTAATATACCTTCTGGTAAATCACAGAAGGTCCACAGCTTGTGAAACACACTTTAATATGAGTTAATAGTTAATTGTGTTTTGTGCATTTTTTAAAATACTGAACAACAAATTAACAGGCATCATATTAATACTAACATCTAACACTTGTTAATCATCTTTCAACAAATAAAGCAACAGGATATATTATTACATTTACCTAAAATTATTTAATGCTTCTTGCAAGAGGGGACTAAACTAGTGTCAAAAGTCAGCTTTGCCGTCTTGCAGATGACATGATTTGATGTAATGTTACTCTCTGTAGAATAATGATCACATGAAGAACACTGTGCATCGCCATGAGCCGCCTGTGGTTGCTACACCTCTGGAGATTCTGGTTGATGATGGCGAAGTACTCGTCGTTGACAAGCCAGCCTCCATACCTGTCCACCCCTGTGGGCGTTTTCGCCACAACACAGTCATTTTCATCCTAGGCAAAGAGCGAGGTATCTCTGAGCTTCACACAGTCCACAGGCTGGACAGGCTAACCTCTGGAGTCCTGCTGTTTGCCAGGACACTGGAGACCTCAAAGAAACTGGACCAGCTGGTGCGAGATAGACAGGTTTGTTTCTAAATATAGCAAACCCTTTAACTAAAAATAAAGATTTGAGTTGGCTAGATAAAAATGTAATTACATTTTCTCTCCTTTTCAGCTTGAAAAGGAGTACGTCTGTCGAGTAGAGGGAGAGTTCCCTGAAGGGGAGCTCATCTGTGAGGAGCCTATCCTGGTTGTTTCCTTTAAAATTGGGCTCTGCCGAGTTGACCCAAAAGGTAAGGAGTGTCGGACTGTGTTCCAGAGGCGAAGTTTTAATGGAAAAACAAGTGTTGTCCGCTGTTTGCCCCTCACCGGCCGCACCCACCAGATCAGAGTCCATCTTCAATACTTGGGCTTTCCAATCCTCAATGATCCCATCTATGGTTCCTCAGCCTGGGGTCCTCATAGGGGGAAGGGTGGGCTTGTTGAGAAGAGTGATGAGGAGCTGCTGCAGGCCTTGGTAGAAGAACATCGTTCTCAGGAAAATTTCCTGCTCTCGGATATAATGGGTGACTGCGTTGGGGTCGCACATGGAGCAGAAAAGGAGAAAGCACCAGAGAAAATGGAGAGGTCAGATTGCTCCTCTCAGCCTGACAAAGCAGCTGAAAGATGTCAGGCTCAAGATAATAAACTAGACAGCACCGACGGTGTAAATGTAAATACTAACACTGCATCTGAAGACTGTCAGGATCCTTTATCAACCAAATCAAGTGGAAATCAAACCAACTCTTTTCAAGAAACTGCTACTTGGACTCAAGATCACCTATGTAGTGAGTGTAAAATAGTGCGACCAGACCCCACAGAGAAAGACCTCGTCATGTATCTCCACGCCTTACGGTACAAAGGCCCGGACTTTGAATATTCTACACGTTTACCGGACTGGGCCAAAGAGGACTGGGTGCAAACTGAGTAAGCTTTGGCATTTAACGTGTCTCTAAAAGAAATGATTTTGCTTGAAGTCGTTCTAATTTTGCTGTGATGCTTTTTGTTTCTTATTCATTACTTTTTCAACGGGTTGCAGGAAGTACCTTAATGCTTTGTTTTGTTGCTGAGTTGATCATTATTAAAGATTTGAAGGAAATTAGATGGTTTGCAGGAAAATCAATGTTTTATTTTAGATTTCTGGAACATTAATTATAGCTGTATGCAATGTTGGTGATTAATATCTCTCCTTGTTACCCAGTCAGAGATGATTAAACAAGATTCCCCATGAACACCAAAAGTGTTGCTTTATTCATCTTAAAATAGGATCTAGTTTTATTTATGTTTATCATCGAGTTCAATAGAGAAAATATTCACCTAATACATTCCCAGTATAAAGGTTATATGTTACTTTATTACAGTTAGAAGAAAGTTATTGGTTATTTCTTATACTGTGTAATGTATAACAGATAAAGCACTAAATCAACCTTAATCAAACACAGAGTTGAATAATGTTCATTTGTTTATTGGTTATATTGAAGTCTTGCTTTGTGATTCTTCCAAACAATTATGCTGAGATTATGCTGTGTGGAGAGAAAGAGGAAAGAAAAGGTTTTTCTCCACAGTAAAATAAAGTCATGAAACATGATAAATGAAATGTTTTCTCACACGTTCGGGAATGAAAAGTGTTTTATTGGATTTTTTTTCTCCCGGAGAGCAACGCAAGACAGGAAGATTTTCTCACACAGACAACAGGGATGAAGAAAGATGTTTCAGATGCTTTGTCTTACTCTGTTAGAGAAGAAGCTTCTATAACCTGTATCATCTTATGGGTTTGTACAGGACCACCCATCAGACTGTCTGTTCTGATTATCTTTTCCAAGCTTCTCGTTCTCTATATAACTTCATCCTGCTTGTAACACCTTGCTGATCACTTTAACACAGGGCATGCTGCATAATTACCAATACAGCCATCTGACCAGTATATTTCATTTTAAAGACTGGAATTTACCATCAGCATCTTCAACAGTATAACATAAACACAACAATAATACACTTTATATTGCACAAACCACAGTTCATCATTGGAAAAAGCCTTTGCAGACATTTGGTTTGTGCTGATGCATGAAGACAGAACACACTGATTAGGACAGAGCCGAACATCTCTGCTTTAGGATGGAGTGTGAGGAAAGACTGAAGTTTTTATACATGAAATGTTGAGTGTCTGAAGAATCTGGTTGAGACATTAACTGTTGGCCTTTTACACTTGTTATAGCTGATAAAAAAATTTGTAATAAAATGAGAAATTATTACATAAAATAGTCCAGAAGTAAGACATGATGCTAACGCTACTGTGCAGAATCAGTATTCTGTTTATAGTATGGAGAGAACAAGATGCTGCATTTACCATTGGTTGAACAAAATCACTGGTTTTGCATTATTTTATATATATATATATATATGTG
>JBAMIG010000021.1:10194077-10209329 GCA_037177335.1 Kiunga ballochi | reverse complement strand
TCAGACATTTCCCAGCCTTATGACATCTGTACCTAAACACACCAAATATATGAAAAGATTTAGTGTTGTATTTGTTTTAGAAACCCTTTTTCCCCTTTAACGTCAGGACGACAGTAGGTAAACTTTACATTTATGGCAATGTTACCAGGTTACACAGCATGATTTCTAAACAGTTAAAACGGGAAAAGTTGGTCATTGCACCACAAATGCTACTTTTCTGGGCCAGTTTCTGCACATGCACATGTACACATGCAAAAAAGGAAAAGCTGACACAAATTGGATCAAGATGTGGGAGCGATGGATTCACGTGTATGAACTTGGTTTGACGGCACATAAAATAAAGCAGTTTGCATAACATTTTTAGATTTATTCTTTTATATTTAGTCAATCACGCCAACCCTTCCAGGAACTTTAACTGCTGAAATCCTGAGGCTATACTTCACCACTTACTTACTTTTAAAGTTTGTCTCTTTGAGCTAAATTTAATCTTTTAGTCGTTCTTTTTAGTCTCCCTGTGGATTGAGTTTAAATTTGCTCTGAACAGCCAAAAAACGCCTGAAGGTAATTTGCAACTGAGCGGCTGTTGTTAATATACGTGAGGTGTACAAAGTATTGGAAACAGTTTCAAAGTCTTAAGAAAATGACTAACAGTGTTATTTTCTAATGAATATTTATGATTTACAGAAGTTAATTAGATCCAGAAATCACATATACCCTCAGCTGCTGGAGGAGGCATTAATATTTTAAAAAGTTTCCAGAAAAAAAGTACTTTAAAAAAAATAATCTGATACTAAAAGAGGAAGAACACAAACACTATGAGAAAAACATGAATAATTTGTTTTCAGCATTAATTAATGATCGTGTAGAAACTTGTCGGATGATGCTATAATTATTACCATCTTTTAAAATAACCTTTTTATGCACAACCAAATAACTGATAGACATCAGTAAATACTGCATGGCTGAACATATAATACGGCTGTAAGAAGGGAAAATGAGCAAAAGTGGATCAATATTTGTACATGTATTTATCAAATAAAACATTTAGTCCCTCCAAAAGATTCAGCAAAAACAGTTTAAGATAAGATTAAATGTAGGTTAAAAGGCCAACAAATCTTTCATTTTAATACAGATATTTGGGGAATTTGTTCTGAATACGATAAACTAGGTCTAACTTTACACAAACTTTTTTTATTCAAAATACGGAACGGAAAAGAGACGTAGACTGACCCGAGTCCACAAGCAGATGCAGCTTAGTCAAAACAATTCCAGCAAGAAGGACAAGAAGAGTTTCCATCGTATGTGGTAAAACTGTCCTCTGCAGAGTATTCAGGTGCAGAAGTTGTAGGTCCCAATGTTTGGCACAATGTTATATCTGCAGGCAGCATGTGTAGTTTGTGTTGATGGCGTACTACAACTTTTAATCAAAGTGCGTAAAAGTTGGGCCTGATGTAACACTGTCCTCTACTTGGGTGAAAGAGTCATGCTTTGACTTTTTTTTCTAAATAAAAGCTCATGCTCTGACCTCATTTGTAACACGGAGACAACTTTAACAGCAACATCAGTCCAACACGCTGTCAAACGTTACATTTGCTGTTGGCTTATATTTCCTTTCAGGGTGATGCAAATGCTAAAGTTCTTTTATAACCAATATTTGCTTTATTAAATACTGAGATTTATTCCTCTCAGTGAACTAAGACCAGTAATCCCACAGTGATTGCAAAAGTTGCTTGAAGCATTGCTCAACATGCGTCCTCCTGCTGGCCATCTCGCTTGATCCAAACGTCCGGCATTCCTGGCTCACTGTTGGGTAAAATGACTACTTCTTCACTCCGGCTGGTACGATCCTTACCACAAGTCTCATAAACTGTTTCTTTCAGCGAAAGTCGAAGTGTATCTCTTCTCCCGTTGAGGTGTCCTGGTTGTAGCTGAACCTCTACCTCTCCTTGTGAGCTTGAAGGCCCCGCGTCGATGTCACTCAGGCACGTTTCACAAGAGTCCTCCAGCCCCTCGCAGGAGCTCTGAGAATAGGATGAAAGATGTCTTTTGTGGTGGGAACATCCCTCTTTTGTTGTATTTTTATCTCTGCTAATAGACGGCTGGCCCATGGTCTCCATCGTATGGCTCATTATTGTCTCCTCTATGCTCGATGATGAGGAGTAGGCTGTATTGCTCCATGGCTTCACTCCAATTGACTGACCCCTGCAGGTTTTACACAGCTGCTTGTCTGTAGATGCATCTTCTTGCGTTAGGCTTACTGGTCGTAGTGTGTTTTCTCTGTAAGGAGATGAAGTTTGAAGGGCTGGTGGTGGTTGGCAGACCGGGTGGCTGCACATCTCTTCGCCCTCTCCGTCGAGGCTATTCTTGCCCGCATCTCCTCCACAGTACTCAATCTCATCTGATAGCACAGAGGGTCGGTTGGAAAGTTTACTGGTGCAGGTGCTGTTCTCAAAGCTGTCACTCAGGCGGTATGCCAATGGCTGCAGCTCGTACTGCTCGGCCCCTCGATTCACACCACCTCCTCCCCCTCCTGTTTGTTTCTGCCCGTGCCTGTGGTTAGGGTAGAGGTAACCACCTGCTTCTTTGTCATAACTCCTCCTCATTCTGGATCTGCCAAAGGCCCCATTAGCAGCTGAGGTTGATGAGGAAGCTGGCTCAGAGCAAGAGGTTAGCACACCATCTGTCTGCTCTGAGAAACACGGCAGCATGATTGCACCACAGTTTTTCTGGGGTCCAAAGAAACAACATATTGACTGGAAGAAAAAGGTTGCAAAGCCACAGGCAATGCATTTCACTAAAAATAAAAAAATTCCAAGTCTTCTAAAGTGCAACGCCGTTGCTGGCAGCATGACAATTCCCATAAAGAAAAATGCACCAGAAACTATAGCCACAGGACATCCCATCCTCTTAGTGGAGTGTGCAACTTTTCCAATTTTGTCTGCATGAGGAGCTAAGCTGTAGGATATGCAGTAGTTAGCAATAAAGTCAATAGACAACCCTGCAGCTGATGATATAAAAAGAGCCTCGATGCCATTCAGCTGCCACTCTAGCAGAACGAGGAGGCCAATGGTGACAAACACACTTCCTCCTGCAGCCACAGTAGCATATATGCTCAGTGGAATATTCCAGGTGGTTAAAAGGAAAAAAACAAATGTGAGAGCAACTGAGAAGCCCGCTACTAACAAAGTCTCAGTGCTTAAAGACTGCTGCAGATCAAAAAGAGAGAGCTGACTGATGAACCAGCCATTTTCCAGCCCCTTCGGTGCTCCTGATATTTCTTTGTTAAACCATGTCAGGATTTCTGTATAAAAACCACTGGTCCGGCTGAAGTTGAAGCTGTAGAGGTATGTGGTTCTAAATGCCATCACGAGGGCGGCGACCCTGCCATCTGGCTGAAAGTACAGGCCTCCACTGTGTCCCAGATGGCCCTCGCTGTACCTTTCCTCCAGCATCATACTGAGGCAGTTCTCAAAAACACTGGGAGGGTAGGGGAAAGGGATGTTTTTACAGCACAAATTACTTTCTGAGCACCGCCTGACGGAGACCCAGTGCACTAACTGCTCCATAAGACAGATATTGTCAGTGATGTTATCTATATCCTCAGGTGATGGAGGGGAATAAAAGGTTTGGTTCTGGACCCGTCCACATAGATCTCTCAACCAAACCTGAGCCTCAGGTTTGCTCATGTTAAAGCCAGGGTCAAGAACTAAAGTGCCATTGCTGTTTGGGTTAAAATGGTCTCCATTATCAGTCGGCTTGACACCCCAAACAAGCGTTAAAGTAACCGGCTTATCTTCTCCATTTCTCTGCCTCTCAAACATAAACATATGACGGTACTCAGCGTCGTATCGCTCAAATGGATGACTGGAGCGGAAAAGCTGGGTGATTTGGCTACCAAGAGAGGGCAGCTTCATGCCTGGGTCAATGCAGACCATATATGTGCCACCTGCTGCAAGAACAGCAAACCAGCACACCCAGATGTACCGAAACTTTACCACTCCACAAGGCAGGATTTTCAGAAACAATAAATTCGAAGTGTCTGTGAAACCTCTTTTTAGTTCTCTCAGCTTCTGCACGACACTGAAGAGGCATTTCCTGCGTGAACTCGTATCCCAGAAGCCACCTGTGTTTTTGGAGCAGCAGGGCTTCCACCCTTGCACTGCTGCAGAGGTAGAGGTCGTCTTTGTGTACCGCTCACCCAAGATGAAGGAGCATGGCAGCCACACCAATGCAAACAGCGAGCTGATTAAAGAGGCGGTCCCGAGATAAACGGAAAAACATCGGATTGCTGTGATGCTGCTGAGATAGCCGGAGAAAAAGGTTGCACTGGAGGTCAACCCAGAGGCTAAAATCAAATAGCCAACTTCCCGCAAAGCTCTGTTTACCCTCTTCTCCAGGGAGGATGAAGGGTTCTGCATAAGCTGCAGATTCCAGAAGTCAGCGAAAAGGAAAACTTGGTTGGAGCAACTTCCCAAGAGAATGAGAGCTGTCGAGAGGTTGACCAGGGGAAAGAAAGTCAGGCGAAATGCTACTTTGTAGAAGAAATATGAGGCTAGCAGTGAGCCTGTGATGGCAAGTACAGATAATGCTACTTTGAAGAGAGAGTGTAGATATAAAGCCATGGTGAACAGAAGGGATATAATAGCGAGGACGGGGTATATTAGATCTCTAGCCAGGTAGTATTTGAACAAGGCCTTCTTGATGCCAAAGTCTATTCCAGTAATAGTTGTATTATTATAGGTCAGATCCCTGCCCTCAAGGCTATTCATGTATATGTCCATCATGTGCTCTCCTTTGTTAACAGGTAGGAAGAGAAGACTGTACTTCAGCGTTGGAATTTTGTATCTGACAGTCTGCGGGCTGAGAAAGTCTTTGTCAACGAGGAAGTGCAAGATTTGGAAAACGATCCGGGACTGTTTGCAGCGGGAGGGAACAGATGAACAGCTGCCATGTTTGGGTCTCTCAGCACAGCCCTCTACTAGGTGTCCTTCATGATAGTGCAGAGCACACGTTCGGAGAAGGTTTAAAGACTCGGACACCTGGTGTGAATGGAAGATAATGGAAGTTAGACACAACAGCAGAGTAAAGTTATAGAAAACTATCCACATTTTTACTCCATGATTTGGGGATTTATTTTGTAGCAAAAAAAAAATACAACAAATCTTTTAATGCATGACAGTTTGCCCCTTTAAAGTACACAGATAGTGTGTGTCTCAATACTGTAGTGCACTGGGATGTAGTGCGCACTATTGTGTGTCAGCGCTGTCTCAAAAGCACATGTGTCAAACTCTGGTCCTCGAGGGCCGGTATCCAGCAAGTTTTGCTGTTTACCTGCACTGACACACCTGATGCAAATCAAATAGATCCAAATGCTTCTTGTCAACCAATTAAGTAATTTCAGTCAGCTGTGTCAGAGCATGGAGACAACAAAAACCTGCTTGATACCGGCCCTTCAGGGACTGAGTTTGACACCCCTGCTCAAAAGGAACACTGGATGTTGGAGACTTACTGGTGGGGATCTACTCCAACTGGACTTTTCTGCTGGATGCAAAAATGATCATTTAAATTAATAAATGTCCCAATATCATGTATACCTTCCTAAACCTTTCATTGCATCAAACAGTGACGCAAGGTTTTCATCAGATTGTTTAAATTAATGCTTAGAATCCTGACTAAATATATTAATACTAATATTTATTCCACCGCTGTGATGTTTGCAGACATTATTCTGACAGTGCTGGAAAGTCTTCTGCCATGTCAGCAAAATGGAGTCGGTTTAGTGTGGACAGTGTCCATCGTTTAACACTGGACTTTTTAACTTTTTTAGTAAGCATCCAGGTAAATTCAGTATGCTGACTATTTTGCTTAATGTCCGTGTAAACGCTCTGATTGAGACACACACATAATCTAGAATAAAAAATACATTTGTTGTTTTTCGTATTAGCTTTTGTAAGCTAGCAACATTTCCTCAATCCAAAGCATCAAAGCTCCAATTTTCCAGGAGCTCATGTGTTACTTATCAGTTCACAAGAAGCCATTATATTCACATCCTAATACAATGAGTAAATAGGATAAATAATTCAAGTATCATTATCAAAGACTCAGATGTAAACGTTTCTTAAATCTAACCTGGCATTGAAGTGACTAAATCAAAGTTAGAAGAGAATAAATGATGTAGTGAAAACAAAACCTGTTTTAATTTGTGCTTGAAATGCATTCCTTCAACCACATGCTAAGAACTTGTTAAAAAACAAAACAACCCAGAATCCTGCTAGCAGTGTTTGTAGCGGGCCCTTTAATGTGTGCTCGGGATGCAAAATGCTTTGACAACATGAACGTTTAAGACGCTGTGAAAACGAAAGCGGGTTGCTATGCTGGCTGAACATGAGGGATCCTGCTAGATTGTTTTCAGATTGAGCTCAGATTGTTTAAACAGCATAAAAACACTTTGAAACATTAAAAATATCCCACTATTTGCTTAATTTTCAAAAGAAACGTGCTTGCAGTCAGTTTCCAGCTGCAGTACCTGCTGTGACGTGAGGCTGAGGCAGCAGGAGGCATTAGAGAGGACCGCTAAGTAATTCCCCAGAGACCAGCTCGGACAGCAAGCGTTTCTGGACGTTTCCTCAGCTTCTGCGCTTACATGCTGCTGGCACATGTCCTGGAATTTGGCTTGGGAGCAAATCTGATTCACACAGAAGAAAGTTTTTTTTAAACTTCATTCCAGTTTTTAAAAACACATCATCAGCAATTTATTTCACATGAGATAATATGCAGACTTCCAGTGGAATACAGCAAATAAAGCAGGAGGGAAAAGGAGGAATTACCAAAGTTAATGTCTAAATTAATGAAAGAAGTAGTAAAAGACTGGAGAAAGGGAAAGACTGAGTGAATCAGCGCTCACCCTGGATTGCTCTATCTCACACATGGTATGGATTGCCTTCAGGCTCCACAGACTGGCCGAGTTCTCCGATCGAAACACCAACTGGGCCAAATGCTCGCCTGCATGTAGACGCAGATGGATCCAGCGTGTAAGATTGACCCAGTGAATTGTCACATTGTAGAGAGCACAGGAATGTTTCAGTTTTGGTAAAAATGGATCGTGGTAAAATGGCCAGATCAAATGGCAGCTTTTGTAACTGAGGAACCATTTTAATATAATAAAACTAAAAACATTTATTTTTATTTTCACCTATAATCAGATATTTTCATGTTTTTATTTTTATTTTATTTTTTATAAATTTATTTAATATTTTTAAAAATACCTGTAAAAATACTGACTAGGTTTGCTCACCTGGCGCATCACAAAGGAAGGACTCTGCAGAGGAGTCTGTAGCGAGCATCCTCTTCATACGAACTCTGGAGCCATCTCGGCTGCCATTACCGTCTATACTGACAGCGACTCCAGATCTGAAACAGGTAAAAACATCTTCACAACACTTGATGTGACATTTTACACATTTGTAATGATTTAGCAGGTTAAATCAAACTTACCCGCATAAAAATATTTCCCCTAAAATGTGACATATTTTTATTTCAGTGTTTTTTTTAGTGTAAACTGAATGAAATAATCGACAGACACACAACTCATAAAACATGTTTCCTAATGCTTATAACTTGTATCTATATCCTATGCTGTATAAGCTTTTTTACCTTTAGATTTCTTTTGCATTTCTGTACATATTAATCCATAATAATCTAAATTTAATTAGTTTAACCCCATTTGTTTACAAGAAAGACATTATTTGTTCCAGCAAAACCTCCAGTGTAAACAGTGTTTTAAAGTTCTCAAAGTGACACACAGTGTACCCTGTATTGCCCATGAAATCTGTGCCTGTCTGTGCAGTGAACAGTAGCACCCTATGGTGAAACTCTCTGACCTTTTACTGAGCTGTGGTGGTAGAGGAGACAGAGTTTTCCCTGGACCAGTGTTTTCCTGCAGCAGAAGCAAGCTGGACAGGCGGACACCGATGTATGTACCCCGTGGCTTGAAACCCTTAGGAAACCGGACACACACAGAGATTCAGACTCAAACAAACATCAAAGCTTATTACACAGAAAGATCATTGATTTATAACATTTTATTAAGAAGCATTATAATGCATAATGATGCTATGCTTTGATTAATTAATACTTAATGTTCTCTTAAATTAAACATTTTCTTTTCTTGTAAAAGAGTTTAGATTAGTCTTTCATGATGTTTTGTTTTTTAGAATAGTTTCAGGTTTTTTTTTTTTATAAAAGCCTCTAGTAAGATGAGGAGATTTAATTAAAATGACAAACAGTGTGCTTAAACTCATGTCTAAGCTCATGAGTCACAAATTAAATAGAAATGTACACAAAGTCTGAAGTGGAAATGGAGAATTTAATAGAAGATAACAGGAGAGATAGAGCGAGGGATGTTTTGTGATTCAAATCGTAGCTGTTTGTGCTGTGTGGGTTTGCTTGTGTGTGTATTTTAGCAGCCTCCCTTTCAGAGATGAAAAAGCAAATCTGCATTATGCAAATCAGTTCATTTAAATATGTTCACTCGGCTTCTACCCCTTCAAATGAAACTAGTTATTAAGTCACCATCCTCTATGGGTGTTTGTTACCCACCAGAAGTGGATCAGAGAAGTCTGGAAGAGGGCCAATGAACAATCCAGCCAGTGAGCATCCCAGTAATAGAGTGGCACAACCAAGCAACACTGCTAACGGGAAGTCCACTATCACCTGCGTATAACTACCAAGCAAAAACCATAGAAGAAGCCATAACGATTAAAGTAAAATAAAAATTATTACATTTAATAGAAAAAAACAGGTCTCAGTACTTACTTTTTAAGGATGCAGTAAAATCCTCCTTCTCTGTCAACAATAAAACAAAACTATTATGATTCTTTAGAAATTTTGAAAAGAAACCAGTTTCAGCTGAAACAGTTAGATTTTCTGTAAAACTCCCTAAATAACATTACTGCCAGAAAGCAGATTTAAACTTAAACATGTCAGTATCCCACCTCACCAGCAGACAAGAGGACACAGCTGGATTGACTTTGATCAAATATAACAGAAATAACAGAAAGGCAAATGAAATAAAAGTCAGTTGGATTAATTTATTATAACCTTTATGCAACAGAGACAAGTTAAAAGAAAACACATTTTAAAATTTGTTGCCAAAAAAAATATCTTCCGCAATCTTTAACAGATTAGCTGGCTATAGGTGAGGGTGCCAGGATTGGGTGTAAAAGTAGTAGCTACACAAGGAACAAGGATTACCCCTATTTTATGCCATATGTGTGTCTGCTGTATTCTGCCTGTGCCATGGCTTTCTTCCCACATAGAACTGATTCATAGCATGTCAGATGCCTAACTGCTTCCATGTGATCACAAAATGCAAATTTTTTAATAAGCATATCACTCACTTTGCAGACTGCTTACCTGACTGACTGAACAGGTTGTACATATAAAAAAAAACATACTTAGATTTTCATACATATGTTACACTCACCAAAAGTGCTAATATCTCAGTCTAAGCATTCTCCTTTCTGCTGCCTTATTTCACATTTTACTGTATGTTTTATACTGTCTCTGTCTTATTTCCAGTTTGGCTCTTTCTGAACTTCACATGTTCCAGAGCCAGGCATAGCCCTGGTGCATAGCTTTAGAGAAGAGCCACAGCTAGGTGCTTCTGGGACTTATCTAACATGCATTAGGTGTAAACCAAAGCATTGACTGAAATGGCTGCAATTCGCTGTGATTAGCTGTATATAACTGCAGAGGCAGCAGAACACACACATCCAGTGGAAATGGGCCTTTATAGACTTTTACAATAAGGATGAATTGTGGCTCTCCACTGAGTGCCGAGCTCTGTCACAAAATTGTCAGCCATTTGAAAAAAAAATACTCCGTTTTCTAAGCAGTTTTGTTCCTTCTGGAGAGCAGAACATTATAAAAAACTAAGCAGTTTAGAGAAATCTCACTTGGTAAAAGCCATGGTGACCGCATTGCATAACAAAAATGTCATGCAACTAGTTCATCAATAAGTTGGACAGGTTCTACATCACGAGTGACTCGCATGCATGTATCATTACTGCATATGCACACAAACACTGAAATGATGTCTTTTCCTTTGAGGGAAAAAAGAGGAGGTAATGCTAGACCTCATTTTGTTTGATTAACAATAGCATGGCTTCATAGACTAAATGTCAAGGTACAGCTTGATTGCCCTGCCTGTAGCTAAAATCTCTTTTTTTCAAGAGTAATGAAACAGAAAAGCAGACAACTGCAAACCACTGAGCGGTCCATGATGAAGAATGTTTGTATACTCCTAAACTTACCTTACTGTCACCACATGTCGCTGCTTTGGTTTCTGTGCACCACTTTCATTTGACCCATGCAGCCAGTGGCATCTCACCGCCCTGTGACAGGATGCCTGATGGGCGGAGCTACAACTGTGTCCCACTTTCACCAGTACACCTCCTTCGGCGTGAGGGCCGATTGTATTGCAGCAGGTGTGAGGTTTGATGGGCATCTGATGATTGCAGTGGGGACACTTTTGTGGCTGTGATGAATCACAGTCTCCAGCCTGAAGACACTGGGGCACCTAGAGGAGAAATCGATATACACACCCAATATACTAAATACAAAGTGGCTGTATCATCCTCTGTTCACAAAGGTTCTTGTATTATTCAAGTCTTTTGAGCAACACAGTGGCTATTTTTGGTACTGATTTGAAAATCCAGCATCTATTTTAATGGCCCTCTGTGTATCTGTGCTGAACAGCAGTGTAGTCACGCTCAGGCTTACTTGGTGATAAAGCTGAAAGGTGGAAGAAGGTCTTCCAAGGCTGCTGCAGCTGTCACATAGCTCCCCTCTAGATTGGATAACTGTCAACTGGGCTTCAGCAGAGCTGTCAGGAGGGCACAGGGAAACCACCGGGATTTCACTGAGTTGAGAAACAAAAAATGTAAATGTTATACCAGGAAGGAGGGAGTGATTGGCATTGGTGTGACAGTGGGAGAACCAGCAAAGGTACAAAGTTTAAAGCTTTGTAAACGCTGACACCCATCTCAGTTTCTACATTGTGGTTCTTGCTGGGCTTCTTCCCATATTTAGGGAGAAATTGAACAGCCAAGCTGAAATAATGAGGTAAGGGATGCATTTCTAGGGAATGAACTGAGGATGCTAACATTAAGAGAGCCAATTTAACAAGCAGGATGAAAACAGAAAGAGAGATTTGGCTATTTTAACATCATGGTACCATGTCATCAACTTACACAAGAGTTGCTGGCTGTCTGGTATAGATATCACAAAAGTCTGTTCCTATTTCTACAATTTGCTTTCATTTCTTTAAGCTTGGAATAAGCAGCATGGTACTGAGGTAGCTGTGCTAGGCTGTGAATTAGTAGGTCCATTATTCTGGTCAAAATAAAATTTCTCAACAGTTCAAAAGAAATCAAATGCAAAAAAAAAGGAATTCAAGAAGAAGATTAAGTCAGATTATCCACACTGAGACCCACATCCAGCTAAAATTGACCAGTCCACCACAGGGCTAACACAGAGATGTAGACAGCAAGGCATGATGGAGGTTATACCGTCATTAATTAAACAAGCATACATGTCTCTGGAGTTGAAGGAAAGTGGAAAAATCCCATTTTTTCCCTCCAAACAGAAATGAAAGTAACCAAACTGAACTGACCCAATGTCCTATAAATGAATGCATCTGTGCGAAGGGGTCTGTGGTGTCTGCCACATGCTTGTTTTTCCATAGCAGTCTGAATGCAATCACACTTCCTGTCTTGTGGCCATGGTAACAGAAAAGTCAAACACAGCCTAAGTAACCTCAGTTTTATTTGCACCCTGTAATCCTGCAAACAGATGACGAATAATCACCTGAATTGGCAAAAAAAAAAAAGACTGAAAAATACCCACTTTAAGACCCTATTTTCATCAAATCACAACCTGTTTGTTTTCCATTGTGCCATAAAATTGACATTATTGTTTGCATTCATTATCTGAACTCTTGGCTACAGGGAGAAACTTTGGTGTTCAAGTCTTATTTTAATTGTAAATGAAGAACATATAATGGAAGCAATTTCCAGAATAATACATTTAAGAAGGTGTTGTCAGGCTGCTCCTGACACCGAGAAGCTAAAACAATGCACTGACATCACAATGGCAACAAAATAGCTATAAAGACTCAGCTGGTGAAGCAGGTTGTGCTATTTTACCCTAAGGCCACTGATCCTAAAGTTATTCCCAGTTTGAAATTTTACACCAGACACATGTATGGGAAGGTGAAAAGAATATTATAGACACATTGTGACAAACAAAAAGAGAAAAACATTCAGAAAACTGTCTCAGGAGGTCAGTCAGAGGCTCATCATTCCTAACTTTGCACAGAGATCGGTTTAATCATGGTTCCACCATTTGTATGATCTAACCTCACCTTAAAATTTTATTCCTATGTTGCTCTTTTTAATTAGATTACATTAACATGTTTTATAATAATAATTTTGGTGCAGAATATAAAAATAACTTACAGGCTGCAGATGCAAAACAGGATTTTTATCACAGTGACTGCACAGCATGTCTGCTGTCCAGATCAGTGTGGAAATGATTGAATTTACACAAGCATGATGATTGTATGTTTTCAGTTAAAACTGTGGGTCTGGAGTTATTATTATTCATGACACATAAAGATCTTAAATCTTGATGTCTGTCACCTTCATCTCTACATCTCCTAAATAATCACTCACACTGAAATATAGCATTAATATTTACTTCGTATGTTCCAGACCAGCTCTTAACCTTCTTCAAAATCCAAATCTGTGACACTTTTGCAATAAAATTAAACCTTAAATTCTCCCTTAAAAGGTAAGGCAAATAAACCAAAAGATGATTCTTTATGGAGTAGTGTGACCTGTTGCAAATTTAAAAAAGGTGTTTGTTGGCAACATCTGCCGCTTAAAGCTCTGCTCACATGTCTGAAGCCTCTCTGTGACACGTATATCTTTTGACCAGCTGTGCTGCTGGTGGAAAACAAAGTATAACATCAGTAACACAGTGATCGAGCTCGGCCAAAGCAGGGGGATGACACTCAGCAGATGAGTGGTTAGTTGTGTTGCATGTGTATTCACTGCCTGCTTAATGCAGTCGGACAAAGGCAAAGATGAAATAACACTGTTTCTATTATAACAGATAATCTACAACTAGTTAGCTTTAAAAATGCTTTGATAAAACTTCTTTCATAAAACTAAGCTCTCTAGATCAGATGGGCGTTTTTCTGCTTTTATCAGCTGTAGCCTAAAATAAAGCAAATACAGTGAAGACTGAATGAGATTATATGTGGAATAAGAATGAGGTAGCATGTAAAAATAATAAAGATAAAAAAACATTTAATCATGATGATAATCGAGAACAATCTGCTTAATCGAGTACAACTGATTGATACTTTTTCAACGAGTGTAAAGCACATTAATATATTTACGGTTGTAATTTTGAAGGTTTTTTTTTTTGTTTTGGGGTTTTTTTTTGGTTTTTTTTTTTCAGATATTGTTCAGTGTAAAGTGACGATAAATCGAAGGTTCAAAACAAATAACCTACCTTCGGCAAGCCTGCTGAATGTCCCTTTCATCTACAGGAGAATCGTCCATCACTATCGCATCCGTGCTTTCTCCTATTCTTGAGCAAGCATCCATCTTCCTCCTGGTTCGCTTTAGTCATGCACTATTTCTTATCATTTTCCAGTCATTTAGTCATTTTAACAACAGAGCTAATCTCTCGTTTCCGTGAAGTGATTCCACGAGGACCAGCGGTACGGGCTGGTTTCTGGGGCTGGTACTACAGAGCAGCACCAGGGCTGTTTGGGTTGATCTGCCCCGAGCTGCGCTCTGATTGGTGGAGCCTCTGTGATGCTGAGGACGCAGCCGGGGCGCTGTCCAACCAGCCGCGGTGCTGGAGCGCCGAGCGAGTTGTGGTGGGTCGCATCCAGTACCTGCGGAACTAGTGCAACCAAGAGCAACAGACATAGATTAGTTTCCTTTATGATGATTTATGACAACAACAGGGATGTTGCACTTAACTTAAATAAATAAAAAAAGACTTGTTGCTGAGAACAGTGGCATATTTTAGCTCATCAAGTCAAGCCTGACGATCAAACCAGGTCAAATCCACTCCTAATGAACTGATCAGACACTAGAAAAGGAGATTTTAAAGTATAAATAAATTGACAAAAGCTTAAAATGCTCAACGTTTAAAACTGTTTTCAAAATAAATAAACCATATTTTAGAAAGGATACTATATTAAGGGATTTTGTTACTAATAAGTGAAATTATCTTAAACGGATTTAAAATAACATATATAAAACTGTCTTTAATAGAAAAAAAATTGTGTGACTCACATCCGTCAGATTGTTGGTGGTTTGAAGTGTAAATGGAAATTGATTGCTAAATTGCCAACAATGCATTACACCTTATGTGTGTTAAGAACAAGCACATATAGACTAATAAACTCAATATGTGTGTGTGTGTGTGTGTGTGTGTGTGTGTGTGTGTGTGTCAATTAATAAATGGATCTGAGTTCTCATCAACAAAAGCAAACATCCATATGTAAACAACATTTCGCCACCTTTTTCTTTTTAATCTCAGGATATCAAATTAAATTAAATAGGTAATTAAACATTCAGATTAACTTTTAAACTCTATTCATGTCTTACAAAAACTGTAAGACATGAATAGAGTTTAAAAGTTGTTGTTTACACTCTGTTTACACTCTGTTGTTTACACATCGCCTCTGAAAGCCTCACACTCTCAGAACGTTACACACAAATAAAAAGTCACACACGGCCCAAATCCCTCTGTTCTTCTGTAAAGTGAAACTTTACACTAATACAATGTTATTTCTTCTTCAAATTGTATTTTGTTTTAAATTAACCAGTTTAACACTTATATGCTCAGTGTTAAACCTCATGATGACTGGAAAGGCTTTTTTTCTATTCATCATTATGACCTGGGCCTTTTGTAAAATATTTTAAGATAAACTTTTGGACTCGAGACACACAAACTAAACCAAGTACATTTGATTTTTCCCACAAAAACAACATAATTGTTGATTGGTTGAGTTGCAATACTCTGATTACTGTATTACAGTTTTTCTCAATTGTTAACACACAATTTCTGGTACCTGAGACAAAGTGACCACAACATGTAACCCATGTATGGAATCCCTTAACAAGTTCCACTAAACCATACACACAATTCCTGCTTTACACTCAC
>JBAMIG010000021.1:10168041-10193201 GCA_037177335.1 Kiunga ballochi | reverse complement strand
AAACACTGATTAACTTACATTGGGTAGGTCTCTCTCTCTCTTTCTCAAACACACACACACACACACACACACACACACACAGGCTGAGAAAGCATGCAAAAACACACTGATCCAGAGTCTGACAGACATACAGTGGATGTGGATATATACCAGGCACACACACACACACACACTCACTCACACTTAATGAGAAGCTGAAGAGAGGGTTGTGGCTGGTACTGAGGTGACAGCCATGGTAATTTCCTGTGGCAGATTTCTGCCTGTGAACGATGATGGGAAGGAAAACGATTCATTATAGCTGCAGCGCAGCTTTGAGACGTGCAACACAAAAACAACTGGATAAACAAAAAAATAAAAAAGGACGAGAGAGTGGGAACCTGTAAGCAGCGATAGAAACACAATTTCAGCATTTCACTGGATTCAATGAAAACAACAGAGTATTTATGAAGAGGAGCACCGTTAAAACTGAGCACAACAAGTCTGTGGAAAATGTTAAATGTTGGAAAACAACAACAAAAAAATAACAGAAATTTCAGAAAACACAAAAGTAAAAATGCAAAACGACTCACTAACAGAATCCAGTTTATTTATTCATTTTTGTTAGTTTATTAATGTATCTACTGTGCTTTGTAAAATTATTATAAATTACATTTTGTGAATTTCAGTTGTAATTTCTTCACTTAATTCTTTTTTATTTATTTAGATTTGTGGGGTTTTTTTTGTGCCTTTTATGCGTAAATGTCAGGTTATTTTCTCTTTTGTTGTGCATGTTTTGTGAATTTCTTCTAAATAATTATTTTTGTCCGTTTTCTATGTGTTTTGTTTAACGCGGCTGTTGTTTATATGTTGCATTTCCTGACATGTAATTTTTATATTTCAGGCAGATTTTTTTCTGCTGCAACACAAAGGGTGTTTTTCTGCCCTCTGGTGGACCTGGTGGTGTATTACACCAATCCACCAATTCCGAAATTCTTATTATGATCAGAAAGTCGAAAAGAAATTGTGGCAAAATAGTAAAACATAACTTTGGTTTGTTATTTCTATGTTCTTAGAATAACTGACAGGTTTAATCGTGTAAAATTATTTCTGTAAAAATAATTCGCAGCTGCTTGTAAACGAAGCTGCGGAGCAGCAACATGAGGTCGAGCTCTCCTGCAAAGTTGTCCGGCTGGTGTAAAGTTACGAGCAGACAGGACACACCTCTAGAGGGAGTTCCCGGGGAGGTGGAAACAAGGAGTCGAGCGTCTCTCCGGCAGAAAGTTCTTTCACTTGGAGCGAGTGGTCGCCTCGGCTCTGGACTGTGCGCGTTTTCCAAAGCTGTGGCTGTGCCAAGAAGGAGAAATGCCCGGGATGGGCAGCTCTCTACGCGCGGCCGCACTCCTGGCTTTTGTAGTTCTTTCTATTCTGGTGTCGCTTCTAATCAGTTGCGTGCAGCAGTTTGAAACAAGAACAAGAAGAGTTTCCAACGCAACTATTTCTGCTGATGAGGAGTTGGCGTCGCTCCGTGGGGCGTTGATCTACCAGCTAAACGAGAGGCGAAAAGAAATCATCCCTCTGCTTTTACCTGATGTTGACGATTATGACAAACGGACTGAAAGTCGACATCCTCCCAAACATGACCAAGACTCAATTTCGGATTACAGCCTGTGGAATGAGATCACACTTGGCTCCAGAAAAGCGCATCTGGATCAGATGGGTTGTGATTCTCTTGTGGACATGCAGACTTTGGAGGTTCTCGGATCAGGATACACCAAACTGGTTGTCAAAGCCAGTCTGGCTGGAGGTCAACGTGTGGCGTTGAAACTTGTTAACGAGCAGGGGATAGACATGGGCAAGTGTTTGGAGGATTACAAAGACCCGCAGGGCTGCCGCGAGCTGGTTTCCTTCAAGCTGAAAAAAGAAATGGTGCTGCTGCAAAGGCTGCAGCATCCAAATGTCATAAAGGTGAAACGTCTTGTCTGCTTTGCTGTCTGTTAAAGTTCCCTAAAAAGTTTTGCTGCATCTAAATTTTACAGCTGAAGTCATTATGAGAGACAGGCGTCTGTAGATTTGATCCTAAATATGGAAACTTCTGCACATTTCGGAGCTGTGAAACTACTAGGCTACATTGACGTTATTAGGAGGACTTTTCATAATCCACTGCTCACATTTTCCTTTGTCTCACCCACTGTGAGCTGGATGAAAGGTTTGACTGGCTCTGCAGGGCCTTCCCATGTAATTAAATTAAATTCACTGACCCTCCTCTGACCTTTGGGTCCAGTTTGGCAGCAGCACACAATGTGCCTCTGTCCTCTCTGCTATCCCGGGTTTCATCTGAAACCCCAAGCGCTTATTCACTCAAACCATTACAGCACAATTTGAAGCTAGTTTGAACTAAACCGGTGCGTTTGATTTGTTTCTCAAATCCAGCAGTTGTGTGACAGCCTAATTGATTAATTTCACAAGTGCATAATCCTCTCTTGGCTCTAATGTGATTTTACTGTCACATGTTAGCAGCACTGAGAGGTAGACTGTGATTCCCACTCTGACAAGCATTAACCTGTCTCTTTTTGCCTCTATTGTATGACACTTAAAATCAAAACATTCGTCATGATTACACTTTTTTTTTTAAAATTATAATTAACCTTTGTCATTTTACCCTCTGCAGCTCAAGGGTCACTGTGCAGGAGTGCAAGGAGGAAGAGGAATAGAAGGTGGAAGAGTTGCAGTGATTCTGGAGCAGGGGAGTCCTCTCCAGATGATCCAGCTGCTCCAAAGCCCCTGGGAGGATCGATTCAGGGTCAGTATATTAGCTGTTGATATGTGGGCACTATAGTTTATCTACTTGGCTGCACTTTGGGAGAGAAGATGTCGGTGTCACATGGCAAGCCAGTGCTCCTTTTGGCACAGCAGATGAAGGTTTAAAGATGAGGCAGGCAGACATTTGAAACTCCTGGGGTCTGACATCTGCCCTTCAGTGTATTTGATCAGCCCCTTTTTTGGAATGGAGATGGGTCCTGGAGTTAATCCACTTCTGGCTGGGTATGTCATCCCATCCCAGAACACACACAGTTTCAGCTCAACCCCCATCGCAGGTATGCTCGTGTAGTAGAAGTCAACAAAAGCCGAATTTACACTCCAGTGATTCAAATATGTGCATCTCTTCACGCATGGACGTCTTTGAAAGAAAGACTGGGAGGAGGTGGAGGAAAATATTGTTGGAGCTTGCATGTTAGGTGGTTTGGATTGACAAAAGCAGCTAATGTTTTGCAAGTATCATAACTGTGGCTCTCCTTTTTTTTCCTGCTTCAGTCAAATAGCCACTGGCTTCTCAGGCGCTCTTTAGCCACGTTGCATCTGTGCAGGCTACATTAATACAGGGGTGTTTGGTTTCACCCCGCACGTCTTTTAAAAAAAAAAAAAAATTATTATGCTCCAGTCCTACCAAGTGATGTCTAAGAAATTTAGAGCATTATGTAACACTGCCGTTATGTGACAAAAACATTTTGTGCTCCGTCAGCATGTCTAAATACTTTTGATTGGCCTTTTTACTTTATATAATTTCCAAAACAGTTTTAAAGCAGTTTTAAAGGAAATGGATTGCTCAAATATAAAATAAGAAAATAATCTGAAATAATAAATGAGAAATTCCCAAATTCTTGAACAGTTATGATGATTTATTATCTGTTTCGGCATTAAAAACCACATATGTGTAGTTCTAAGTGTTACCCCTGTTATCACCACAGCTAATCAGGTTTTGACATGTCTGATCTCCAGGTGTGTCTGGACCTGGTCAGGCTTCTCCACTTCCTCTCCCAGTCTCCTCTGGGCTCCATGGGGCTGTTGGACTTCCAGCCCCGGCAGTTCGTCACTGTTTCCGGCGAGCTAAAGCTCACAGACTTGGACGATGCCAGTGCTGAAGAGACTGCCTGTCAGATGGATGCAGACTGCGTTCTCCAGTTCCCACACAGAAATTTTACTCTGCCCTGCTCGTCTCAGGGAGTGTGCGAGGGATTGAATGAGAAAAGGAACATTTACAATGCCTACAGGTAAGGAGGGAAAAAGTGACAGTTTTACTGCTTGATAGATGTTGGATGTTAGATGGATGGGGCTAAAATACAGGCTTAGCTGACAGCTAAAGTGGTGATAGTAAAGACATACAGCTGGAAATGTTCAGTGTGATGGAAATGTGATGATTGCGTTGTTACTTTGAGTGGAAAACGGGAGTTTTTTTTCCCTTTAAAATGCTTCACATTTTTGACAGCTTTACTAGTTGTGTTTATTCTAACGGCAAAGTGAGAAAAGTCATGTTCTGTGGGAACTCTGATGGGGTTTCACTGTCTTTCTCTCTCCTAATGTGCCGTCTCTGCCTGGCTACAGGTATTTTTTCACCTATCTGCTGCCCCACCAGGCCCCGCCCGGCCTCACACACCTGGTAGACCACATCATGAACACCACAGGTGAGGACAAGAGTCCCGCTGATATGATTAACTATTAAAGATCAGAAAGCGAATCATCCCTTTGCAGTAGTCGTGTAAGAACAGGCCCGTTAGTGTTTCTTTTGGTGAGATGCTTCTTGACACGTGGTTCTGCAATAAATACAAGTTATCTGCTGATCGCATGGCTTGTCTTGGATTAAACAGTCTGGTGCTAAAAATGCCAAATCTTCTGCATTGACTGACCTTATTCATCTAGTTACTTGAGTCCTTTCCAGACGTAATGCATTATGTGTGTTCAGGGGAGCTGAAAACTGACATCAATCAGATGCTGGAAGCCTTTGAACACATCCTCCTCCTATACAAGTCAGGCCTACACCTGGACAACCTGCCTCCATCAATAATCAGGGGTAAGACTACGTGGAATGAAGGCTGCTTTCTTTAAAAGCACAGTGGGTTCTCTTGTAGACTTTTTTTTCCCTTCCTTTTTCGTGCTTTTTTTGGGGGGAGAAAACGCTTTGCTCTTTTTGAGGCACTTTTAGGAACAAGCAGACAATCTTCATCCCTGTTTTCATTTGATATCTTTGAAAAAATGAGGGGGCTTGTTTCTCTGGCTCAGGCTGTTTTGACAGGTTTATTAGGCAGCTGGAATGAGAGAACAAGATCAACAAACTGGGATTAAACCTACATGAAACAAGCTTAGGGGTAAAAAATGGAAGAAAAAAAGTCAGCGATACATTTTATGCATTAGCCCTTTTTTAAGTTTTACTGTCAGAAAAAAAACATTTTTAACAACTTATTTCAGACATTATATTAAAACTTAAATTTAGCCTTTTAATTAGTTAATAAAAAATAAACTCGTGCAAACATTTTGCCCCACGTCGTCTATTCTCTCCTTATAAGCACAAAAAGTCTTTCACTTTTCTTCACTCCAACTTGCCTCCACTCATTGCACTGCACCCCCGCCCCACACACTCCTGCCGCTCCTCTCAGCCGTATGAAATATTAATAACAGAATGACTGGCTGCGTTCCTGTGGGGAGATTTTTTCCATCCCCCAGATGCTGGACTGTTTATATAGCAGCGCTTTGTGAATTTAATCACAGGTTCAGGGTAAAGAGGCCTGGGCACTGAAGCTGACACTGGGGGGGAATGTTTCAGCTTAACGAGGAGGTGCTAGGAGCCGACTGCTGCCTCTGAGAGTGTGTGTGACGAGACTTAAAAATGTGTCTGTTTATTATTTCAGCATATTGTGGGTTCAGATTAAATGAGGCAAGCAGAGGACAAGCATAGTTCAGTTAGTTTCAGATAAGGTATAAGCTAATGTAAGTAGCTACGGGTTAGCTTCAGGCTGTCCTGACTTTATAGTGGCATAGATCTTTCTATAAAAAACATGTTTTATCCTGCATAAATAAACAACTTGGGGGGATAAACCTTTTCTTTGACAAATAATATATTTGCACCAATATGATTTTAACTGTTTCTGGTTGCCTGTGTGATGCAACTTTCCTGCAACTGCTTCATGTTATTCTGCTGTTTATTCTGTTATGCAGTTTGTTGATCACAGTCAACAAACTGAATATTGTACTACACTGATTCTATCTGTGCATCCTTACTGTGGAATTTAAATTAAGTTAAATAAAAATTTTCCAATACAAGTATTGTTTCCATATACTATAGAGATTAGTTGTCCACATTGGGACAAAATCCCAAAATCAATGTGGAATTTCAGCATTTCAGCATAAACTGAGGTATTAGAATCAAGCGATGAACAGGCTTAAGGACTGTTTGGGTTAATTAAATGTCATCATAAAGATAACTGCAGGAGGAGTGTGTGAGGCAGAGAAAGATACACATCAGACCTCAAGTCTTGATTTAAAATTGCTGACAGATGGTGTCACTAGCATTGTGCATGTAATTCTTCCACAGCTGAGATCATCTGAAGTACAAAGCTAAATGTGGTTAAGATGTAGGTTTGTTTAAAAGCAAAAACTGAATTTATTTATGATCAAAGTGCTGTCAAGGCTGTAATTTATTATGAGCAGGAAAGCCCATTTATCATCTTTGTCTGAACAGTTGAAGACTGCCACCCCTTAGCTTCCCAACTGGCTTAATGCTTTCCTCACAAAGAGACCCCCTTCATCATGTCTCCTTTTTACAGACCCAGAGGGCAGATCCTCATGTCTCTTTTCTTTTTCCCACCTAACAATGCTCATTCACACACGGATACACACTCAGGCCTCGTTCTGTCGTTTAGGAGTTTGTAACTGCATGCCTCCTCCATGCAGGCTCACAAACAAAGCTTTTGTCCAGTACTGGCACGTGTGTTCGTGCAGACATATGTGTGCATGCTTTCCTCTCATGGCTCCAGCTAATGTGTAGCAGATGATTTAAGGCCAGATCCACCAGACGGCTGACTGAAAGAGTTATAATGATGAATGTAACACAAATGTTGGGAAGGAGGGAGGTGAAATTGAAGAAGTTTTTTTTCTCTCTCTGGTGCGTGAAGCAACAGTTTGCAGCAGTTAATCCTAAAATGGCCTGTCTGAATGTACTATGAATGCAGAAGCGTCGTTTTTCCAGGAAAGGTTTTGTTGTGTGTGTGTGTGTGTGTGTGCATGTGCTTTTCATTTAATCTTTTTTATATAGAAATGCTTCCTTTTTTAAAAAACCAAATAATCTAGAATAATTATTCATATGTATTATTAATAGATATTTATGATAATATTTACATAATAATGAGAATATATAATAAAGTTTATATAAATTCTAATAATACATTGAAAGTTAGTTTCTCAACAAAGCAATAAAGTTAACAAAAATGAAAGAACATCTTAATTTTAATAATAATTTAAAGGGTTTTAGTGGTGTGTAAATCTATATGTTTGTAATAATATGGTTGTAAAAAAACAGGAACATTTAAGGTTTGCAAGAAATAATACAAATATATATGTGTATTATATAAAGCTGCATGCTTCCTGCTTTCAGCTGTCTTTGTAGTTGGTTCTTCTTGTGGTCTAGTTTCAGCTCTGAGTTGTGTTACTTTTCCCTACAGGGATCATTAAACTTTCATCCTATGCTCAATAAGTGCGTCACATTCTTTTAGTGGCCTTATGTATTGAAGTGTCATCTCCTCTTCTGCGGTTAGATTACACTGTAATGCGAGGCATGGGGACTTCCGGGAACGTGGAGTATCGCTGCTGGCCGTCATACAGCCAGCATGGCTGCATGCTGTCGGTCCACAGTGCCAGAGAGGCAGCATACATCTGCAGCTCCCATGCTCAGTGCAGCAGCTTCACTCTGACGGGGCAGAAAACTTGGACAGGTTTGTCAAGATGCGCGCTAAATCATTTTATGATTTTTATAGATATATAAGAAATGTTTAAACTGTTTTGTCTGAATAAAGCTCGTAAATGTGAACAAATGTTGCATGGCTGTAAAAAGCACACCTGTAACATGACTAAAACGGATAATTAAACACTTGGCTCCTTTTTAAAAATCTTTTCATTTTGGCTTTGTCCAAGTTAAAATACACAAAATTGTTGAGGAAATTAAGTCAGAACGTGTTTTTTAAGTAGTGTTACTGATGTGTTTTATCAAAACTTTTTGTTCTTTTGCAGGTCGGCCTCTTGCTTCTTTCAGGAGCAGCTTCAGTCATCTGGTACCTGACGAAACGTCAGAGGTGTATGTGAAGAAATCCACAGACCCCGAGGCTCCTTTATTATGATGTGTAAAAGAAACTTAGTGGGGGAGAGCTGACGGACGGTTCGGCACCTGCAAGTAAAGCAGAAGAATAATGCTTAAGCGGACAACTTAGCAGGAAACATGTTGAACGCAACTCAGCTGTGTGGATGAGGAGCAGCCTCTGGAGGCTGTTTGAAGTGAGCAAGTGAATGTGATGTATTTATAAGGCTTCTGCTCAGTGACTGTTTGATCTGCTTGCCAGCCCACTGCTTCTGCCAGCTACTATTTGAAGGGATTTCCCTTCAGGTATAATTAAAGAGGGAGAGCCTTACAATCCCCCCACCCACCCCCAACTACACACACACACACACACATACAGGCACACACCCTGCCTTTATTTGCCTTGTGCATTGGCTTCCATAGCAAGGCCTTGTCTCAGTAGTCCGATTTTTAAACAAGAGCGGTAATAAGGGTGACCACTGCAGCTCGGTGTTTGAAGCCTGTGGACAAGAAGAGAAAACAAGCTCTTATACAAACACACTTTGATGTTAATGCACTGAGGCCAGAGGGATTTTTCTCATGGTGGTCTGGCTGAAGCTGCACTGTGGTTTAAGGTGGCATCATCCATGTAAGCATTTACTTACCAGCAATGAGCAAAACGGATTAAAGCTATTCCAGAGCAGTCTGTTGTAAACCTACGGTCCTTAATGGAGCTATATTTATGATCAATGTAATATTCTTACATGTCTGTGCATTGCAGCTTACGTGCACCTTGTGGGTGAAATGTTTATTTTCAATGAAAAGTGATTCACTTCTGTGTTTTTTATACCTAACTTGTAGCTGTACAGTTTGTACTTGAATAAATCAAATCGCTCCTTTTTACTTTTGTTGTCGTTTTGCATTTTTTATTGGATGAAGTCTAACTGCAACTAACAGCCTTTTTATTTCTCATTAACACCTCGTGTGTTTCTGCTGGGAGAGGGAGAACTTGCATGGATAAACTGACCTGATTTTCTTTGTTTTTAGTTCTTTGTCTGCTATCATGCCTCCATATCAACATCTCTGCACTCCATCCCAATGACTGAGACCACAAAATCCATAGAGCGCCGAAGAGTTTGCACAATACCAGAGGAATGCATTCAAACGCCCTGTCATGCTGAGCTCATTATGGGCCTTAATTAATACATGTAAATTAGCTTACTTACAGCTCTTTCTTATGGTTAGGTTGAAGGCATTACTGTAAGACAAAGGCAAGACATCAGGACAATCAGAGCTCAGTTTGTGGTTTGCACACGAATGGGCTGCCATCTGTGCCTCCCAGGAGGAGCCCGGTGAGGCCGAGATAAGAGCCTGACTGTCAGGCAACCCGAGGGTTTGGAGAGTCGGTGTGTATTAAAATTCAACCATGAAAGTTAAGGGTTGCAGAGAGAAAGCTGTTAAAAAATGTAAATGTGATGATAAACTATAAAGCTTTGCATTCATTTGCTGCTGTTCAACAGCAAAATAAAGCACAGAAAGTAGTCTTTTATCTTGCCACTGAAATGCATTATGTTGACAATCTCTAAAGAAAATTCCACACCCAATGTAAGACAGAGACAGAGACGCTAAACTCCAGATACTTAGGTAGTGAGTCTTTTCCCAATCAGCCATACCAGTACAACTGACTTGACGGGGCGCGTCCCTGTCTACAAATGACTTTTATAGAAAGGCCTCAAGCGACTCTTTGCTTTATGTTGGCCCCTTGTTGTCTGGACAAAACTGGCTGATTAGAGTCTGATTTTACAGATAAGGAGTCTGCTTTAGATTAGATTAAACAAGCTCGCTGGACTGACTCAACTAGATTTGCTCAAGAGACTGGGAGCAGTTTATGGTTTATATTATACAGGCTTATACATATATATATATATAGTAAGGTAAATATTGCAATTAACCCCAAAATCTGTAAAAGTTGTCATTGTAATTTTGAATTGTGTGAGAATGTGTTTGTTTTGTTGCCAACGTTTAAATAAATGAAGAAACACCACAGTTTACATGTCTGGTAGGAATAGTTACCTGGTGATAAGCTTTGGTTTAGGTTTTGCACACATCTGAGATATTTGCAGGCGTTCATTTCCCTGTTGAATGGGATTTGGCAACATTAGGACCATTTCTTCATAAGTGTTGTGTTAGTCTTCTAACTCCCACGTTAGATCATAAGACGTCATGTCTCAGGAATTTGGTAAAGAAAGTACTGGTGATAAATATTAATGACTTGTTCGGTTATCCTTTAAGAAGCTGTATCACAGTAAAAGCTACAGCTGTGGTTCGTCCTTTTCCACATCAATTTGGAGGAGAAATTGTCTGGTTTGTCTTGGCAGTAGAACTAAATGAGGGTTTTTGCTTGTTACATCTTACTTTTCCCTTCTTTACTGTCTTTTAATGTAGAAATGTTTTAGAAGAAGCTACAAAAGCAGACTGACCGATAAATTACAATGCGTCTTAAAAGTTTGGGGTTGCACTATTTAAACTTTACATTTACTTTCTGTAAAGCTTTATTCATTTTCATTTTGATATCATTTTTTACATGAGCACATGCTGCATCATTGCTTTCTTTTGCACCTCTTTGCAAATGCGTGCAGATTTAGAAGACCAGATGCTGAATTTATGAAAAACGTTTCCTGTTCTTGTAGTTTGAAGGAATTCAGCCACTGCATTTCTAGCATATGGCAGGACCAAACCCTGGGCTGTTCAATTTAGCAAAGATTTTTGTGTGTGTGTGTGTGTGTGTGTGAGAGAGAGAGAGAGAGAGAGAGAGGGAGAGAGAGATTGTAATATAAACGTCCATCCATTATCTGCATGCACAGATTATTCTAATGAAGGGTCAGCAATTGGAGCCTGCAATCATTGGGCGAGGGGCAATGCACATCCTGGTCACCAACACAGGAGAAAAAAACCAATCATGATATAAATATGATATTTATATTTAACACAGTTTTCCAGCATAGTGGAAGCTTTTTATCTTTGGATTTAGTCTACAATGACAGCACAGTGATGTGGGCTAAACTGTGCTCTGCACTTTCACATAGCATGTTTTCTTTGCTACTTTGTTGAGTTTGAAAGTATTCCCTTACCTTCTCTAACTTTGTTTATATAGCCAAAACTATGTGTGGAGCCTGAAAAGTTGAACGGCTGTGAGTTTTATTTTTTCTTTGTCTTGTTGTTAAAGGTTTTTTTTGTTTTGTTTTGGAAATGTTTGGCACATTTGCACAGTGGTGAAAGATGTAAAACATAATATTCCTGCCCCTATGTTCACATGTGGGACACTGCTCCTCTGTTTTTAGGCTTGTAATTGACAAGCTAGTCTTTTTTTTAAGGGCTCGGGGAATGAGCGGGGGAGGAGAATGATTGTTTTTTTTTTTTTACTCAGCTCCATACCCCTCCATTTCTGTTTTTTTAAGTTTCCAGTTTCACCCGACTTGTTTCCGTCAGGTTTTATTCATGACCTCCATCTGGAAATAATATCAGTTCATGAAAACAAGCCATCAGCAATTTCAGGGAAGAGTTGTGCATGCATATGTGCGTATGCAAGTGCACTGAGGGGGACATTAGGGGCTCTTCTGTTGGGGCTCAGGCTCCACCAGTGTAACAGCAATAGTCCTGTGAGAGTCATGTATATGACTAAGTTAAGAATCAAAGCCTCCAACATCCTCTCTTAAAATCCTGGTGCAACGCACTTGTGGTCAAACTAAAGCTTTTGATTCAAATGTAAAGTTAGTCATCAAATGGTGGAAACCACAGCTGCTGGGAGAAATGACGTGTCAGGCAGGTCTTTGGCAAAACGTTTGACCTTGGCTCAGACTAAAAATATGCATTAACTCAGTGAAAGCCTGCATAGTTCTGCAGGAAAGAAGATCTGGCTTGTGTTAGAGTTGCTCACGGGAGCGTACAGAGCTTGTGACAGGGGAGATAGAGCAGATATTCACTCAGCTCCAGGCCCACTGAAACACCTCTGTGTCTGTCTGCCATCTTGGCTGCGGTACACAGGAGACAGGCCGGTCACACCTGAGAGCCTCTGAAGAGTAGCCAGACATTTAGTCAGCCTGTCCCAAGCACACAGGAGTCTTAGTTTGCAGGCCGATCTAACAGTCGAAATGAGTATTTGTCTGTCTGCTGGAGCCGATATGATCTCTTTTGGTAGCATAATGGCTTTAGCAGCTCCTAAAGGAAAGACCAAGTAGGTGTGTGAGGAGAGGTTTCATTTCTGACTGTCTACATTCAGGGGGTGTGGCTGGATCATGTTTTAAAAGCCCTGAAGTTAACCTCAGTCAAAAGGTTTATGCATACCACTAAAGCCACAGAAACATCTTGCTGTTGTAATAGCTCACTGGTGTCTCCTCTGAGAACTTTTTGGATATAACTTTCAGCTGATTAATGCAGTGAAAGAACGGATCCAGGACCACGTTTTAAGCTCAATTCCAAATGAGGTGATTTATGTACCATCTTCCTTTGCAGCGCCTGTTTTTGGTGGAACACACTGGAGGTATTTAAAACACCCCGTTTTGGTTATGAGATCCCCACATGTTCTTTTAACCAACCCCCCCAAACAACACACACACTCACACACTCTACATCACAGCAGCAGTCTGGGTCATTTTTCTTTTTGAAGCCCCCCCTCCCACCCCTCTTCACCAGTCCATCCATCATCCACAGTTTGTGTGGAACCTCCTCTCACTCCACCCTGTCTCTCTCTATTGCTGCCGCTGCCCTCCCTCTCCATTTGAAACGCTCCTTCAGGCCAAAACCTACTTAGTTTTCCTATTAATTCAAGCCTCTGCTGCTGCTACATTGTTCCACTTCATGCATAACTCCAACCCTCTCTGCCAGTCCTCCACAGAGCTCGCCTTCGCCTCCAAGTCCCAGCCCACAACTGCTGTGAAGCATCTGGAGTTTCCCCCATCTTTCAGCTGGCTGAGACCTGAGGGCAGGGCCACTGTGTATCGAGACCCGTGCTTGTTTCTTACTACCAGTGCTGTTCAAATCAAAGTAGTTTTTGCCTTTTGTTTGTGCGCTTTGGATTCCCCCCTGTCACACTTCAGCTGTTTCTCAGTAGGGGAGGGGACTTCTGTAACCCAGCCAGAGAAAATCTTCCTTCTACAGTTAATCCTCCACCCCTGAGACCCACTGAGTCTCAGTCTTTCACACAAATTAGATTAATTAGCGCTTTTACTTCCTTCAATTTGATGAATCCTCAATTTCTCTAAAGTCACAAAAGCCTTTGGTCATTTATTCTGTATATAGAATTTGACCTCTTTAATAAAAAAAAAATTAACTCCCTCCTCGTATTAATCCATGCCATTCATCCTTGTTCATGGGGATACTGGCATTTCATAAAGTTTTGTAAAGTACAAAACATTGTTTTGCAATATAGTGTGAAGTGGCACAAAGGGGCAACGTCTACAGTCTGATTTTTTACTTTCATATTGTTATTGGATTTCAAACTGATGTCAATAAATGAATTATTTTCTGTCTCCCTCTTTGGCACAGTGAAGTGCAGCTTAGCTTCTCTGTACAGGTTGTTAAACCTGTGGAAAGCTGTGAAGTGCAGGTCTTTGCCACAAGTCCTCAATTAGAGTTCTGCCCACAAAGCCATAAAACAGTTAGAGCAATCACTCAGAAGCTGTTAGATGTAACACTATTAAGACTTCATTAGTACCTGCATCCACAGCTACTGTTGCAATTATAGGTCCATTAACATAAAGCCATTAAATCAGGCCAAAGGCCTTTTTCTGTTAGTTCCCTTTGCCCATCATCTGCAATCTGGATTTTTGTCCTTTACTCTTGTGTACACATTTACACAACTTTCTGTTTTCAGGGAGTCCAAAATAACACGGTTAAACACACAAAAATTAACACAACACATAAACAAGGCAAAGATAGAAGAAAGTAATAAAATGCACAACTTCTGTCATTATTTTAAAAAGATGTGGCTCCATATTCATTTAAGAAGCTATTTGAACAGGAGGTTTTAGCATTAAAACTGACAGCAATAAGCTTTTTAGACAGAGGATCCATGTATCTGCATGTATAAGGATATTTAGTTTTCCATTTTCTTTATTGTTTACTTTGCTGTGATATTAAAATATTAAAATTGACCCTTTCTCATAATCTAAAGTGCTGTACTGCAGTGTACTTAGACTCAATTAAACATAAAGAAGACCTCCAGTCCTGCTACTTAAACATATCAAAAGTGATCCTGTTATCATTTATGCAGGGTTGTGCAAAAATATGTAAATGTAATGAATACAATTCTTATTTTTCCCGGTCTGTTTGTACTTGCTTGGACACAATGCATATACTACCTCAGGATGCTCATATGAGCCAAAGAACTGTGTTAGAGTAAAAGATTGTGGTGGGAAAACACGTCCAAAGAGAAACTAAGTAGCTTCATGTGAACTCTTTCGGTTCCAAGGAGAAGCTGCTAAGTGGATAAACTACATGCTGATAATGTAACTTATATCTGGAACGATTATTTATTATAAATGAACTGTTTTCATGTTTTCCACTTTCAACCTTTCGTCATGCTGGCCTGTGTGTTTTAGCAAATATGTTGCCTAGTATATTTCTTGTTAGATTAATTGATTTCAAAATAAAGATAAAGGCTAAAAATGTTTTAAGTTATTTGAGCAGTCAAAACTGTTTTTTTTTTATCAAATCTTCCTCCTGCTATTTTAATCTGGGAACGTAATGCTGTTTTAATTATCTGTAATGCGAGAACACCTTGTATAATTAAATATAATTTGGGAACAACTATGAACACCTTTTACTCACATAGCTCATCAAAAGTAATTGGATGGGATCAAAGTCACATGAGGTACTGGTCCGCTTTCTGTTTGCTGGAGCTCATGGGGTCAAGAGGTCTTTATGGGGTGAAGGTTTAGGTAGTGTTTGCAAAGGGGCCTTCGAGCTCTTCTGCAAACGAGAACTGGAGATCAAACATCAAAGCCGGTCCCGGCGTGAAGGCTGGGGCGCTGTGGGCTGGAAGGGTGGAGGGGCTACTGACAGGTCTGGAGGACAGATAACAGAGCAGGAAGCACTCCAACATCTCACCCCCCATGTTTTCTCAAAATCTCAAGATAAACCCGTCCTGCTCCCCCGCCACTAAATTCTAACCTCTCTGACACCAGTACTGCTGGACAAGTCTAGCATCTGACCCCACTTAGTCACATGCTGAACCTTTCCCCCATGATAATCCTCCCTGTCAACTGACAAAGGGTCAGCTGAGTAAGCCGAGAAGTAATTCAGGACAAGTGTGTGGGAAGCTTTGGGGAGTTATTTTAATTAAAGCTGCACAGCATAAAGTTTGTTCCGGGGAATTTTCCTGTGTTCAAGCAGAACGGTAATCTGCATAGCATAGTGAGGCGACTGACACACACTTTCCCTTGTCTTCTCCTTCATGACAAGATAAAATAGGTAACTGTGACTGATATTCAGCTTTCCTGTTTTTACCCATCATGGATTTTTCTTTTTGCTCCCAACAAGGTTTGGCTGTGTTTTGCAAAAATCTGCTGCAAATGCAGCTTTTCATAAACACGCGCTCTGACTTAATTACAAGAAGCACAACACTGAAATTATGTTCATTTATCAGAATTGCAGTCTTGGGAACAGAGTCACTTGACCAAGGGATCTTGGTTTCCAGGAGCTGAGAACAACTCACAATTTATCCTGATGTGAGGGGTTCACAGCTCAACAACACGCTAGAGCCTCCAACAGGACGCACAAGGTACTACTGACAGAAATATAGAAATGATTGGAAACAACAGCAGATTTGTTGAAAGGATCTGATATTTTCAATAAAACTGTTTTATAACAGGCTGTTGGGACAAGAAGAAAGTCACAATGATGAACAACTGCAGTTCTTAGAAATCCATGGTGATTTTCCCAGGAGGCTTAGCCTTCTCATTTAGTTACAGATTGTGTGAATTTGTGTTTTGATCATGATATAGTAGATGTGCTGACAGAAGAAAGAGCACCATATCATGTTCATTAGGGTCTGCCATATCTAAGGGCAACTGCACACTAAGACAGGGCTGATGGTTACAGATTTAGTGTCCAATGGTGAAGTGTGGGATATTTGAGTGACATACCCTCTGGCCACTAGTCAGATTGTTCAAAGGGGGAGAGAGAAGAGAGGAGTTAAGGAGAACAGAAAGTAAAGTAAGTAAGCAACATAAAAAGTCTTACAGCAGAGGCTGAAAGGGAGCGTGTTCTGGCAAGGACTAAGCTTGGAAGGAAGAATCATATCTGCAGACAAAGCTGACAGAAAGAGACGCTGTCCTCATCTTCCTCTCTGTCTGCAGCCATGTCTGACTGTGAGGGACTACCCATAGGTAAGAAGACTAAGTGAATCTCTGACTCTTCCATGGAGGTGAACCCGTGTTCAGGACTGCTCTATGTCCCTACACATATAAACTGTGTGGATCTGTGTATTTTGGTTAGAAGATGGGAGACTGCTTTTGTTCACATGTTTAGTTTTAAGACCAAGCAGTGGGACAGCTTAGTATTCAGCAACAACGAGAAGTCAGTTCAGTTTAAGGCCTTATATGGAAGCTCAGCTGAATCCCTTCTGATTTCATCAAAGTAACGACTAATGCCTCTGCGTGGAGCTGCATGCAGAAAACAAGGGAATAAATTATGTGATTTTCTTTGGAGTGAAGAAGGTATGTGGATACAACAGGGCTGCAAATGCTTTGCCGTTGCAGAACAGTGCAAACATCAGGACATGCCGTGTGTGTATGCTGGTGCAAGCTTGTGTGTTTATGTGTGCCACAGCCAAGCGAAGATGACACGAGTCATTTCCCACAAGTACAGCCAAACTGAGAAACTGAGTGAAGAGAAGAAGTCTTTCTGATGCCTGTCAGACAGAAACAATACATTATAAATAGAAATCTTCCTCATTCATGTTTCCTTCATTTATTGTTCCTCTCAATCTCTCGATCTCCATTCGCTCTCCTGTTATCTCCTTGTTGCTTGCTTCCTCCCTGTCCTGATCTAATCCATGCATGATTCCCTTCCCACAGTAATTGACCATGACTCAGCAGCAGTAAAAATACTCTTTGAAGTTGAAAGATTGTATTAAATGACTGGAAATCGTCTGACCACACCTTCTTTTCACATAACAGCATTTCCTCAAGCATGCAAGGAAAATATTTTCACCTCTAAAAATGATCAGTTCTGCCTTTTTTTTAAACATACTGGTCAGCCAGGAGTCTCTGGGAATTTTCCATGTGACCCCCCCACTCCCTCTCTCTCTCGCCCTTCTTCACACAACTGAATAGCTGCATCAAATCAACTAACAGTGAGCAAGGTTAATTACATGTTACAGAGGTTCAAATCAAATTAGTAAGAGGAAGCAGGAATTTCCTAAACATGTACAAAATAAAATATATACCCACACACCCACACACACACACACACACAAACTCCTCCCTCACACACCCTCTCATCTCCTCTAGGCAGTGGGTGGCTCTTCATCTCCAGCTCAGGTCCTCTGCCAGAATCCACCAGAGCCCCCAGTGCTCTGATGACTGGGCTACTAGGAACACATGATGTCATTGTTTGGAGTTATTGTCTCTTTTGTTCTTGTCTCCTCTTTTGTTTTGCTGTTTTTCCTGTCTGTCTATAAGTTCCTGTTTGTTAGTTCATCTGATTTCTATTCCACGTGTCTGGTTGTGTTCTCTCGCTCTGCGGTCGGATCCTCACCACCTTCTCCTGACACATGATTTGGTTTATGGCAGCAGGAAGAAGTTGTCTGTGGGAAGCAGACATTTAAGGAAAATCTGTGACTTACAGACATAAACTGTTTAGATTAGCTGCCTTGTAGGAAGTCACATATGTAGAAGATTTATGGACTTGGTAACAGTTGCTCTTTGGTAAAGCATAAATTGCATTTATGCTCCAGTTATGTCAGAAATTGATCAACTGAAAAATAGACAAATATGTTAAACAGCAAAACAGTTTGTTTTGATTTTTAGGAAAACTTTCTGCTGGTTTTAAAAGACACATCAGCCACATGATTACTACTTTTTTCATCTGTTTGACACTTTTTACCATTTACTGTAGTTTTAGCATTAAAATTAAAGCAAGTTGTTGTTGAATTATTATCATGTATTTATTCATAGATTTTTTTTTTTTTCACATTGCACAGAATGCTTTTAATAGGTAACTGGTTTGTTACTGGTTGTTTTTAACCACAGAGCTAGTGAGCATTTATTAATTTATTAATTTAATAATTAATTCCTTCATTTTCTATACTGCTTAATTCAATTCAGAGTTCCAGAGAAGCTGGAGCCTATCCCAGCCATTAGCCTGAGAGTAATCCACTTTGCTGCTGATGGATTAGACAATGCTTTTTGTGGGTAAAATGTCATTTGGGTGAAAGCATGTTGCAAATTAGTAGTGCTTTCCCAGATATCCTTTGACTTTTTATTTTTAAAAATGTGCTGATAGACATTTGGTGAGTTTATGCCATTAACCAAAGAAAACAATAGTTACAAACTTCTCTTCAGTCCATCAGAGAAAATTATTTGGATTCTCTAAATCTTTGCATTAAATAAATGTGATGAGTTCATGTGCAGTATTTTTAAAAAAAGGTATCTATTACCAAATGAAAAGTCATTATTCTTTGATGAATAGTTAATCTTCATCTTCTGGAATCAATGTTTAATAATAAATCCTATTACATCAGCAAATCATTTCTTTTTATTATAACACAACTTTTCACATCATTTGAACATCATTTCAACTCTCCCAACTTTCTGCTTTTTTAATGTGCTCCTGACATTTAGGACATGCTACTTACGCTTACACTTAAAATGCACTTACACTTCATATATGCTACTCTACTTCCTACCTAATGACAGACTACACTGTAAAAGTGGTTGCAGTTTAGCAAATGTCCTGCAGATGGCAATAGTAGCATTTTCCTGAACGTGAAGCTTGTGATTGTTGGGTCTGAAAAGGTTTAAGGAAAAGTAACATGGGGTTATTAAAAGTGATTCGATTTAGCTAAAACATTTATAGAAATGAATCAGATAATGATCAGATAATGTAATTTAATAAGAATAGATTTTTAAAAGAAGCTTATTAGAGAGAAGGCGAGGAAAAGAAGATTGTAAGAGAGGATTGAGGGTAAAATAATGAAGGGGACAGGTGTTTCTTGAGGGATGACTTTAGTGTGAAATATAAAGCAGGTTTAGTCACAGCAGCTGCAGTGTCATGTAGCTGAGACTTAGCAAGGGGACTAACAAATGCAAGATGACAAACCTAAATGTGACAGAAGATCATCAGCATTCAGTTTCTGCCTGCAGTCTATAATGCCCAGATTTGTGTCTGTGTGTGTGTGTGTGGGCATGCAAGCGTGTCCAGAAATGCACGACAGATGAGGATGGCATCATAGCCTGCTGACGTCAGCCCTCCATCTGCGCCCTGAATATGAGGACAAGTAGCTTTGCTGATGCAATTTTTTTTCTTCATGTCAGCAAAGTGGCTAAAAAAAGGTGAATTTGTCATGCAGATTTAAAGACAGGTACCTGCAGTTTTATCTTTCTTTATGTATGTGCCTCTGTGTGCGAGATGCCATGTGCGAGGAAGAGGTACAGAGTATGTCTTAGATTACTGTGTAGCAGATGTTTCATTCTGCTAAGAATATCCAGGCCTGTACTAGTTCAGCAACCACACAGCTTCAACTTCAACACATAGAAGTCTTTCTGTAAATCAGTGATGCACAAATACATTTTATTTAAATCATAAATAAAATCCCATAAGATTTGTGTGTAGCGAATATGGGTTTTATAGGTTTGCACAAAGGTGAAGTGTAGAGTTCATGCTTGTTCAGGAAATGGGGGAAGGGTGTACATGGATGTTTCAACTGCCAAGTCAGATGTGATTAATGTTGTCGTTGCTTGAGAGAGCACAGCTCTGCACACAGTGGGATACACAGTGTGTGTCCATATTACACACACCTATGTGCTGCTGGGCTTTTATGGTAGTACTGAGATGGATTTAGACTGCAGTCCTTTTAAATAAAAAGGGCATTTTCACACTAGTAGAAGGATGATGAATTTCAGTCCCTCCCACTGACCTACACTGTACCAGTCTGGGCTTTGATAGCCTTACAAAGCAGCAGTAGTATAGACTTCCATTGACTGCAATTCACTGAATTCTTTGCCACTTCTGTGTCCGCGTTATGCCTCATTAACATATAGATTAGATGTTGGAAATTTGCTGTGGTTTGAAACCCTTTGTCTCCAATTGTATAGCATCCTTATTGCCAAGATAAAAGGGTGAGGGAAGAAAGAGGCATGAAGAAGAACCAAAGGTTGACTAACAGATCAAGTCTCCAGTAATGCCCACAGCATAGTTACATACTGTGTAATCATTCAATAGTTGATTGCTGTTATGTTTGTATCATCTATATGCTGTATGTAATTTTGTAACAGGCCACTTTGTTTTTCCTTAAACATTGTATTTGCTGTCCAGCATGAACAGCTCCTTGAAACAATCCATGAGTATGCTTATACTAATGAACCTGTCTGAACGTTTAGATGAATCAGTGATTTCCTTGTTTAGTGATTCTACATTTGGAATGAAAACACAGCTACAGACAGTCAAACAGTCATATTTCTGCAGTCTGTGTTGCTGTGCATAAAGAGCTGTAAGCCTGCAGCCTAAAGTCCTGGTATTTGTCCTTCACTGTCAGCCAATCCAGGACTTTTTACTCCAGTTTTGCACTGTAAAGCTTGGGCTTAATTATAAACATGCTTCTGATTGCATCTCAGTTTATTGTTTTCTTCTTTTCTTTATTGTTTATCATTTAGAGTTTGTTCTGAATGGAAAGATAATGCTAATGAACATTAGTCACAAAAACATGGTACATAAACATTTTCAAACAAGGAAACACACATCTGTTGTCTCTAAAGGAAGCTAAAACCAAAAAAAAACATAACTTTTCCTTAACAGACAACTAAAAAGTGAATTTTTTCATCTGCTGCACTTGGAGCATTTTTAACTAAATTATACAGATGATCGCTGTGACTGGGAGAATTAAGCTGCAAACATGAAGATCTGGTCATGTCTGGTTTATCACAGTGCAAGCTTCACCATCACAATCTAACCTATGAAGTACAACTTAATACTATTTGGTAAATTGTATATTTTTGTAACGGAGAAGTTGAACTGCAAACCCAACTAAATCACTGCAATATTAAAATCCATCACCTGTCACTCTCTTTTATCACAACCACAAATTACTTAAAGGCTATGAAATATATGCACAGAACAATACTATTGTAGCCTATTTATGGCTCCTATGCAAATGCATGCTTAGTGATTAGTAGTGCAGTATTAGGCTGTAAGTAACGTCCACAAGTCCAGCCTAACAGTAGCATCCCCAGCAAGAAATGAAACTGCATATCTGGTGAGGTAAGCTTTAAATTTTCAAAATGCTGACTCGCTTATTAACAGCTGCACACAAAACACAACCAAACCTAAAACAATATGTAAATCAGCATTACTGTTGGAACACTGAATGAGCAGCGATGGCCAATGCTAAAACACGGAGAAGGGACAACAAACCATGTAACACGTATAAAATGCACAGTATGACAATGTGTCATCATTTGCAGCTCCACAGTGTTTCATTGACCTTTAATGGGAGTTTTATGCATATCATCACCAAAGAAGGAGGTGGAGAAAGGCACTAAGCGCTACCTTTTCAACCACAGGATGGAGTTATATTCAGGGTAAGAAAAGACTCTCTTCTTGTTTACTTGCATCTCTTCTGCCTCTGTATACCGTCTGCCTTCACACAGCATTGACAGAGAATGAACAGGAGATATGGTTTGTTGCCATTTAATTGATCTTGCCAGCAAATAAAGATGTGTATTTTCTGTTCGTTGAAAGAGTCCCTGGAGATATAACCTTGTGCCGGTGGATTTCTACATGCATAATGTTCTTAGAGTCTATAACCAAAGGACTGCAGAGCACAAGTGGTGACCCAGTTTTTCTGAGTTGTAACATCATCACTTGGCATTGCTTTCTCTTGTGTGGCCTGAAACAGCACTGCAGTGTGCATCTGCTATTATTTAATTATGTGGCTGACTCTTTCTTTCCACTTGTATCACTAAAATATCCATCCCAGTTCTTACATGTGGAATCCTACAGTGTTTATTTGACTTACCAGAGTACTGTCACAGATTGTAGGACAAGTCATAAATGCATCATGTAATGATTTTTTTTCCCCATGAAAGTCTGTGTGATTCAGCTTTCTCTGGTTTCCCAGACAGAGATGTTATCAATCTGCTGGCTTCTTCTCGCCACTGAAACTAGGTCACCATATAACGCAAGATAGCAAAACTCTCAACAGTGGCGGATATTGATGGATTCTCGTTGAAGTCTCGTAGTTAAATAAACACGGTGTCCGTATTACAGGAGGCAGTGGCTTTCCAGCAGACTCTTGTCAGATTGTTACTAATAAGAGTTGGATTTGATTTTGATAAACTGAACATCAGATGGAAATCATTCACACACATGCACCACGATGTGGCTAGTTTTTTAAGCTAATACTGTCTGGCATAAATTATTCCATTTCTTATTCTGAATAATGAAATGTGTTTTAATTATGGCTCAATGCATGTTCTTATAAACATGTATATTAAGATTGATTAGCTATATTCTCCATCAGCTAGAATTGATGCATTTTCATCAATCACTCAGCTGTCTTGCCCTCCCGTCATTTTATATTCAGCCAATCTCCCTTAGGCTCTGTTTGTCCTCCTGTTCAGCCATTAAAGTGCTAAGACTGTCAGTCACCAGCAGCATTACTTCCCATGCTCAACATACAGGCACATCAACACAGCTGCTTCTATGAAGGAACGCACTGTCATGCCTTTATAGATGAGGGTTATTGAGCAAAGCCTGGCATTTTAGAAGATGCTGATTTCACTTTGTAAATGTCACATTTGCACATTTTGAAATGGTGACCTGATGATGGTGCCAGCAGGAAGTTTAAACTGTAACTAAAGCCATTGTACTTTGTCCTGAAAGAAGTAAATATCCACGTGGCACTTCAGCATCCATTGGTTTTAATATTTTGGTGACTATTTACTCAAAACAATTTGCACAAATATGCTTGTAGCACAGAAAAATAAAACAAAGAAGACAATAATAGTTGTGAGGATTTGTCTTCAAAATGTACCTCCATGTGCATCCTCTAACCTTCTGACAAACACAAATTTTTTTCTGGTGATTTTAATGTCATCAAGCAGGAAGTAGAGAAGTATCTGATGCCACTCTGTTCATTCATATGAAAAAACTCAGGAATGACTAAATTAATTCAATTTGTTGAGAAGTTTATATTATTTTTGCAGATTATTTTTTTTAATTGAAAAATAAAATACAGAATTGATATTGATTGAGGAGGTGATATCCAAACACTTTGTCTAGAAAGGATATAGGCTGTGCAACCAAATCTTTGTCTCTTTCTGCATAAGTGTACAACAGACAAACAAAATCTGAAAACAAGGTGTGTCACATCAACGAAAGGACCTTCAAAGATGAACAGCTGACTTGGTCAAAGATTAAATGTAGGCAGCCGTCTGCTGTTTGCCCTAAATAGATAATAGGGCACTAAGGTAAGGGTGTTAAAGTCTCGCGTTATCACTTCTTCTAAAGCAGTGGTTGTAAATATTTGACTTTTATTTTTCCTGCTTAGATCACTTCAAATCAAATTATACTTTTTCCTGCTGCGTTTACATTTAGGACGCATCCTCCTCTTTTCAACTCACCTCGTTGAAAGTAAACTATGACCGTTTCAAAGCTTCATTGTTTAATTATTTTTTTCTTTACTTGGTTGTAGACTAGCAAAGACAGGTTAAGTATAAACTGTCTTTAATCTTAGCTGATAAGGCTTGGAGCGGGTTTGTAATCATGGCTTAATGTAATGGTTATCAAGTCAAAACAAGTCAAAGACACAACTAAAAGACACTGTCTTTAAGATTTTTTTCCATATTTGTCGGTGTATAAAATGTATCACCAGGCTTTGAATTCAATATATAAATCCAAATTGGACATTATTCATGGTGTGAAGCATGAAGTTGCCAATAACCAGGACAGGCACACAGATGGCAACAAGATCCTCAGAGGATTGACCCTGTTTCCTCCTCAACTCTGGATTTGATTATATCTCATTCTGGCCCAAATGACTGATCATCTGCTGACAAAATGAACATCAGCAATTTGGCTTTTGTCTTTGGGGAAAAAAAGGGGGAAACAGCCTCCTCACATTGACCTTGAAGAGACATAAAACATGTGAAAGCAATGTCAGCTAAGACCTCCAATGTAGAGCAGTGTGGTCTTAGAACCACTGTTAGATACCATAAGAGAGATTATGGGCTCTAAGTGGCCAAGATTTGCAAATCTGTTACCATGAGGGTTATTAAAAGTTTATTATCTACTTAAATTTTCACCTTACTTGTTTAAATTTTAATGGAAAAAATGCGGGATCATGTGGATTGAAGGAGCAGCATCACCACCTGCCACCCCGTTGGGTTCTAGGTGACGTTATGCACCCCATGTGAGAGGGAGGTGGGTGGGGGCAGGGAGGGTGTCTGGTTTGGAGGATTTGGTGGAATATTGCCCAGTTTAAGCTCCTCTCACGTGAGTATCGGCACAGAGACAGACATGCACACAAACCCCAGACCTGGCCCTAATCTAGATCCCAAATCAGCCCCACAATGAGATTTACAATAATCTGAATCCATCCAGACAAAACACCACAGGGGCTCTTTCTTCGGAACAAAACACAAAGCATGCTCGGTTATACTCTCTGTGCAGGGGGGTCCATGAAATGTCTATTTTTATCTGAATAAAGATATAGGATGATGTGTCCTTTTGGGAATAAAAACTTTTTAAATTTATTGGTAGCAGATAAATTATGCAGAAAAGATAGACTGCTTTATTATAATATCCCCATGATCAGAGAAAAAAAGCAATGCACTGTGTAAATACAATGCTGATCTACAAAGAG
>JBAMIG010000021.1:10136914-10167941 GCA_037177335.1 Kiunga ballochi | reverse complement strand
GGATGATGTGTCCTTTTGGGAATAAAAACTTTTTAAATTTATTGGTAGCAGATAAATTATGCAGAAAAGATAGACTGTGTAAAAGCCTGCTTTATTATAATATCCCCATGATCAGAGAAAAAAAGCAATGCACTGTGTAAATACAATGCTGATCTACAAAGAGCACCTTGTTTTCCTGCATAATCCTGGCTGCTATACGGTTTTATGTTGTTGTGTAATAAGTGAAACAGAGTGCACTGTTTTCCTTTGGGAGGAAGAGGCAGCTCTTAGGTCAACATCAAGGGCTATAAAGTGATCAGCTGCTAAAATGGGCTTTGCTGCAGTGCTTTCATGCACATAAAGGTCAGATAAAGGCGCATCACCTTCCAGCCACACATGAGCTATGATTTAATGACACCTGCACAGAGGGAGCTTCACGCTGACAGATAAAGTCACATCTGATCGGTTGCTATGAAAACACAGAAACACGTGAAGCTGTTCATGCTCCGCTTCTCCTCTGCTTTCAGAGCATCCCTGCCTTTGTGGGATTGTGTCGGCTTCGTCTTGTGATTGTAGAAGAAAGGGGGATGTGTTCCAATATGAAAATAGGCCACAGACTCTGTCTTTCTTAGGCTTATTATTTTTCCCTTCAAGCTTGAGTTATAAATAATGCAAAGATATCCATCCTCTTGTGTGCATACAAGCCCCCCCGGTTGGAGTGAAAAAGCACCCGATTACCCCTCTTTTCTGCAGGGTTTCCCCCTTTTTCTTCCTCACTGAACTCCCATCTAGCTCACTTTTTAAATTTGGCTCTTCTCTGTGTAGCCTGCTCCCTCTACAAGCACTTTCTACTCTCTTTTCTGCCCTTCCCCCTCTATCCCATTTATTCCTCTCTTCTCAATCCCCTCATCTCCATTTCACTCTTCTTCTCTTGTCCTTGTTTTAAGGATCTGTTGGTCTCTGTACAGTCTGCAGCTTAGCAGATAAGACTAACAGACAGAGGACAGAAGGATAATCTTGTTTAACCACAACGGAGCTCCTCTGGCAAATGTTGAGCTCACATTTTTGGAGCATCACTCATGCAACATTATATATGACATACAGAATCTGTGACAAGTGTGAGAAGACGGGATGTTTATGTGCTGACTCCTCTGTTTCTGTGGTCAAAATCATTACAAATAAATGCAAAAAACAAAAAAAGCAAAAGTTTTTTGCATAAATGTCTTTAATTAACTTACTAAACAAAAGGACAGAAAACAGAACAGAAATGCAAAATCATGCTGGGATTTTACCCACACAGCAAAATGCTTGGCTGCAGAATCATAACTACAATATGCACTGTGTGTGTCATATTTACAGCCTTCACTAAAAGATGTAATAGTAATTTCTAACTTCTTAAATATTCCCTTTTCCCTTTTTTAGCCTCTGTGATGTTATCAGATTCCTGCTGTGGGGCAATGTGCTTCTGAAACACCCAAACCTTTCACTTGAAACTAAAACTATAAACATTAATTTTCACCTAAATACTTTGATAATCTTTTTACATAACACTGATGCAGTAGAAGCAGCACCAGAGGTAAAATCTAGGTTTTTTCTTTTTCTTTTTGTATGGTAAGGTCATATCTGCTAAGAAATTTCTGCTTTCTGTTAACTGTAACAGTATATTGATTAAATTTCCTTTTTTATTTTAATATAATTCCTCTTTTCCGTGTAATTTTGTGAATGTTTGCTTTTCCTCTTCATCAATATACCCCGCTGCTCTTCCTCCTGCTCTAGCTTTCTCCTTTCCAACTTTGTCATTTCCTATCCTAACATCTTGTCCTCATGTCTCCTCCTCTCCTCTGAGCACAGGAGGAGGATCTGTATCTGACAAGCCCGGCCCACTGCGCCCTGACTCGTTCCCACTGTGTGACAGGAGAAGGCTGGGCCGTCCCGAGCATTGTCGAAACACTCACGCAGCTTTTGACACACAAACATACACACTCGTGCATCCACACTGGCAGCCTGTGCAGTCAGCTCAAGCCCTCTTAAAGCTGTTTTCGGCTGCAGATCAGTGAGAGCTAAGGACACACAGCTGCCTCTGCTGAACGCAAGGACAAGAGAAGAGAGGGAGGAGAAAAGGAGGAGAGGAAAAACACAGAGGTGGAAATAAACACCACCAGCAGACTAAACTTGTGTGTCTAAGGTGGCTCATTGCGGTCTCCTGTTGTACTTTAGGACTTTTTTATTTTTCTTTTACAAAAAGAAGAGAAGAGGGACTGGAGTTCACATGACATAATCGGGGTGAATAGGTTGCCATGGTGACTCACCCAGGGAGCCTGACCTGTGCAGAGTGAATGGAGGGAGCGCCTTGGACGCCGAAAGCACGTTAAACTAACGGAGGGAGTCACCAGAGAGAGGGAGAGGAAGAGGAGTAGTGGGCAGAAGAGGGAGCACAGAGCAGCGGAGCCCAGGCTGAGAATGGAGGACGGGTTTTCCAGCTACAGCAGCCTGTATGACACCTCATCATTGCTGCAGTTCTGCAATGGTAAAACCAACTAATCCTCTCCCTCCCTTCTCTTCCTCCTGCTGCATGTTGTTGACATGTCACCAGCTGACTGGCTTAACTTGACACCATGTAGGAGTGTTTGTACTGCAGACATGAGCTATTTTTGCTGCATCTTCTTTAGCTTTTTGGTAAAGGAATTCTGCCTGACTGGTATTTTTTCTGACTGCTGCTGTTCATGTTCAGGTTAGGGAGGAAGAGAGAACTGTGAGAAACTAGAAATTATTTCAGCATGTAAGCATCCACCCATAGGAGAGCATTCACTACACAAAGAAAAGAAAAGGAACAGAAAATCTGCTGCAGCTATAACAGGAAATTTCTTGAATCAAGGCCAGAATAATGTTAGCAGTGCCCCAATGTGAACCAGTTTCAATCAGGAGAGGCAATAAACAAAGATAGAGGGAGAACAGTAGTGTTTTGGCTTCATTAGATGTGATGAAAAGTATGTTAGATTGAAATCCTTCCTGTTTTGACTGATTACAATCAGTTTGTAGAACGAGACAAATGGTAACACAGCAGGACATGAGTGCTTACAATTGGCAGAGGGAAGAAGCCTCATGTAAGGCTGCTTTTATGTGAAGCAAAGGGTGACTCAGGGAAGTGGGGGCAGTATGTATGACATCACTTCCCATTAAGCTCTAATTTTTCTTCTTTTTTTAATATAAAGACAAATACAAACTGTTCTAGAAAAATAAAAGTCCTATTTTGAGGATGCAATGTCTTTGCTATAGCGCTTCACTGATGGTAGCAACAGTGTCAGGATGCCTCAAAAACTACAGTTAGACACCCCCAGATAAACACAAAGGGGATTATCTCCAACACAATGACCTGTGTGTCTGATAGTGTGTGTCTGTAGAATTTGCTAAATGTTCCTTATATAATTAAACATATCCATCCCAAAAAATGCATTTTTCACCCATAAATGACCTATTTGTGTTTAATGTATCTAATGTTTCTCTAAATATAACTGTTACCCTGGTTTGTAAACATGAGACACTATTGTCGATGTGTAGAGTAACACATTACCATTTCTATGTAATGAAGAAAATCAATATTTACTGCACTCTGTGAGCATTAGCAGCTGATCGGATAGGGGGAGTTCTAATTGTCTCACTGAGAAAAGATGCGAGGAGCGATCACCTGCTAGAGGTCAATCAGCCACTTTAGCCTTTTCATGCATAGTTGATGAGGTGAAACTAGTTAAAACTCTTTATTGGATATGATGTCCGGCTGCTTAAAATTTAGAGCAACCAGAAGGATAGAAATCCAGACCAAGACAAGCAGTGTAATGTAGTTAATGGGCAGGATGACAGGCATATAGTGGATAAGAGAGATGATGATACAATGGGAACATAAAATCTGTGAAGGCCTGAGCCAGCATACAAATATATCTGGTTTTTCAGGATGTATCTAACAGCAGAGCAGTGGGAAAGCACAGGTTCTGTGTAATGAGGACAGTGCTGACATTTCCTATGATTAAAAACAGAATTACTTGGTTTGACCTGAAAAACAGGTGCAGCTACGTGTGTGTAATGTTATGGAAGCTGTGTGAGTTTCTCTGAGGAGATATCTGGCCTTTAAGTCTCCAACAAATTAAACTTAGTGGGAGGTGCTGCTTATCTGACTTACTGAGCATGTTGCCTCTGGGTCCTGGTGGGGAAAATCTTGCAGTCGTTTATGGTTAGAAACTTGTTTTCTAACTTGTCATTGCACAATGTCTGACTTGTTTTTTTTTTTAAAGATACCTCTTTGTAGCATGCATTTAGCCTTGTCATGTATATAAACAGGGTGAGGTCGGTCAAGTGGCAATATTTGTTGGAAATAATTAACATTGTCACATTTCCTCTCTGTGACTATGACAATGAATTAAAACAGGCAGCTCTCAGGCTGTTGCCAGGGATTTTCCAGCCTCCACCCTGCTTTATGTTCTCTCTTGCTCTCTCGCTTTCTCTTTTTTTACTGTCACACACAGACACTTTCACACACAAACCAATGGCGCAGCATCATGGGTGCTTGTTTACTTTCTATAAGTCTGTGTTTCTGGTTGTCTAAGTTGGAGCTATTATGTTTAAAGAGAACGCATCTAAAAGGACTGAAGTGTGTGTGTGTGTGCACGTGTGTGTGATCTGGCATGTAGGCCAAAGTGACATCATACTTCTCTGTGCTGTGTCCAGATCCACTCAAAGCAAAAGTCAATGATGTCATTCATTGCCCTCTTTCACCAATCCTCTCTGGCCATGTGTTGCAGAGCATCCAACCAGACTAATGTTCAGAGTCCGGGTCAGCTAAACTGCTGAAACGCAAGCAGGCTGCATGCTTTGTTCTCAGGAGGTCAGGCTAAATGAAAATTAGTCCCATTACACCATCAGACATGCTTTCTGATTACAGCTGATGAAGGAAGTGAATCATTTAGATCGGCTTCTTACTCTGCTAAATCACATTTAGAGCATGCTGCTTCTGGATACGAGGAGAGTTTTGATTGGATTAGTACATGTTAAGTGGGTTTTAATGAGGCTGCTGATTTTTCTTTTTCTTTTTATTGAATTTATCAATATTTATGTCCATTTTAAAGGGAGAAATTACATGTCAAATACTTTTTGTCAGAATACTAAAGTCAGAAAGAGTCTAAATGAGCCTGATATTCAAATAAGTATCCCTAAAATGACCCAATCAGAGTGAGTCTTTTTAATGTGGATATACTTAGGCAATCCACAACAATCAGTAAAAATAATATGTCAGATTTCATGCAAACCTTTATATTTCCTTCAACTCTCCATCACCAGTGTTCGCCTCAGTCTTTCAATTTTGAAGCTTTGCCAGACAAAGTTGTATCTGATGTTTTAGCTGCGGTGTCTCAGGTGTTACACTCGATTGTTCAGTGATAAGAAGATTGGCTTGAATATCTCTTTCCCCAGTTAATCTGTTGTTGTTTCATGAGGCAAGACCCTTCACCCTCCTTGCCTCTGTCAACATCACTGGTGTTTGAATGTTTAGCTGCCAAAGAGACCAGTTTGTTTCCACCAGTCTGCCCAACATACACCAGTCTGCCAAGTATGGATGTGGTGTGAATGAATAATGGATTTACTATGAAACACTTTTGATGCCATAAAAGGCATGATGGAAATCTGATCCAATACTAATAAATAATGTATTTTCCTTGTAAAAATTCTCATGCACTTTTTAAAACAGGCAGAAAAAGGTTTGTTAATGTTGTTACTTAATAAGAGAACAGCAACAATGCAAGTATTGATCCCCTTTAGATAAAATAAGGATTTTCTTCTACTCTATACTGAGCCAAGTTGGTTTGTATATTCACAATTATTTCAATCTTTTTTCTTACGTCCACAACAAATTTCCAGTTCAGTCTTTCATTAAAGCAGAGAAAGCCTTTTTTTTTAAATCAACTAATCATTACATTACAGTAGAACTTCCCATCTGAAAATAATTGATAATTTTGTATTTATAATATATATAATTTATAATAATGTGTTAATAAGTAAATCCATCTCACTCACAGCAATATAATACTGAAGATCACACCCTCAGGCTCATCTTAAACCACCAATTCTCTCCATCAAAATAGATGTTTATTTGCTCAGTTAGCTTCAGAGCTAATATGTTCATAGAATGGATCAAATATTTTTATATCACTATGAAGCAAAAAAACAAACCAAAGTGTCAGACAGCAGGATGGCGGCACCTTAACACAGAAATGACAGCAGAGGGAAAAGTCGTAAAAGAAAATGGAGGAGCAATATCAGCTCATAAAAGAAAACAGCAAGTACCAGTGGGAGCACAGACGGATGGAACAGACATGAGGGATGAAGAGGGAGGTTAATTCAAGCTGAAGCTGCTTTCATGTTTGTTGGGGATATTTTGATTCACAGTAAAGGTGACAAGACTTCATCCAGTCTCCTCCTCTTCTTGGCTGTGGATCTATAGGTATCCCTGTCTTGAACCTGACTGATGATGGCACGTGGAGAGGGATTAGAATTAAATCCCAGTTCACGTTACCAGTCACATTAGCCAAGGATAGACATCAGCTAGAGGAAGTTTGCTGCACTGGCTTCACCGTTTCTCAGCTTGGACATCAGCTATTTTTGCTTTCCTTGATTAATAAATGACCAGTGGAAATGAGTTCTTATTTCCTCTCAGTCCGTCTTTTACATGGCTTTGATTTCTTGTTTCCTGTTTTTGCTTTGCCTTTGATAATCTGACATTATCCATTTAAACATGCCAAACTTTCAGTTTGACCAAAGCCCAACAACTTTGACCGAAGCAGAGGAGGAAATGATGCCTCTCTCACTCGTTTGTAACTACGTGTGTCAGAGCAGCAGCGTAATAAATATTGACCTGATAGGATAAGTCATCCACTACTGCTGATTCATTTGAAGACTGCCATTGATTTCCAATAGCTGTCAGCAAAAGCAAAACAGGTTCTTTTTACCCTCCTTCCATCTGGAAGCAGCTGCATCTTGTCACCTTGTAAAATCTTCTCCTCTTTCACTTTGCTTCATATTGTTTCTTTGTAAAGTTCTCACCGTCGTCTCTGCATCACACTCACACTTTTTGTTTGATCTTGTTCGAGCCTCATGTGCAGCTCTGAGGTTTTTTTTCTTTTCAATCACAAGTCAGTCAAACATTAAACCAGGTGAGTCACAAGTCAAAGCTTTATTTGAGTTTCTCTCTGATTTACTTCTGCTAAGACTCACTGCTACCTTCTAGTGAGCTATTACATGGAGCTGCTCTACTGTGTATACGTGTAACCTAAAGTCTGATTGCTTACTAGGATTAAAATATTCTATTTTATGTGATAAATGCAGTTTTTTATATTATGGCAGTTGTTCTTTATATAAAGCTTTATTATACATTTATACTTATAGTATATGTAAAACACGAGCTGCATGGAAGCTCAGGATTTTATTGGGTCTTATTTAACAGGGAATTTCATGAGAAATTCAAAAAAATGTTCATTTCCCTGTGGGAAAAAATGAATTATTGTTCATTTCATTTGATCTCCAGCGATGAAGTTTGTTAGGCCACAAATAGGATCATGCAATATATGTAGATTATAATAGTTAAATCTAGTTAGAGCAGAGGTAAAGCCTACAGTATGCAATAGAAAATAAAAGAAGCACTTTGTATTGTTTTTTTATTTGTTTTACTTAATGCATGTTCCTCTTCAGTCATACAAATATTACAAATATTTCCGTTTGACCTGCTTGTCTCGTAGTAGATGGAAGAATCGGTATAAAGGTTTTTTTTTGCTATAGACAGTAAATGAGTATTCCCTCTGCTGTCTTCCTCGTTTTGCTTTTCATCCACTGACACACATTCAGAAAGCTTCATCTCATGACCTAGTAAAACAATCAGGCATGTAAAACACCAATGTGTGAGGACCCACACTAAAAATACACTGACTCTGTGTGTGTGTGTTCATTTAGTGCTTCTTGGACCTTAACGTTAAAGACAGTTGCCCTCTCGGGTAACATGCTGCATGTGCTGTAGGATATGTATAAGTGTGTGCTAAAGTTTACCATGCGTGTGTGTGTGTGTGTGTGTGTGTGTGTGTGTGTGTGTGTGTGTGTGTGGATGGAGGTGGGGTGCATTCCTTCACAAGGTCAGAAGGGAAGACTCACAGGCAGCAGGAGACCTTGTGTTGAATGTCATGGATGCTTAAAATACCACTAAAGAGCCAGAAAGAGAATCATTGGCTCCAGCTGAAAGTAGGATGCTTCCACTCTGCTCCATAACTCTAAATGTGCTCAGCAGAGCATGACGCGTTACCTGTGGGGAGGGCGACTGGTCATATATCACACGAGTCAGCACAATACCAAAGAAATGCCATTAATTTTAGTCTCTGCTTGATGTTTAAAGTATTAGCAAAGCTGCTTCATCTCATTTGTTTTTAAGCTCTTGATTCTGACGTGAAGATATTGTAGATTTGAAGCTGATTTCCAGGTTTGTACACACATTTATTCACATTTATCCAGTATGTCTGTGTCTTTAATCTTGCAGCATGTAATAAAATCCTTTCAGATCTATTAAATATAATTTAATATTTGTGGCAAGGTGCTTGTTGGCTGAACTGTATGTTATGTTTATTATATGAATCAGAATATGTTTAATGAATCTATAGTCAGTTATTTGGGTTCTGCTTCTTATCAAACCAAGACTAGTTGGATTGTTTACAGGTACAAATAACCTCTTGGTGCCTGTGGGACAGTTCCCATAGGCTGCAGTGAACCTTAATTGGTTTCCTACATCTGCTGCTAATGAAAGAAGCAAAGGAAAGCATCAGCTTTGCATGAGTGAGCCTGTTTCACCAATTGCATCCACCATTGCTGTCTGTAGCAGATGGTCAGGGCAAGAACAGAGCAGAATCCCTATTAGAAATTCATTCAAATAGATTCATCAAAAGCACAGGTGCAGAGATGAGAGGATGTTTTTTCTTTGTTTCACAGATCAGGCTTTTATCATATGAGAAGCTGATACCTATAATCCTTGCAGTTAGAATTAAGTAGAATATAAGAAAACTTGTTTAAAGTAAAAATGTATACATGCATGTAAACTCTCAGTCTAGAGTTTGATTAAAACCTTATATGTCATAAAAGAAAGAGTCAAACAAAAAATGTGAAAGCTGTTTAATTATTGTTGTTGTTGTTGGTAATGAATATGCACTAAATAAAATAGCCCTGCTTGCTACAATAGTTATAATGGTCTTGTGAATGAATTTTTTCTAGTTTATTTGGCTGATAAATAAAGAATCAATACCAGCTCAAAGCTTTAGTCCAATTTGAGAATGTTGATCTAAAATGTGGTCTGATAAGAGTCACTGCTCAGACAGGCTACACATAGCTGAATGTGGGCATCTCACAGGTCAAAGATGTAAAAAGATCATGAAAGGAGAACTGATGCAGAATCACACTGACTTTCCATGTCAGAGGAAATTCATTATAAATGATCTGTGTATGTAAGTTTGTCTGTGTATGAACATTGCATTCAAGTGTACAAACAAACTAAAACAATACGTGCACGACATCTCTGCCACTAACAGTGCTTCCCTACAGATAACAGATACTTGATTAGCCCTTGTTCAGTATGGTGACAAGCTCTGTGAGGGATTTCTTATTTTCACACAGTGAAAAACTGGTTTCCTTGGACAACACCAGCACTAGTATGCCTCTGTACTGGATGGAAGAAGGATCCCGCCTCCTGTTCCTTCCTGGTTGTTTGTTGGAAGACAAAGCCCTGTTTTATTCAGAGAAAGGTTGAGGCTGAGAAAGAGGCTTGTGTCAGAGCGTAAACAGCTGCCAAGCATGACTAAGTATATCTGTGCTCTCTTCTGTTCTTAGAAGTAACAGTTATGGAAATAAAAAGGCTTTCTCCAGCTTTTACATCAAAATCCGACCTAAAAATGATGATGAAACAGGAAATGTGATGAGATGAGATTTGAAGTAGTAATAGGAGGAGGCACCTCAGTTACTATGTAGATTCCCTTACAAAGGAAAAACCAGTTGCATTGATCTTCATGCTAATTTCCTTTACTAACATAAACAATAGAGCAGAAAATCCTATGAAAAGATCTTATATCAGATACTTACACATATGTGAATATCTGACCTAAAAGAGACCCATAAGACTGCGGGTCTGCAATCTCACATTTTGAGGCTGCTTCTATTATTTAAAGTCCAATATTTTATTATTGTGGTATCATTCTGCATCACAAGCATCCTACTTAAGTCAAAAGAAACCTTTGTGCAGTCTTTTCAGTTGTTTGTGGTCTTCCTGAACAAAAGTTTCAGGCTGTAGATATCTCCAGTATTTTCTCACAGTCTACCATTTCTTCACGTCTAAAGTGCTAAAATGGCATCAGAATACTTGGCACACCAGGGGCTTTGTCTTCTTGTGTAGTTTGAAAAATCTTATTATAGTAACTGGTCATGCTCTGTGTCAATGTTACATTTTAAAACAATAAGGTTCTACTCTAAGAAAGAAATAGATGCAACTTTGGATATGAATGAGCATCAAAATCCGAGAAGGTATGTTTACCTATGTTATGGTATGTTTAAAGAGGAGGGGGTCTTCCAAAAGTAACAGAGAAATCAGGGCTGTGGTGTAGGTTGGAATTGCATGAGTCTTACCCTTTGAAAAGTCCTGCTGGGTTGAGTTTTTAAATGTATTATTTTGTGCTGCAGCAAATACACCATGTAGCTGAATGTGTCCTGAGTCTGTCCCAAACTCTGTGCAGATATTTGCTCTGCTAGGTTTCTGTTCTGCAGACATTTCCCTGCTTTAATGCATCTTAATATGAAGAACTGGATCTTCTCACCACGTTATTCTTCACAAGTTTTTACATAAGCTATGTTGTAAATCTTTAATTGGACCCTCTAAATGTTAATTTATTATTACCAAGGATCTGTAGACTTGTGTTATTTCCAGCCATTGGGTCCTTTGTACCGATTAGTAAATAGATTTTCTCAGTGAAGTAGACCTCCAGAACTTGAGAAACCCTAGCATAAGCTTCTAGGTATGCTTCCTCCTAAACAGTCTACCACTAACTAATCTCTGCTTGGATTGAATAACACGAGAACAGCAGGGGAAGCAGTCTGAAGACAATTAAACATTTTACTGCCAAGCCTTTTAACAGTAATCTTTCAGTTCACATGTTTTCCTCTCACTCTGAGTTTATCCCAAGCCTTGTTTTAGAAATCTATCCCACAGCATTTTTATAAAAGAACAGCAGACAAAGAGACAAAGTTGAAAGAGGTTAGTGACGGACAGAGAAAACACAAATCCAGCCTGCTGCTAAGCCCAAACCCCCTGAGTTTCAGGATCACTAGCATTCAGCCAGATCTGCTCCACATATCCAGTATAATCCCTCTGCCACGCTGCAAACACTTCCTCTTTGACAGAAGAGTGTGTGTAGGAGTGTGTGTTTTGTTTAGCAGAGTGTTGAGAGAATGGTATATTCACAACTGATTTATTCTGCCTCAGTAGGCCGTGTCTTTTTAACTTAGTTTTTATATCCCTGTGTTCATATCTTTGTGGTGTTCTTCACCCCAGTTCCTCCAGTTCACTGTTTTTTTTTATTTAGTCTTTTCATAATGGCTGCAATCTCAAGAAAAATAGATGTTATAGTAAATAATAAGATATTTATTACATAAGTGACAAGGTTTGTCTTTTTTTCTCTTTTTTTAGAGGGTAAACTAAATAAATTAAACAATGTGCTGCATTTAAACACATCCAGAGTACTGCAGTGTGGCTTCCATACATGGTAAAGTACGTATATTTGTGTTGTGGCATGCGCTCTGTCCTCATAAGTCACAGAGCTGTAGCCTGCAGCATCTTTGTCACTCTCAGCTGTCATTGCAGCAATGAGCATGTAAAGCAGTATTTGTCTTGTTGTGTTTGTATTTTCATGCAAAGTCAGACTGAATACTTGAGCACGTGCTTCTCTCTTTTATCAGCTAACAGCCTGAAAGTAGACCACTTGTGGCCTGTTTTCATGGTTTCATGCCAAGAGGCAGACGTTTACAGCGGGAAAGGGCACTAGATGCAACTGTCTCTTAGGTTATGCTTACATATAAAGTAAAGAGGTAAAAGCTATTCTCTTCTAAACCATCTTTGTCTGGAGGGACACGACACAATCCCCATCTTGTTTGGCTCTCCCCACACCTCCATTGTTCTTTGTTGTTGCATTATCTGATCATACGCTAAGCCAGCTCAAAACATGTAGCCCATACCAGGTTCTACTTGTAATCAGGAGGTTCTTTTGCTTGTCTAGCAGTCCTGTTGTTGTGAAATGTGTTTTCAGTCAGGGTGGGAGCATCACTGTGGGGGATCTGACTCTTTTGTGACCCTTGTTTGACTCCAGGAAGGATATAGCTGATGTGAGGACGGAAAGGTTTAACGTGTGCACACAGGGACAGTTGGATCTCTAGTGGGGGTTTCTTGGCTCCTCTTTGACCTCTTTGTGACCCTTAACACACACACACACACACACACACACAGCCTCTTCTTGGGTTCCTTTGTTCTTATTGACTTTTTTTGTTGTGTTTTGACATGAAAAGCTGTTCCTATATTTCTCCTTCTCAGTGTGCTGTCTGTTTTCTTTTCTTTAATCTCGCCTGAGGTTGTGTGTGAGGACTTCCCTGTCTCTGATCCAACCATCTATTTATAGCCTCTAAGCTTCAGTCGACCAAGAACCCTCAGAGTCAGCTTGTAAAACCAGCACCTGTCTCCCTAATCTGTCTCGATAATGAAGCTAAAACACTACTGCCAAGGCGTGGCACGTGCAGGAGGCGACATGGGGAGTAATTAAGACTTTAAGTAACTCTTTTTTTTTTGTTGTTGCTTGGTTTCCTCTCTCTGTGTTTTTTCTCCCCACTCTCTCATTGGTCTAGGAGCAAGATATAGATTTGTAAATGTTGCAGTTTCACGTGCCTTCAAAAAGTAACAGCAGAAAAACTATTTGCAATGATTTCTTCCCTTGTTTTTATTGTTTCAGACTAAATAAACAACTTAGTTTGTTTCAGAGATCAGAAAACCTTTTGCCTCCTCATATTGCACCTAAAAACAGATCAAACTTGCATTGATCGCTTCTTCACTCTGCCTCTAAAGTTAATTAACAAATGCTAAATTGCTCAATTATTTTAGTTGCACAGAGCAAGGTAAACATATAATTTAATATAAAATGTTTAAACAATGTTATAATGATATTTGTATTCAGTTCAAAGCGCAGATTTAATAAAGATGATGTGTGTACAATTCTCCTCTTATTCCATCATCTGTTTTTTTCCCCATCTGTAAATCCTTACTCGTTTTATTCCTTTGTGCCACCTCATTGAGTGTAGGTCCAGACTCTTATTTCTGAGGCCAGCAGACCAAATCGGGGGATAAACGGTTGTCCCGTAGGCACAACGTGCACCATTTGAACCAGCACCGTGGCACAGCAGCACCTAGCTGCTCCAGCAAGTAGATGTCATCCGCAGCAGTGATATCAGCAAACGCTTTTTCCTTCCACAAAAACAGGAAAAGTTGTCTGTGTTGTAACAGGTTGCTTGGTTTGCTCTGGTTCTGTTGGTTTTGTCCAGCACGATTGTGGATTTTCAAAATATCCCATCATAGTAGTGCTTATCTTGATGGGTGAACTTTCCATCTGGTCAGTTTGACTTTATTGCTCGGCTCCTCTGTGCTGCTGAGCAAAGGGAAAAGAGATATCAATCACTCTGTCAGTGAGTTATTGCTGAAGAGGGATAGATGTTGCGGCTGAAACATAGCATCATCTTTGATTTTATACTTTCAGCATCTATTTTTAGACGTATATCCTGACATGTTCTTTGCAGTGGAGGAGTGAGTGAGCTAAAAATGAACCTAATTCCACCGCAGCTGATATTGTATAATTGAGGTCAGTTGTCAGAATGTGAAACTAATCCTTTTGTGGTAATCAAAAGCATTTCCAAGCATTATTTCTGCACTTTTACCCACTGAACATATTATTGATCCATGTGACTGGTGAGATTGTGGTCGGGGGGTAATCATTTGTGCTTGCTCCAGCACTCATTATTAATGGCTGTGAGGTCACTGTATCCCTGCAGCACTCAGGGATGAGGTAGAGATGTAAGTGGAAATGAACTTGTGATTTTGCTGGTTTTCCATTTCCCTCTAATTTAGTCACTGTGACTGAGGAGATGGACATGCACTTAGGCATGCAGGTGGCTACCAGGATAACATTGCTTTCCAGAGGAAGGTAAAAGGGAGCACCAAGTCCAAATGCATTAGGCTGAGCAGAAAGACCTGTCTCACATTGAGCCTCACCGCATGTTGACAAGATAATGTAGAAAGGAAGGAGGGGGAAAGTCATACAGAAGCTGAGAAAGAGTGACAGAAATAAATGAATGAAAACCACACTGGAGATTGTCAGGATGGCTCAATTAGCTTTTTCAGGGAGGTATTGGACCCACTGGTAACAGAGACTCCTGGTGGAAATACATTTGGTGTCAAAGGAAATGACACCTCACTGATACTGAAATCCCTAACGGAAGCATGTAACCCAAGTCAGAAACAATCAAATGCAGCCAAACTCATAACATGTGCTGACAATGGCACTACTTTGTAAACACGTGTTCCCTTACAGGAATACAAACGTTCTCAGATTCTCTGATTCTCAGATTTGGATGTCACTGGGATTGCGTTATTGCTCCTTAACTTGCCTCAGATGGTGCAGCCCGGACGGTGACAGGCCATGTTTACACGGCAGTGACTGATGGTGTCATGCTCTCATTGTGCCAGTGTTGGGAACAGACCCACAACAGATGCTGAACAGATAATAGATGCTTTATCTTAGAAAATGTATATCCTGACACCCATGTGAAGATCAACAAGGACTCCAGTGAAGAAATCGTCTGAGGTGAGAGGACAGTTACTAGGTGCTTTGTCTGTGTGGGTTGAGATGAAGGAAATGGACATTGTGAGTTAAGAAAGTGGTGTAAAGTCTTTGAAAATACATTTGCATGTGAGCATAGGAGTGATTTTCTTACTGTGCAGTTGCTGCTGCTGTTGCTGGTGTAATGTTCTGGATCGGGTGTTTCATTATGGGACTCTGTCTTGCTGGGAAGGTTAAAGAGTACAAATGTCTTTTTAGATATTATTTAAAAGCAGCTGCAGCAGATGTTTTATTATTATAAAAATGCTGTCAAAACCTGGAAGTCTAGCTATAATAACAGGAAGAAGGATTGCAATTAATTTTACATTTACAGATATCTAAAGATGAGACGGTCTTATGTTGTCTCCATGAAACAGCTTCAATACCTTAAAAGATATTATTCATCTTAAAAGCTTTAAAAAATATGTTTTGAAGGTCTGGACTCCTTGCCGATCATTTAAAATGCAGGAAAAATCAGAAAGAAAATCTGTTTCTGCATTTTAGTTTGAGAGAAATACTAATGTGTCTTTCACCATAATGAATCACATAAACAGCTTAACAGTGGCTTTACATTTAATTAGAATTAAGTAAAAAAAATATGCATTATATGTAATAAAAGTTGTGAAACACTGCATTAGTGGATGTTTTTTGTCTGCAAATGGATCCTAACTGTGTAAATAGAAAATGGGTGATCCAGCCTTTGTCTACGTGTTCACATTATATAAGTACTTATTGCACCAGTTTAGCATCTTGTAGTAACCAGGTCAGAACTTGGAAATGGGCCATTAATTCTGCTCGTTCATAGAATTTGTTCTCACATAAACAAATTTGTGTAATGACATTTCCAATGCATTTTGCTAAATGAATTAAAGTACGAGATTATATTGTGTTATATCACAGTGCAAAGTAAGCAGGTGATGGACATCTGACTCTGTGCGGCTGCATCCTTTCTGTAGTGATGTGAAAATCATACCCTTTTTAAAAAATAAGAGTTACGCACGTATTTGGTCTTCTGTTTTAATGTCTGACACATAATTCATTTATGTTTAAGGGGAGAGGTTTTAGTAAGACATGTAATAAATCCTCTGAGAAGCTTTTGTTTGTCATCATTAACCCTGAGGTTCATCATGTCACTTTGCTTTTCAGTTGTGTGTCATAAATTAGATGATAGTTTGGCAGCATTAACTGAGGTCAAGATCTTTTTTTTTATTTGTATCATTTTTCCAGGCAAATTCAACACAGATTCTGAGCAGAAACGCACATTACAGATCTGCCTAATCAGCCAAAGCCTGCTTTCTAATGCATAATGCATCAGACCTTTATTACAAATCTGCTGGGAAAACACAGCAGTGATTTACATTAATATTTCATCAAACCGCTGTGACATATGAGTATTAATGGGGAAGACCCTGCACAAATGTGTGTGTGTGTGTTATCATTAATGAAGTGGGCCCTCGTGGCAGGGGCTTGGTGTCTGGGTGTCAGGTGGAGAGATGTAATAATTATGTGTTAAGTTAGACGAGAGAACAGACATTAAAAACAAGCTCATGAGTGGAAAGCCGTCAGCTCTTTGAATCCTTCAGGACAACAGCTTCCCTGGGAAACAAGCGATAAACATTAGCTCAGGATCCCACAGGAGCTGCTTGTGTCCCATGTGCTTAGATTTCCTCATGTACCTCGTTGTTAATCACAATGATCTGTGATGATACTGATACACAATAACTCCTCTCTGTAACAAGGCACTATATACTGGGTCATTTGCTTAGTGCAATCATCTCTGCCTGCCTCCTCAGATGACAGTGCATCAGCAGCCAGCAGTATGGAGGTGACTGACCGCATTGCCTCTCTGGAGCAGAGGGTCCAAATGCAGGAGGATGAGATTCAGCTGCTCAAGTCTGCTTTAGCTGACGTGGTCCGCAGGCTTAACCTGTCTGAAGAGCAACAGGCCATGGGGTCCCGCAGAGGACCCACCAAAGGTAACATACACTGTTCAAGCTTTATTTTTATATCAACGGAGCTACACGGGTTTCTTATCAGTTTCACAATACAACACACAAACTTGCACATCTTTTTGGTCTCTCCAGATTCACTTTGTTAATGTTTTCCACATGCTTCCTTCCTCTGACTAGTTACTTAATGCCTTCTCCTGTCCTTCCTTTTCCTGGACTGTGTTATGTTGTTGCCTGCGTCGTGCGTTACATGTATAGACCCTGCTATGATGAGAAAATCTCCTTCTGCAGACAGCAGTGTTGGAAAGCCAGGTAGGCTGACTGTAGTCTGTCTTCACTTACCAGGCCTCGTGTGTTCACGTTCATGCTTCAGTCACTGCCTGCTCTGCAAGTACTTTGTATTACAGTATATCGGGACATGAACAGTAAGCTTCAGTAGTGCACGTACCACAATGACGCAGGTTGGAAGGTGTTTATGAAAGAAGTTGTGTTACCATAGCGGTTTTGGGGCTTTTAATATGTTAAGATTTGCTGTTTCATTTTTTTCTTGTGCTAAGCTAAACTAACCAGCTGCAAGTTATAGTTTGTTGTGACTCAAGTCTCATCTCCTCACTATTTGGACTGTTATAGTTTCCATGCATGCTCCCTTCATGTGATTTGAAGCTTTTCTTATGGAAACTGGGAAATAAAGACGTACTTGAAGTTCTAAGAAAAATGCACAGAGAGGGAGCAGAGATGGGGTTTTTTGTTTTTGTAACAATTTAGCATGTTTTTAAAAATTTGTACTTTGAAGAAAAACTTTCCCTTAGAGCTGAAATCAACAGCTTTTCATGAGTTTACAACTTTGAATATGTACAGTAAGTGATTTAGCAGAGGCAGGTAAAGACTGAGTTTGTTAAACATTCCAGTCTCAGGAGTAACTGAGTATGGATGGAGTTTATTTCAATCTGAAAGGATGACTCAATTCCCAAGCTGCTTGCTCTTAGCCTTCTCTACTGCGAGCTGCATGGAGCAGGCTGGCCGGCTCCCAGTACTGAAACTTTGGAAAGCTAAGCAGAACATTGCAGATGGACAATTATGAACACAGAGAGGGATATTTACATGCTAACCCAAATTACAGACTTTTGCCCCTCCTGTGTAATAAGAGGAAATAGAGAGTGCACACCTAAGTGTGCATGCATGTGTGTGTCAGTCTCAATGCATCTCTGCTGGATCAAACAGTTGTCAATGAAATATTTATGGCTGCAGATGTAGCTGCAACGTATTTTGCTTTGCTTGCTAGACTGATGTGTGTTTTGTCATTGGGTGTGCATGGATATTTTTTTGTCATCTCACCTCTCGAAATGAGCTTTTAATCCTATATTCTGATTTTTAAACTACTTTAAAAACAGTCTAATGTAACTAAGTGATGAGGGAGGGGAGCAATTAAATAATTTCACATATCAAACTTTTGCATATTTCTAAATCCTGACTGAATTGTATGATAGTTGTAAAAATGTTTTTATATCATGGTTTTAACAGTAATAAGTAGCCGAAATACAGCAAGTTGTTTGATAATGAACAACTCCTAACTTTATTTTTATTTGAGATATTTTATTAATTTTATTATAAATATAGTGACACTGAAGTGAGCATTGAGCTGTCCCACATAGCTGTAAAAATTGTTGAGTTTGTTCCTTTCAAATACAATTTAGAAACTCATATAATGCTTTTATATATGAGTTGGTATTTTAAAACAGCAAACTATATTATCATAAAGTGGATGTAGTTACTGCACTTGTGCCTCTTTAAGGGAGGCCAGCTGGACGGACAAAGCCGTTCCAAACAGCGCTCTGACTTCTGCAAAGAAATGTCTGCAGCCAACACTGATGCCAGCCCCGCTGCTCTTCTTTATCTTTCAGCCAGGCCAATGATTGCAACTCTGCCGTTACGGCCCACCGTAAACAACGGGACCATCCTACCAAAGAAAGGCGGTGGAACTCTGCCCTCCCCATCTGGATCTGGATCCAGAAAGGACACTAGCACAGCAGCCAACAAGAGGTGAGGAATCTATAGACAACACAGCGAGCTAAAAACATGGTGGAATTTCACAGGTTTAGAAACATTAATTTTACTTTCAGGAAACCTTTTAAGAAACCTAACTAAGCTCAGCAGGTTCTGTGGCACTTTAACGGATCCCAGAGATCCTCTTTATTACTTTTGTAAAGGTGAAGCCCCCTCAGTAAAAGTTCCCGTCAGACACTGAATTAGTTTGCAGACATGGTTTTCCTCGCGTCTGTCTGGAGCCGTTTCAGCCATAACATTTGTAGTAGTTTTATCAGTCGTTTGACATTTACCAGGACAAACACACAAAGAAGCAGCATTCTCATTGCCATGTGTGTGTTTATACTTGAATGTAGAGTCCATGTAATAAATCTTGTCTGCCAGGAGAACAATACCCTTTTCCCCTTTCTGGGGGACATTACCATAATCAGATGAGGCGCTGCAGACAGCAGGAATCTGCTCCAGTCCAATCAGATTTGTTATTCGTTCTTTGTGGAAACTGCCAGCATGAGACTTTTGACTCATCTTGACTTTTACTGAAGAAAAGTACCATTTTAGCATAATTTTGATATTAAATCCCAAATCAGACTCTTCTTGCATACATGTGTCAGTGCACAGATATATTGGTATAACTGAGGAAGAACTTATTGAGGAAGCTCGTCATGGGTTGTCTTCACTGTTTATTCCAGTGTGTTTTGTTTTGTCTGTCCAGTCCATCCTGTCCTGCACATCTGCTCCCTACCGATGTCTCTCCATCTGTAATGTTCTGTTTGTGGTTTTTCTACAATGTGATGTGATGTCTAGTTTGTCATTTCTGTCTTGTTTACCAGAATTTTTTACCTACCTATCAGGTGAGGGTCCCAAAGTTACTCTCATGATCTCACTATAATATAATTGCTATTTTTATCATATCAAACTTACTAAATCTCATTTTTGGTTATTTAACTAATCATTAAATTACATGATTTTAAGGGGTTTTTTTTATTTACCATTCCTCTCATCAGTAACATTCATCAGCTTGATGTCTGTGTTGTTCACTATGTGTGTGTAGGGTTGTTTGTCTAACCTACAGCTTGGTCAGAGCCCCATTAGATACACACAACAGCCTCTAATACCCAGTGGCCCAATTACTACTGTATGATTCCTCGTGGGAAAACACGGCACACAGTCCTTTTTCTCTCCTGAGCTGGTCTTTAGAGAACAAACAAATGCAGGCTTCTCCAGAAGGTATAACAGCCAGCGGCTCGTTGAATAGATTTCTCTGCCATAGGGTGGATTAGATGACTCGTGGGGTACTGGTCATCAGGCTGCTGATGGAGCATTTCCTTTGTTGTGAATAAGCAGGCTGTCTGCACCACCAATATGCAGATCTGATCTGATGCAGCCATTGTGAGCCCCACAGTGGAGCAAACCTATTTTAAAACTGAGGAGAAAACACATTTTTGTTTATGTTTTGTGATAACTTATGAAAAAATAAAATGGGAGGGTAACTTCTGCCTTTATAAGGTTTAACCGGATGACACTGTTTTATCCCAGTTAAACTGTCCCAGTTTAATATACTGACTGAGGAGATACCTGTCCTCCTCAGCTAGTCAGGCACGCCAAGCAGGCCTGATTTATCCTGCTGTGCTGCTTTTTCATGTTCATTAATTCTCTAAAAGGGAACCCTGAAAGGACACATTTTGACCACGTTCTATCTCTGCCAAACAGCTATTATAAGGCCTAAAAATGGCCTCTATGCAAAGGCAGGAGTATATTATTTCCCTAGAGACCCATGATTTTTTTTTTTATTCTTTTGATAACAATATCTCTTCACTAAAGTGCCTTAAACTTCCTTTTACTGTCACGCGTGGCAGTGAGTGATGTTCAGCCAAACAAAGTTTTCATAAGAAAATGACCCAAACTGCTGACCTAATTTATTCCTTCAATAAACATTTTCATCAAGATATTATGACCATAGTAGTTTATGTTAAGTTATGAGTTGAAAGTCATGTTAAATTAATACATCATGGTCCCATTTAGAGCAAATTAGATCATGAAGCATCACTAACTCCTGTTTAATGATTTAATGAGTGTAAGCGGGTTTCCAATCAGATCCATTGTAATGTGGAATGCATTAAAATATCAAACCACTGCATGTGAATGCATCTTTTATACAGCTTTTATACTTTATTTGGCTTTTATTTTTATTGTTAATGTTTTTTTAGCATATACTTTTATGTCTTTATGTGAACATCTCCTGGAAAGCATGTTGGCTTTTAAACGTGCTAAATAAAGCTTATATTGACATTCACAGCACACCCTAAAAGTTTTTTTTTCTTTCTGGAGAACAGTTCTTTCAGAAAACAATAAAGCATATATCTCCTGTGCTTTGCTAATTTGATTTCATGGAGTCATACGCCTAAATAAATGATACCATGTGTTGAACCAGACTGGGACTTCATGCATGTGTTTGTTACTTGTGTAAGAAACAGTTTTATCATTAATTAGTCTTTAGGGCTGAAAATAATAACAATAACTGATTTTACATGATAGTTATTTCTACTTATATGAGTAATCAAATTACTAACCATTGCACAGTTTACCTGCCAGTAGTTAAGACACTGTGATGCTTGCAACCAGTAAAAGAGGTGACATGAAGGAGAACAAACATCTTTTAACTGAACATTTTACTGTTCACAGAAAACAGCATCATGTGATTATTTCTCACCTCTTGCTTTATCTGACTATTCACAGCAGCACTGTGAGGAGAGCCAACTCAAATGAACACGTGGGGACCCTTACTCGGAAAGATTCAGGTGACTCTAAGGGCAATCGGACCCGTGCTGGGTCCACAGGCAGCAACTCCAGCGGCAAACGAAGTGACAGGTAACAAGAAGTCATGTGAATGACTGTATGATAGCAAGCTGTATGTGTGTGATGTAGAAAACACACCACTTTCCTACTGAAGGTCTTTCAAATGAAAAAGAATAGATGGCACGTGTGGAGTTGGAGATCTGATTGACAGCTGTGTGTTTACTCATTTACTTTGCAGCAAACAGAGGGATCCAGTGTTCAGTGCAGGTAAGATGCCTGATAACTCAGAGTTGTCCTGCTGTGTTGCAGCCATTACACAGCAGATGCTCAGTGGTTCTCTGTGTCAGAGGTCAGTCCAGGTTAGGATTCTTAATTAAAAATCAATAATAAGTCATTTAAAAAAACAATGCAGATGATAATTTGAGTCTCTTAACACAGAGGACCACTCAGAGCTGATTAAATGGATTAAACATTCATCCTTCCTGTTACATTCTCACTAGAAGCTTCATCTCTCTTTACATCCTCATCATTTACCATCCATCCTGTTTCCCTGAGAGCTTTTCTGTTTTGTTGAATGTTTTGGATCACATTGGAAACCTTTTTATCACTGAACATTAGTTGAGGTTAAGGGTGATAAAATTACCTCCTTTGGGTTGAAATTAATCAAATATTTTAAATGACTAATTCATTTTAAGCATTTGTTTTGACCAAAATCAAACTCTGTGCATGTTCGGGTTAGTCGGGTTAACACTACGGGGATATTCTGTGGCTGCTTCTCATTTCAGCAAAATAGCTGCTAAAAATGTTTTGATGGAATTTAATCAGTTTCAGACATTCAGCTGCTTTTTACAGAGCGTGGTTTTGAAACGACACCTCAGACCTAAAAACAGAGATGCAGGGAGTCACCATGGCCAGAACACTTGTCAGTAAAAAGATGTTTTTAGGATCATGCATGGCTGATTTGAACCAGTCTGTCTAAATATGAAATAAGCATTGACCAGAACATCCATCATCAGCATACATAAGATTTTTTCTGGTTCTTTTTTTTCCACACATCTGGCCCCAGACTTTTTATTTGACACCAAATAGTCTGAAACAACTTTAACCCTTATAGTGCCGTAATATAAATGACATTTCACATCTCCGGCAGCGCTGTTGTACTTACACGCCACATTAAGTAGCCTAAAAATGATAAAGGTTGCTACCAATCACACTGTTGTATTTTTGGAGTTTAATCTTGCAAATTTATTCTACATGTAAAATCTGAGGATCTTAATGTACATGTGGTGTGGAAGGTGAAAACATTAAAACAGAAATTAAAGACATAAAATCAGGTGACTGTTAGATGCCACAATCATGCTTGTCTGCAACATGCCTGATATTTCAGTTTTGGTTTAAAATTACTTTGAGTTAAAACTTAATTAGATTTATTTGATTGTTGTGGAAAACAAAACTGATAAACAACCTATAAATAAGGAAGCTGACATGTTTAACGGTTCCCAAGGGAGGAGTCTAGTTCTTTAAGAGTATCCTGGATAGGTATTGCTGTCCACTAACTCCAGGAAGCAGGAAGTACACTCACATTAGAAAAGACCAGGAGGTGAGGAAGTCTGCCACTGCTCACCTGGTGCTTGTGTGTCTCTCTATGACCTTTACAAGGGATGCGACGCGTGACCCACTGCAAAGGTAGGCCAGGTCTCTTCTTCCCCCAATGCCCCCAGCCTCCACAGCTCTCTGGACAATGCAATTTGTTTGAACTTTTTAGGACATATAACCTATTCTATAAGGGTTGTTTGTTTGTTTGTTTTAAAAAGAATAAAATCCAGATTTTTGAGTCATTGAAAAGTTTTCTCGTGGCAGAGAGCTGTTCAGACAGGGGGGGCAGGAGTGGGGTGACAAACTGTGTGTGAAAGTTGCTTTCCCCTTAAATGTTTTGAGAGTGAATTTATTAAAGCACAAACATCCCACCTAATCTTCACCGAGTGCTGCATCAAAGTGTCATCGCAGTGTTTGTGCATCTGCAGATGAAGCTGCTGCTGCTTCACCCGACATGTCTGTTTGCTCACAGCTCACTCAAAGGCAACTACTTTTGTAGCAACACAAAGATGTCTGACTATTGCTCCTCACAGTTGCTTTGACGTTTTCTGCAAGCTCCTCACATCCTTGCAGTAGATTGCTCACAGCTCTTACTATGCCGCTGTCTTTAGAATGAGTATTTAATATGGAAACAGGAGTTTTAATGGAAAGTTGTTGAAGTTTTCACTTTGTTGTTTTCCCACACAAACTAAATTGTCATTTATTTGTGTGTAGCTTCTTTTGCTGAAATATTTGCAAAGGTGCCATGAAAGCTGGACTCCTCAAACACACAGATATTTACTCAGTCATGTTACAGAAAGATTAAATCTTTAAAACAAACATCACCTCAGACTATTTGAACACTTAAAGCTGCTCGCCCAGTGGTTCCTGACATTTCAGACCTGTGACATTTTACAATGAGCCGATCTTATTTCATAGAGTAGAAATAGTTTAGTGTAAAAACATGTTTTTTTCTTTGTAATTCTTTCAGAGGAAATTAAATCACATAAAGCAAAAATAAGAAAAGTGTCAGATAAAAATGATATAGTTTTACTTCCTTTTTGCCCATTTTTTCATTTTCTTTGTAGTTTGATAGAGAAAATGATTCCCTTTCTAATTTTAAAGGAAATTCCTTTAAAATAAGCATTAGTGGAAAAAAAAGGAGTTAAACTTTAACTAACTTTTATCTGATACGCCCAGGTTTTTCAGTTTGTTTCCATATCTAACATGTTGACTAAGTAGGCCATATCCTGAGTTATCAGGTTATATATCCCACACTTTGACTTGTTCTGTTACTGTGAAAGATTTATGCTGCCAGCATTAACCTTGAGTGACAAAAAAACATTTTGGATCAATGTAAAATTTTATGTCTTCAAAAGTTTCATTGCTCTCATGTTACTGTAGCCATTAGTTGCAGTATAATGAGTTGCCATTTAGATTAAAAAGTTACTTTTCTTTCATTATTTATTAAATTATAAAGCCATCAGGTAAGAAAAAGTAAGAAATACATTCCTAATAAAGAAAATTCAAAAGATTTTAATGATCACTGATATAAGTTATTCCATAAGTCATGGATTGAACCCATTTCATTCACTTTCTCCAAACATAACTTTGTTATTAAATATCCTGATCTTTAATTGCACCAAGCAAAAAGCATGTGGTTTTTATTAGTACTGTCCTTAGTTTCCTTATTATAGTTTGTGTCCTGCTGGTTTTGTGATTTATTTATTAAATGTCACAAAACACAACCACTACACAAGTCTAATGTCTACCAACCTCCTCCACCCTGTGCACCGCCCAATCCTGCTTGTCCCCGTTTTGCTCCTCACATCCATTCGGCCCTGACAACCTCAATCACTCCCCCTCTCCATCATCACCTCCTCTGCTCTTTTCCCTTACTGCATTATAGTCACAGTACAGATTTACCTCAGCCGCTCAGCCAAATGGACGGGGAAGAGCAGTGGCCCCATGGCTTCGGCTGTGATGGCCCGTTCAGCCACCAGCCCCCACCCAGCCTCAGAAAACACCAAGGCCAACACAGCCAGAAAGGGCGGTGCCACCAAGGTGTCGTCGGTCAGAAAGACCCCGAGTTGTAGCCTTCAGCTGAGGAAGTCAGGACGTCTGGCTTCTCCTCTTGAACCTCCTTGCTATCGCAGCCCCATTAAGTCACCTAGCCAGTATTTTCAGATTTGTTACTAGTTTGTAAGAAATAAACAGTCACTTAATTAAAGATTAGTCTTTATTTTCAGAGTTAAACTTGTGATTTCATATCAGATGTCTGCTATAAACAAGAGTAAAATGAGTTTCTCACACTTGTGTTTGCATCATAAGATTCAAAGAAAGAAAAAAAATCACTTTATGAAAGAAAAAAAAAAAACCTTGCCTCACCCATAAATCCATTTAGCTTTGAGTACCTCCTAATGAGAACTGCTGGCATTAATGTTCAATCTGTCTTTTGTTTCTGTTTCCCTGATGTTCTCTGCATGGTTTATTTTGCCATAACAACATGTTTTAAATGATGATAAGTTATTATTCTTTGCTTTACTAAGCCTCCATCTGTGTTTTTTCCATTGCTTTGCTTGTGTCTGCATTTCATGTTGGTTAATCATGGCTGTGAGCTGAATGTCTATGAGTTATGGAAGTTTTAATAACCCTGTTTGCAGTTCATCTTGTGCCCTCTGATGTCAAAAAGGTGAAATAAAAGCCATTTATTAAAGCTTTTGTTGACTTTGCAAGTTCTGTCATTTTCAAGCTTTTAATTATATTTTTGTAAAATAAAAATCCCATCATATCCTCTCACATAGTTCCTCTATTCTCTACTCATACATATATTGTTAACATTCCCTGCCATTCATATTATAACAAAGTTCTGTGTGTCTTTTGCAAATGACTAAATCTGAAACCATAAAGCACATCCATCATCTGTCATTTAGTGCACGCGGATGATCTCACCGACTGTTTCTGTTGACTCTTCCAGAGGAAGGTTATGTGAAAATGTTCCTTAAAGGTCGTCCCATCACCATGTACATGCCCAAAGACCAAGTGGACAGCTACTGTTTGGACGCAAGAGCCGAGCTGCCCAGCAACAAACTCAAACTGGACTGGGTGTATCCTTTTACTGCTTCTGGTTTCTAAGATCAAGCTCAGATTGTTTGGTTGTGTCTGCTGGGAAAAGCACAAACTGATTTAGAAAAATTGTGAAAAGTTATTGTTTGTTGACAACAATAACAAAAAAAAAAAGAAATGTGATGTAGGTATGAGGAGAAGCTATAAATGTGTCTCCCGTGCTTGTCAGAGTATATCTGCTCAGATGCTCATTTTAAGTTGTGATGCAGCCGCTGTCGGAGTCGGGCTCATCGCTCTGCAGCCTGGAGTCAGTATTAACCTGCACACAGTGGCAGCCTGATTGCGCAACCAGTCAGCAGCTCCTCTTGTGCTGTTTTATTTTTATTTTCTTCATTTGTGGGTGTCTTTCTCTTTTTGCTTTACGATCAGGAATGAATGCGACATATTGTTCAGTGAAGCAGAAATCCAAATGGAAAAAAGCCACGGGGCACAGAAGAAGTAAATCAGAAGAAAAATACATTAAATAAACAAAAATAGTCCTTGTGAATCCTCTGAAAATGGAAAAGAATAAGATCATTTTAATGAATCATTGGGATTATGGGCCTTTGTTTTTATAAATGATGATAAGCAATTAGTTCATGCACATTTTTTTCACATTTAAATTTAATCTTTTAACTGTTTTTGATTAAAAAAAAAACTGGTCTGGATAAAAGTGAAAAAACATCAAAAGATCTGTTTATATTCTTTGACCCTTTTTAATGCTCAGCTATGGTTACCGCGGTCGAGACTGTCGATCCAACCTTTATCTGCTTCCCACTGGAGAAACGGTTTATTTCATTGCCTCAGTGGCCGTCCTGTTTAACGTGGACGAGCAGCTGCAGAGACATTACTTGGGACACACAGATGATATCAAATGGTAAGCGCTATGAGCCGAACGGATAACACTGGTTTCAGTTTAAACATGTTTTCTAGTAAGAACAGCAGCACATCCACGTGTTGCTGCTTTAGAGTGATGCTTTCAGAGATTTAGTGCAGACATAATGGTAATTCAAGGACAGTGTGTTGTGCAATTAGACTAACCTTGAACAGCTACTGAAATCATTATGTTTCATTCAGAAGTTAATAAAAACACAACTTAAATCTGGACCGCACAGAGGTTTTCACTCTTTTTGAAGACAAATTGATTGAACTTTGCACTTCCTGTGGGGGCTGCTGCACTGCTGAACCCAAAAAAGGATAAATATATTTTAATAAGTCTCATTTCCCCATACGCATCAGCACAGACAGCTTGTTGGATCTGCAGTAAAGCCTTTCATGTTGTGCCAAAGTGTTGCTCATCTTTATTCAAACCCGTTCTTTTGATGTTAAAAAGCTTTCTAACTGTTAATGTCTGTTTCCCCTGTCGTCTCCTGCAGCCTTGCTGTCCATCCTGATAAAATCACCATAGCAACCGGGCAGGTGGCAGGCACCTCGTCAGATGGAAAAGTATGTAAAATCCTGTTGATGCATTATTTTGTTTCAATAACTGATTTTATCTTAATCGGAGAGAGGTTTATTCAGTTCCTCTCTGTTATGTATTCACTGACTTTATCAATGTTTCAGTCCCTCATCATCACTGATCTCACTTGGTGTCGTCTCCATATTTGTATGTCATGTTCCCTGGCAGCAGCTGGCTCCTCATGTCCGCGTATGGGACTCTGTCAGTCTGAACACCCTCCATGTTCTGGGTGCAGGTTTCTTTGACCGAGCACTAGTCTGCCTCGCCTTCTCCAAGTCGGTATGGAGACTATTTCTGCTCTGGCTGCAACTAGTTTTTGATCACTTGATAACTTAAAGTGAATAAACAAACTTTTTCCTGATTTTGCACGTTAGAATGGAGGAAACACCCTTTGCGTTGTGGATGACTCCAATGATCATGTCCTCTCTGTGTGGGACTGGCAGAGAGAGGACAGACTGGCTGAGGTTAAGGTACACGGATCTGTGTTTTGGCTCTGTGCTAGTGTTGTTTTTTTTTGCTAAACTAATCTTTTGTTTTCATGTGCAGTGCTCCAATGAGTCAGTGTTTGCTGCAGACTTTCACCCGACAGACAGTAACATCATAGTGACTTGTGGGAAATCTCATCTTTATTTCTGGACTTTGGAGAAAGGCATGCTGGTCAAAAAGCAGGGACTGTTTGAGGTGAGAGGACAGCCATCAAAAGGTTATTCACCTGTTAATGCATCCAACCTGCAACAAGATTTGAATTATCTTGTGGGATTTATAGACAGTCAATGATGGTTGAGAAAACTAAAAGGGATATTTTTCATGCTTTGTGCTGCAGAAACAAGAGAAGCCCAAGTTTGTATTGTGTGTGACCTTCGCAGAAAATGGAGATGCAATTACCGGAGACTCAAGTGGAAACATCCTGGTGTGGGGAAAAGGTACAAGCTCTCCTTAATATAAAGTCATTGCACCCATGTGGAGGCGATGATATCATGAAGCGAGGAAATCACTTTTAGGATGTTTGACATCTTTATATTTTGTTTCCAGGAAACAAACGTTAATATGAGCGTATAGAAATGTCCTGCAGTAGTTCAGTACTGTAAAGATATTTTTTTCTTGGTATTGTGGAACATTGGCTCAAGTTATTCAGAAGATAACTCTCCTGTATTCAGTGAAAGGTTTCTCCACATTATGTGTGGGTGTGTATCTTTATGTGTGTGTATGTGCAGAGGTGGAAAGGTTTGAGCTGCTTCCACATGTGTGTTGCACTTTGTGCTGTTCTTATTGCATGAAAAGGGCTTTATAAATCAAGTTTATTAATCATTTTAAATTAGGTTTAAAACTTATTTATTCATTTTTATAAAGATTTTTGTTTAGTGGTGACTTATGAAGCATTAAAGAATTAAAAAAATATTTAATTCAAAAGGCCAGTGTTGTGTTTACTAATAAGTTACTTATTAGTTAAATTAAATATTATATTTAGGCAGTTTAATACTGTGATATAGTAAAATCAGTTCTTTTTGGGTTCTTAGCTGCAAAGATAACAAAGTTTATGAAATTGTATTTTTGCACCAACAAGTTGATTCTGCAGAGCTGTTAGTGAAAAACTTCACATTTCTTAGTATTTCTATAACAAATCAAAGGGACATGGACATGTGGAGGCTGAATTAGTGTCAGGCCTAAATAAAAAAAACCTGTAAACAGTTAATAAAATGTAGCTGAAAGTAATGTTCTCAGAAAGAAAATGTTTAGCTGAGATCGTAGTGATGCAATGTTGATCTGTGAATTTGTTTTAATCGCATGCTGAATGAAGTCTCGCTGTGGTGTCAGGAGATCAGGGGTCACAGCAAGGTCACACTCAGAACCAAAGTGTGAGCAGATCTTTGATTGGAAAAGTGAACTCCTTATCCTCAGATACACCATCTCTCTTTACTCCTGGCTCTTTTTGTTTATCGTCCTTCTGTTTGTCTTTCCTCCCGGTCAGTTAATCTGCCCTCTTCAAGCAACTGACCTCTGTGCCTGTCTCCCTCCAACTGAGCCTTCTCATCCATCTCATCCCATCTCTATTATGCAGGCACTAATCGCATCAGCCACGTCATCCAGGGAGCTCACGAGGGCAGCATCTTTGCTGTGTGCATGCTGAGGAATGGTACGCTGGTGTCGGGGGGGAAAGACCGCAGGCTTGTTTCCTGGGACAGCACCTACCAACAGATACAAACAGTAGAGGTAAAAAAAAAACTACTTTTCTTCTCCAAGAATAGAAATGAAGTTCATAATTAACCCATGCTTTGTTGGATGAGAGGCTCTGGCCTTGATGCTGAATAGTGGTGAACATTTAGAATAATAGACACTTTGTCCACAACTGGACCCGCAGGTTAATTCAGCTTGAGAGCAGATGAGCAGTAAAACAGAAGAAATATTCTGACAGTATCTGCACTTAATTACCATCCTCAGTGTAGCATGTTGTACTTCTTTTCACCAATAATTCCTCTCCTCTGTTGTGAAATCAACGTGATTTATATTTTCTCTCAGTTGTTTATTTGTTTCTGTTCCCATCACACAAGGCAAAGTCTAAAACAAGTGTCACAGACACCTGTTAGAAGTGCATGTAGTAAAAAGTCAGCCTATGACAACCAGTGATGTTACTGAGGATGTGAATCACTACAGATAGGTAGAAAAACGGTTTGCCTCTTTCCTATTGACAACACCTCAGTAGCAAAGTGACCTTAAATAACCACAAGTACCATCCCAAAACTAAACAGCCCTCTGGTGGTTGGGGAGGATGACGTGGCTCTGAGATTCAGTCAGAAACATGTTAAATCTAACCTGTATGGAAGTTTTGCGTGGAAATTTCTTTTTTTGCCACAAATATACTTTGTCATGGAGTGTGTGGACAAAGATTAATTTGCACTTTAGATAATGGAAACAGTACATGTGCTTCGTGCATTCAGGAAAACACGGTCATATGATGCCATCTGTTCAAAATAATTTAAAAATTAAATATCGCAGTGTTTTAAATGCTAAATCAAAGGAGAAACTTAAAACACATTGACTTTTTAACATTGAGTTTTTTATAGAACAGTGGTATTGATTAAACAAGCTAATGTTAGCAGTTAATACTACAGTATGAAGGTGAGACGTGCAACGTGAGATGGTTAAGATAT
>JBAMIG010000021.1:10119919-10136814 GCA_037177335.1 Kiunga ballochi | reverse complement strand
CCGATCTTATTAAACATCTTTTCTATGTTTTTACACCTGTCACACACACAATAATAATATACAAGACAAACTAAAGTTTATAACAACTCAACATCTTAAATACAATAGCTCTTTAGTGAATCACTAAACAAAATCAAAATATTTTTATGTTTAAACATGTTAAAAATGTCATGATGTAAACTTTTCACATGATTGCTTCTTATGACACAATGTTATGATGCATATCCAGTTCCAGAAGCTCTGATTGGGATTTATGGTTATGACAAGAACATCTAACTTTTGTCTTATTTGCTGTATAAGTATGGAGTGAGGATTTATCATTAGTTGCATTTTGTTGTTTCTCTTTTTGCAGGTACCAGAGCTATTCGGGCCCATTCGGACCATAGCAGAGGGCAGAGGGGAGACTGTGCTCATCGGGACCACCAAAAATTTTGTCTTACAAGGCAGTTTGGATGGAGAATTTACATCCATTACACAGGTACATGCATCAATCAGAGAAGTTATCTTTATTTGCTCTATAATGTAGAAATGGTTCTCTCTCGCTGAGCCACAGTTCATCCCTGTCTGTCTAACACAGGGTCACACGGATGAGTTATGGGGTCTGGCTATGCATCCCTGGAAGCCTCAGTTCCTGACTTGTGGATATGACAGACAGGTCTATTTGTGGGACTCCAGCACCCATCAGCTGATCTGGACCAAGATCATAGATGTAAGTTTTGTAAACATCACCTCCTGGAGTCAGAAACAGGAATTACACACAGCAGAACTGGAGGATCTGGGTTTAGATGCTCTTGATGACCTTTTATGTCTCTTGATTTCCATACACGCAAAGTTAAACTATCTTTGCAAATGTATAAAGGAATTGTTAAATATGGCTTTTTTAAATATTTTTTTTCCTGAAAAATTGACAATTTTATATATAACAGGCTGAATGTTTTGTTTGATTTTATTTCTAAATAATCCATAAATTATTTCCTGTTTCACTGCAAATCTTGTTGTGTTTGTGTAATTGTATCAAGTATGTAATTTAATGTTCATCAAAAGAAAAGTATAAATATAAAAAGTTGCCTGATGTAAAAGGGCAATAAGATCTGTCAACATCGTTCTGACATGAAAATATAGGAACAATTAAAAAAAACACATTTATAAGTTATTGGTTGTTTCATGAGAAACTTTTCTTTTTCGTCTTCGACAGGACACTGCCCAGTCAGCAGGCTTTCACCCATCTGGAGCTGTGGTTGCCATAGGAACCCAGACAGGCAGGTATGCATCCAATCACATAGAGGCATTCAGACGCTGCATGGTTTGTTACAGTGGTTATGAAAAGAACAACAGATTGTGCAGCAGTCTGTCATTGATCCTGCAGGTGGCTGGTCCTGGACACTGACTCTAAGGATTTAGTCACAGTGCACACAGATGGGAATGAACAGCTGTCTGTTATGCGATATGGACCAGGTGTGTTGGTTGATTCTTGCAGGATTTTTCCCCTGAGTCATGTTGTTCTATCTTCCATGCAATGTTTGGACAATTAGAGAACAGGAGATTTATGCTGAAGTATTTGTGTTGAAGGATTTTAATTAATCCAGAAACTGTACAAATCAAAGGATGTTTATCTGAATACTATTAGCAAAATATAAAATACAAATATAATGTGCTTTAATAAGATATTTTGCTCATTTTTTATGTTTTTTTTCTTCTAAAAGTCGCTGCATAGTAATAATTTCCTCTGTCAAAGATGTAGGAGCTTAATTCTTACCTACCTATGATGATGATGTTCCGGTGAAGCTCATCATGTAGTAATCCTCCAACACTAGTTACTGATTTAATTTTTTTAAACATCTGTATTGTTTTCACACCACCTTATTTTGCTGATTTCTCTGTTTAGATGGGAACTTCCTGGCAATCAGTTCCCACGACAACTACATCTACATCTACGCTGTGCTAGAAAACGGGAAGAAGTACAGTCGAGTTGGGAAGTGTTCGGTGAGCGCCTGATCTGAACACTACATCTTAAGATTTATTTTTAGCTCTTCCTCTGCTCCAAATTTTTCTGCTTTTCTGTGTGTTCACGTAGAAGCTATAAATGCTAGCTCTATCTGAGCCTGCCTTGTGAAACCAGCTGTCTGGGAGCACTGGAAAATGTTTTTTTTTTTTTTTTGTTTATTATCTTTTATCAGGGTCATTCCAGTTTCATTACCCATCTGGACTGGTCAGTGGACTCCCAGTACCTGGTATCCAATTCTGGCGACTATGAGATTCTGTTCTGTAAGTGTGAGCGCCGCCCTGCCGTTGTGCTTATGCATGTATGTATTCTGTGTAACATTATAGACAAATTAATAAATTAAATGCTGTATTTTCCTTTTAGAACTACATTTGATGAAAAATATGTTATTAAATGTGGATTTAGTTGTGACAGTGGTTTGGAGTTGATGTGTAAAGACTTAAAATGCCAGTTTCTTGTTGAGACTAATGAAATTCTGCATTAACAGTATTTTCTCAGGAAGAAATGTGCTGAGGAAGATTGAGTGATGAAGAAAGTCGCTGCGTTCTGATGGCTGCACAGAACTTTTTCCACTCTTCCTGTTCGAGTTATACTTTAACATGGTGTGTATTCTGTTTGTTTTTGCATCACAGGGATCCCATCAGTCTGCAAACAGGTGGTCAGCGTGGAGACAACCAGAGACATTGACTGGGCCACAAGCACTTGTACTCTTGGCTTCCAGGTCTTTGGTACGCAAGAGGCTCTTTCTTTCTGTCTTTACATGTCTGTTTGTGTTACAACATGGAAGCATTGTCTTCTCTCTGCCGTCTTTTGCTACTCAGGTGTGTGGCCCGATGGTTCAGATGGCACTGACATCAATGCAGTGTGCAGGTCTAATGACAGGACCCTCCTGGTTACTGGAGATGACTTTGGGAAGGTCCACCTCTTATCCTACCCCTGTTCACAGTTCAGGGTATGATGTTTTCCAAGCTAAGAATAACCTGGATCGCGCTTTTTTTTTAGCTAAATCTGTTTTTTAACATTTGTTTTGTATGTTTTCAGGCTCCCAGCCATGTTTATGGTGGCCATAGCAGCCACGTGACCAATGTGACCTTCTTGTATGATGACAGCTACCTGGTGTCGACCGGTGGGAAGGACATGAGCGTGATGCAGTGGAGGATTGTCTGAGCAAGCAGACACAAACAAAAACTGTCAGCATCTCAGAAATGCAGCAGACTAAAGCCTGGCTGAAGCAAACTGTACTGAACTGCACTAAGAAACAGCAAACCAAACCTAAATGAACTGAATGAGAAGCAGATCTGAATGGACAGAGGGGTTCCCACAGAGGAGAGACCGATATGTTCCTCCTGATCTGCTCACACCCGAGTTGAACGGAGGAGTAATAAGCCGCTGTTTGAAAATCCTCCTTTGTTCTTTTTTTCTTTCTTCACACTATATGTACAAAAACATCTCCCCCTCGCATATCGTAGCCTTGTTACCAATGAAACGAGACAGAATAAGTCTGAACCAAAGGCTCTGACTTTGTGAGCACATATCTACCGCTCATGTTTGGTGTGGGCTCTCGCCACAAAGGGTTATTTGCTGCCTGTCAGAATCATTTCACACTGATGGAGACTGAGAGCCAAGCCTTGATGCTACAACACAAAACTGAAAGGAAGAACATTGTGATTTTATAGCTGTTAAACTTTCTTTTGTTTTGTATTTAACAACTCAGGAAAGCACTAACAAAGCGAGACCTTTCCATGTTTTTAACATATCCCAAACGCTTCTGTGTCGCCTGCCACGGTTATTAATTGGCTTAATTGTTTACTGATTCGTTTGTCATTTGGAAATAGTGAAAATGGTGACAGCCCTAACAAACCAAAACGATTATCACGAATGCAAAAATGACATCATCCAAAAAAATTGTTCTTATTTATTGGTTTTAAGTCGTATGCTGCACTGACATATTTATTTTCTGCAGTTATTCCCTTTTTGTTCTGGTTGAGTAAATGTGACAAGAAGCTTGAAACAGATTTTTGGAAAATGTGAATGAATATTTGAGACAGTTTGAGAGTTATTTTTAGGTTTTGTTTTATCTGTTGTCTTTGCAATGAGAATTAAAACCAAGTGTAAAGGATTTTTTTTTATGTTTAGAGGGGCAAGGATGAGACCGTTACACTGTAACTGCCTGATGAGCACTATCTGGCACAGGCAAGATTTTACCTGTACTGAACCGTCTATAATGCACTGCTTTCCCCTGCTGAGCACACAGCCGGTTTGTATTTAGCACCAAATACAATTAGTTTTAAATTACTGAACGCTTCATCAAGCTGTTTCACATTCATTCAGAGTTCAGGTACGTGAAATGTCACACTCCTGTGTTTCTGGTCAACAGAAATCCAAGCTTGCACACATGCAGGGCCTGATATGATGAGATTTAGGTGAACAGATTTTAGTTTGAACATCACTGCCACTGTTAGGAGGCTTTTTAAAGACCCCGGCGTTCGGCTGATTGGAGTCTGAAAAACTGCGGGAATCTTTTAGTAGTCGATGCTCCTCAGAGTGGATGTAACACAACTTGTCATTTAACACACAAACTTTCCAGAAATCTAAACCATTAAAATTTTGACTGTCATTTCTGTCATTTCTTTGGAGTTGTCTGTAAGTTTCAGCTTTTTGTTTTGTATGTTTTATGTCTGTTTGGGTCTTGCTAATCAGTTTCACACACACTAACCCAGAGGTACCGGATAAAACAGGATAATATAACATCTTTCCCAAATCAAAAAGTTTAAAATATAAAAACAGAGCTGATGTTTCCACAAAGAAGTCATGTTCTGTGTCCTGTGGGGGGTGTAGCATTTAGGAGATAATGAGCTTTTAAACCTAAGATGATTATAAAAGATAAAGCAAAACATTAAAACTTACAGCCAATGATTTTATAATTAATATTTGTTTATTTAGGTTCAGATCACACTTGATCGTCGTTGTTGCACACACTTTTACTTTACTAAATAAAAGGTTTGTATTCAAGTAAATTTTTTGCTTAATGAAAAAAACACCTTTGAGCCAAATCACATGCTTAAACAGTATTTCCTCTGCATTATGAGCTGCTTAGCAGTCATCAGATTTTGTGCTTTTATGACTTTTTATATCATCTTGATAAAATGTTGACAGTTTGGACAGATAAATATTCCCCATGGTGAGATGATGACTAAGATAACCAACACAGAATAACCTTTGTTTTACATTCAGCATTTATTTTCACTGGGATTAAAGCTATTTAGGTTCAATTATCTGTTTTGTTGTACAGATTAGTGTATTAATTTACTGTTTGTTATTGTAAAAACGTACTTTCAAAAATCTGTTCTCTGTTTTTCTGTGGAGTTTTGTGTTTTTATGTTTTGTTTTGCTTTTTTTTTTTTTACCTGTTTTCTGTTCCAACTGGTTTTTATCAACATTTTTTAATGGTTTTATGTTTTCCTTTGTTGTGTTTCAGGCCCAGCATTTTACTTTTGTGTAGAAAAAGAATGAGCTGTTGAGTTACAAAAAGAAGCAGCTTTGTTCCTTTCTCTTTTCTAACTATTATAGCCTACATTCAGGCCACAGACTGAATTTAGCCTAAAGAAGTGTGACTTAAATGTCCACGGTCTGTAGCAATAAACCAGGCTAATTTTGGCACACTGTAAAGGGGGGCGGGGGTCCCTTCAGTGGGTTGCATGTGTGCATCTTGGCCGCAGGTGGGCAGCCTTGAGCCAGGCCACTTGCCTCCTCCTCCCTCGCACGCCGTATTAGCAATTTCCCCCAAATCTCTCCACCTCACCAAAAACACTCCGAATGGGAAGAAAACGCGGCGTAAAGAAGGGGGCGGCGAATGACCATCACCATTCACCGTCTTTTGCCGAGCGCGAGCTGAACATGGACTCAAGGAGACGTAGCAACGGCGCGTGCGGACAGCGGAGACAACGGAGCACAAAGCGGATGGACGGAAACGCTCGGGTGGTCGCTTAGCTTTAACGACTCATCAACAGTAAAAAAAAATAAAATAAAATCTCTGTGGACGCATTGGGGAGACGCCAGGTGGAGACAGGGGATCTGATCGAAGCCTCTCAGGCTAAACACAGCTAAATTATAGCGGGGAGTTAAGAGCAACCTCATCTTATCTCCGGCGGAATAAAGGAGAAAGGAAAATGAGGTAAGCAGCGGCAGCACCATGCGCTCTGTTTGACGCGTCATGACAGATGCGCACCGACACTCTCCCCTGCACCTCCTCGCTGCATCTGCATTTACACATTTATCTTAGATGAACGTGACACCGCCAATATCTGCAACAGCTTCCACAAATCATGACTGATTTTTTCACCTTGAAGGAAGAGCATTTTGAGCATCCGGCGGCCCTCCCACCCTCCTCCAGCTCCACATTTTCGTCCTTTACCGTCCTCTGATTTATATGGCGAGTTATATCAATAACTTCTGCTCTTTTCTTCTCTATTGTCAACGCCGGACCCGCCCATTGTATTGAAAGCAGCCTCAAGCCACGATAATGTTGTCATGGAAACTATAGCGTCGTGTATTTCTTCCCCCCCCCCAAAAGCAATAAGGCGCACCAGGTGAAATAAATTGCTCATTTCACTAAGTACTCCTGACACATCGCCATATGTGCCAGGCTGTAGGGGGGGGGGATAGGCTAAGTGAGGGCGCTTATAACCACGGTAGCAGCAGGAGTGTGTTTATTCTGGTGGTTGCCAGGCAGGTTAACAGACCCCCACCCCCTCCTCACGCGCACACACTCTTACACACACACACTTCCCCAAGCCCGTTCTCTGAAAAATCCACATTTCAGGCTGTAAATACAAAATGTTAATCATTCTCAGATCTACTTTTATTGGTGGTATTTTAAGATCTTTGGGTATGGTGACATGCACAGAGGCCCATATCTTCTCCAGCAGCAATGTCTTTTCTGTTCTATTTCTGCAACAGTCCTTTTATGTTTCTCCTGCCTGTAGTTTGACTCCTCCATGTCCCCGTAGCTGCAGCCTGCACCATTCTGTTTTATGGCTTCAGATTTACTCTGACAGCTCTCCTTAGACATTGTGCACGCTCTCGCTCGTTGTACTCTAGCTGCCAGCATTTGTCTGCTTTTGTTAAAAAAAGACCTTTGAGCACTGCAGATGTGTAGAATAGAAATGTTTTTTCTTAAAAAAAGGATTGAAAATAACAAGCTGCAACAAAGCATTTCCTAATCCAAAGGATGCATCCCTCTCCTGCAACCTCACCAAACTCAAAGCCATGTAGCTGAAGTGTTTCCCTCTCACAGTAAAGATGTAAGACTCATACGGTACAGTCCATCTGGATAAGCAGTGCTTCCTGGCTTTCTGTAAAGATCAGCTACTTGTATTCCATCGTGTGTGTTTATTTTTGCCAGAGGCAGATCTGTTCATTGACTCAAGCCCAGAAGGGAAGTCTTAAATCTCTACAAAGGAGCAACAAGATGACCTGCCTCTCTTTTTTGCAGAGGTCAAAAAAGAATTACTTCCACTGAAAACATTTGCTCTGCCTCACTTATCCTATTGCAGCATTTGTGTAATCATGCACGTAGTTTTATGCATGCGCAAAAGTCACATCCATGTGTGCATATAGGTGTGTTGGCATAACTGTGTTCAGTTAATAGTAGTGGGTCCATTATGTAATGCTTTTTCTCTGTTGTCAAACCTGCTGCTATGATTTTTTGGGTTGATAGAGGTTGCATGTGTGTGTGTGTGTTTGTGAGAAAGAGGTAAATGCGTGAAACGGTGGAGGAGGGAAATCAACAAGGCATCTGTCCTGTGTCGTTATGCAGGATGATCTCTGAAGCGCTTGTTGTGGTGAGTCATTGTACGAAAAGTAGAAGGAAGGAGTGCAGCCATTGGGAAAGAAAATGCTGAGTTATGCGTCGTACTGCAGGATGCTGCTGCTGATGCCCTCTGAACTGATCTGTGAGCAGAGCCCCATGAGCCAGCATCACAGCACAAAGCGTCATGCTCCAGCTTTTCACTGACAAAGATATATTATTATTATAAATCATAATAATTACTAATATTAATGATAATAATAATGTCTCAAATTCATTAATAAGAATTCAGGCTTGAAAGAAAGAAAAAAGACTTTTTAATGACTCTTTGTACAACCAAAGGCTTATTTCCCAGCAAAATATAAACATATTTGATAGCAACTAGAATTAGCCTAACAATAAATGTATCAAATTTTAGAAGTTGAGTAAAGTACAGGATTTACTCCCAAAAACACATAATACCATAAAATGTGTATTTTATCTGCTCATTTTCTGTCAGCTTACTTATATAGTAACTAGGCTTGATGACAAATCTGCATTGTGTGTCCTTTGACATGATGAAGGTCAGACACATCAGAGGTATCAGATTACCTCACCCCACGCTGAGAAACATTTACAGCCCAGCACGATATTTTCTACATTAGTTTTCACTCCTCAGGTTTTTTTAACTGAGCTCGCCACAGTAACCCAGTTACTGTGCCAGAGAAGAAAAAGAACACCCAAAAAAATACATTTTATAAAAGGTTGTTTTTTTTTAGGAAAAATACCGTGTAAGACATCTAAACATTTGAATAAAAAAGGGTCTTTGAAGCCCCTTTTGGTCAGAGCTGGTTCCAGAGCTGGTTCTGAGCCAGAGCCAGACAAAAGGCTCTTTTCCACTAGTACCTACTCCTTACACGACTCCACTCGCAAACACAGCGTTTCCATCAGGATTAGTCAAACTCTACAGATACCTTTGCTCTACCTACTTCATTGTGGTTCCAAGGTGCGGGCAGCGTTACGTCCACAGGCTGGTCTCCATCAATTGCCTGATGTGATCCATTTTGTCTTGCCCTTCGAGGACGTCTCTCAATTTGTTCCATGAGTCTATTTCCCATAAATAACCATAATATGAGCCCCAGATAAGACTGCAAGGTCTTCCATCTTCATATCTGTCTTCTTCTATGTTTTTCTGCAGACCCCACGCAAAGCGTCTAGAAAGTCTCATTGCACGGGGGACCCCTCCCACATTATGCTATCAGGACTTGTTGCTGGGTCAGTAGGTTACCTGCTGAAAATGAGAACATTCAAACATGGACCAACATCTTCATGCCAATGAAGAAATGGATTTCCACAGATCACTTATTCATCTGAGAGACAACACACATTTAGAAAAGATCAGAACTAGCAGGGAAACACTCCTCTGTTTATGATTTCTACAAGAGCACTACTTCTTCCTTTCTCTGTAGAGGGACATAAATGTCCAATTTGTTTGTGGATGATCCTTGTGTAAATCAAAAATAAGGAGTTTCTGTCCTGTGGAGTTGCTTTGCTGCCTCTTCCTACTGGATGCATTGATTCTCTCAAAGTAACAGAAAGATTACCAAAGAACCACTAAGTTAAAATGTTTCTGTGTCTGAAAAGTCATATAAACTTAAGACTTTAATACCCTAAACACACATTTATTGCCTCAAATAGCTTTTAAAACTGTCCGGCATTAATTTTAAGAACAAATCCTTCAGAAAACATTCAGAAAAGACTGAAACTAGATTAAAAAAATTAAAACAGCCGATTTTAAAGAGCCTGAAGACAAAAACTGCAACAAATATATACAGGTAACCATGAATGTGATGTACCTCAGGTACTTTTGCACTATATTTACTCTCTGAAACCTTATTTTGTTCAATTCTTAATCTTTTATATTTGAGATTTTGTTGCATTTTGAGATTATATCAATCAGATCATTCCCAATTTTATTTTGATATATGTTACACTTTGCAGCTTAATAATGATTCACACATTAAATCTGATCAACATTATCTACTAAGTTCTATCATAAATTCCTTGTTTTAACTGTAAAAGCTTTGCCATCATTTTCATTGCCCTGTTTCTTGTACTTTGACTTGTAGTGGCACAGAAGCTTAATAGTCGGGTAGCTTTAGCCAGATGGATCTAATCTGACTGGAGGGAGTGGGAATCTCATTTTTTCTGGGAAAGATGAGCTGAATAAATGATCCTGGTTGTTGATGTTTTTTCTTCCTCTGTACTTAGACATGAATGGTTACGTTGGCATGCAGCTTTATAAACACTCTATTTAAATCTGCTTCATGAGGATTTTGTGGAATAAAGACGGACGTGTAAGAGCGCTCTTGTTTTCTGTTAGAGCTAACATGTAATTTTGTCCTGTGGAAACGATTCCTTGGTGGTTGGAAGGCAGCAGTCCAATCCTTGAAGCAGAAAGAGGTGACTGGTCTGTAGTGGTCACATGCTCTCCCCCGCTCTCCCTTTCTTGCGTTCCCAACACTCCACATCTCCCTCACTTGCTCTTTCCCTCCTACTCTCTGTGTGTCAGACTTTGCTGGTGTAGTAGATTTTTTTAGAGGGTAGGAAGACGGAGAAAGATTGAGTTTGCTGCAGCAGTGTTGGACAGCATGTATAGCTTCCTCTTTACTCAGACTGACACTTCCCCCTCTCCTTCCTAATCTTCCCTTTATACCTCCTGTCATCCTGTGCTTGAGCACTGTGCTCTCTCCTCCAGCGACATGTATTCTCTGGACGATTTCGGGTAAGACCACATGACTGTTCATCAGCACCTCTTTGTGTGCCTCTGTTTGTTTCTGCATCGCTTTCAGTGCTGTGAAACTCCGACTTAAATTGGCTTTGGGTTGTGCGGTAATTATGTTGCTTCTTTGCTCTCAAGTGTTTCTGTTTAAAGCCTGGCTCAGCTTTCAGACTGCATAATCTTATGCTTCTGGAAGAAGCATTTGTGGGACTGTTTGACATTGAGAAAACGTCTGTTACCCAGTATTTATGTATCGTAACCTTTACTTCTCAAGCTGAACATGCAGCTGGCCAGAGCTGGCGTGAAAACTGGGGAAAATGGGAGAGGAAAATCTTCTGGAGTTGCTGACTTTCTCTCGTCTGTGTCCTCCTTTCCAGCCCTTTCTCTGTGTTTTCGTTGTAGCCAGCTGTTAGCAGTAATGTTTGATTTTGATTGCTTTGGTTTAGTCTTTTCCTGGGAAGAAGGGAACCGTTTTTTGCTGCCTTGTCAGTGCATCTGCTAAGCTGCTCCTGCTCATTCGCCACACTGATCTGACTAACTGCATCATGTATGTGCTGCAAGGAAAGACATGAAGAAACTACAGAGAGCCCTAATCTCTGAATGGCTGAAAGAGAGAGACTGTCAAAAGCCAGATGATATACAGATAGAGGCCGGTGCATAACATGGCCCTGACAGATTACAGCTGTTCATGTTGATTTGTTTGAGCTCTAATACAGATGTTCAGCAGAGCAGGGTATCAGGATAGCATCAGTGGTTTAAGCTTGATCACACAAACTCTTGTAATCTAGGCAAGGCAAGTTTATTTGTATAGCACCTTTCATGTACAGGGCAATTCAAAGTGTTTTACATGGAAACAATAAAAGCATTACAGATGTAGAAAAGAATTAAAAACAGCAAAAATCACATTAAAAACATAAATTAAATAAAAGTATTAAATGTCATTATCAGATAAAGTTACCGTGCAGATGTCATGCATAGGTGCATGAAAAAAGAAATGTTTTTAACCTGGATTTAAAAGGTTAAATCTTTTGTAAAATACATCCTTTGATATGTTAAACATCTTCACAGCTCCTAATCCGGTCAATATTTTTGACAAGATATTGGAGACTGAAAGATTTGTGTAAAAGAAGCACTTCCTCCAGATGACAACTTTGGCTTAAAAGACAAATAGAAGGTCTCCAAGGTCTGTTTGTTCTTCCACACGGAAGTGGCAGTTCCCTTTAAGGATCAGGATTAGTGACACAATAAGAACATGATGGCACTGAAGACGTTAGGCTGAGGAAAGGGGGGTGGGGGAAGGGTTGCTGTGACAAGGGGGATGCTTTCCATATTGCACTGTATGTATCCATGACACTTAGCCTGAAGCCTAGCTGGCATTTAACTAGCCTTGTAATGAATAAGTGATGTCATTTGAGGGGATCCCTGTGCTGATCTTGCACTGTTTGTTGGTGTAGATAATTGTCACCAGTCAGAGGTTGTGTTGAGACTGATACCTGATTCACCTTTGATCAAAGTGCTGTCAGGATATCAACTCTTCTAGTATTTCATTAACAGATACACAAGTATGCAGAGTTTATATAAGCTATATCTAACTGAGATATTTAGATTTTTTTTAAAAAAGGAAGAGACATTTGGTACTGATTTGTTTTTATCAGCTTTAAGTGAGATAGTGTTAATCTCAAAATATAGAGATAAGTTCATCATGTCATCTACATGGCAGGAGTTTTTCTGGAGCAAGCATCGCTGTTTCTGTAAGATTCAGGAAGATGGTGCACGTTGTATGCTCACTTTGCTTCACAAAAATAGTGAAACACAAACTTAATTGACACTTCGTTGCATTATTTCTAACAAACTATTTAGGAACTGAGGGAAAATGTTTTCATTTTTTCCTGCAGGGTCTGTTTGTTCTGTGTTTTAGACTTCAGGCGGTCCAGTTAATCACCCGCTGTGTGTTTCTGAGTCAGTGCAGTGGTTTGGTCAGTCTGATTGAATGCTTGAAAAATCCTAAACATCCATCATTAGTTATAATTTTTTACCCATATTTACACAAATCGCTCCTGATTCTCTTAACGTAATAAAGATATTTGCATTAATGTAAAGTTCAGTTTGCTCACAAAGGCTTTCACAGAGCGGTGGAGTCTTCCTCATCTTCACTTAGCCTTTGATGCCTTTAATACTTTCTACGCCTGTACACATTACTGACTGTCTGCCAAGTGATGCAGTAATTAGAGCAGTTTTCAACAGGTACCATTTTAGTAACGATACAGATTACAGTATGGAGAAATCATGACATTTATCTTTGTTTCCCAGTGCTTTGTCTTTTAGCATTCCCCTGAAATAATTTATGAATGTTAGTGATCAGGCCATGTCCTCCCCTCAGGGTCTCGTCTGTCACTGATAAAGCTTGTTAACATTTGCCCAGAAATTAGCTACAAACATGTCCTGCAGTCCAGCTGGGCACTCTGAGCAACAAGCGAGCCAGCAGTAATGCTGCTTGGCACAGGCGTTACTTTCAGTCCCTAAAAACAAATAAATATTGACTTGCTGATGCTCCTGTTCAAACCCTCCCTGCTGGATGTGACCCTCATTTCACCAATCACACGAGGCATTATCTGATGAGGCGTATCCTGTCACAACTCAGTGCGTTTGCGGTTATTGTGGTACATAAGGTCAGTTGTGGGCTGTTTGAGACTACTAGGTCTAAAAGTTTCATGAGTCGTACGTAGAGATAAATGATGTAGAGAGACTGTAATGCTTTAGGATATCATTCTTAGATAGTTGTCCATGTTGGTCAAAAGTCACAAAGTAAAGTAATGATATTGACCATTGATGCAACAGTTTTTGTTGTTTGTGAGTGAAACTTTGTGGTTATGTTACCTGTCCCAGTTCAACCTGCATTATCCATCTACCAGAATATCCCAGAGCCAGCTAAGTAAGAGTAGAAGTTACTGCACTACAGTTATGTACAGCATAAACTTTGGCGTTTGCATCTAAAATTAAATGAAATTAAATGACCTTTTTAAATATTTGTGTTAAACTTTATCAGTTTTTTTGAAAGTTGGAAGAACAAAGACAATCCCTGCACAAACCAACCCTTTGCACAGATTATTATAATCTTCTTAGAATAAAATAAATAAATGTGTGAAGTGTATTCAGAGAACATGCGGCTGCAAGGATGAGAAGCCTGTAGGGTGCATTTTCTCCTCCAGCCAGAATAAAAAAGAACATTTGGTACATCAGAAACCTGTTCTTGTCTATGTTTTTTTTGTCAGGTCAAAGACAGCTGACATGGTTTGATGATGTCACAGCCACAGGATGTATTGCAAGTTATGCCAAACAAACATAAATATCTGGAAAACTATACTTGACATTTCTTATATTATTTTGAGTTAAAATGGGCTCAACTGAAGACTTTGATATATAACATGTTCATTTCATGTAAAGGTTGTGATAAAAAATGTAAAAATCGATACCAATATTTTCCAACAGAGGCCAACCGTTTGATCAGGGGAGGGCCGATGTCCAGCAGATTTTTGTTGTCTCCATGCTCCAACACAGCCGACTGAAATGACCTAATAGGTTGACATGAACCTGTTTGATCTATTTGATGTGCATCAGGTGTGTTGGTGCAGGGAAACAGTAAAACCTGCTAGATATCGGCCCACAAGGACCGCAATTTTAAGTGCTTTAAAAATAAAGAATTATTTATTGGCTGTTTATTGCACAGGTTTACCTGCCTCTCACCTGATAACTGCTGCGATAGACTCCAGCTTCCTGCAACCCTGAATGGGTTTAATCTGTATGGAAAAATTTACAAGCTGTATCCAGATGATACTCCTCTCCAGTAAAGTTAAATAGGTACTAAAGGATCAAAATATTGTGAAACAGTAAAACGCTTTGTATGTAATTCATATCTTTGTTGTTGTAAGCAGTATCAGACTAAAATAAAAGTGTATTATGCATGAGATTTTGTTTTTATTTAATCAGATAATAATCACTTATCAGACATTTTTTCTGTTAAAAAACCAGAATTAGCCTCAGAAAATCCATACCAGTCATACCTGTTTCCCAAAATCACATTTTAATGCTAATATCAGACATCTGGAACAATAAGCAAATACAATCACAGCATCTCTATGTTGCATAAGCACAGCATTACTGTCATTTCTGAGGAATGTGCACACATTTGAACAGCTGTCTTTTATCGCTATGATCCATTATCTTCTCAGAAATATTGCGATCATATGAATCTGTGATTTTTGCAAGCATAAGAAGGGCAGTGTCTCCTCTGTGAACCCAGGACTGCACTGGATCAGCTCTTCCATTAAGCTGGTTAGAACGATAATGTTCATGTGAAAAGGCGATGTCATCAGTTTATGATGATTTAAGTGTATGACATAAAGTCAGGGGGTAATGAGGAATCTTGAAGTTCTTTCCCTGGAACTGGACTACTTTTTATATCAGCCTTAGTTTTACATCAGGATTACTCTCTAAGTAAATCCCCACATTCGATTATGATGTTAATGACGTCCAAAATGCTCCACTTCCCTTTGCTCTTTTTTCATAATGGCAAATTCAATCAGTTTCTCTGTGGTTGTTAATGGGCATTTAACACACATTCCTCCTGTAGTTAATGCGCTGCACTGCTGTATGCTCACCCATTACATCCGTCCTCTAAGGGTGAGGGCATCCCAATCAATAGAAACTAGACCACTGGTTGTTAATTCAGGCTCTGCTGGGTGATACTGGGTGGCTATGGCAACAGCAAACTAGTCAAAAGGAGGGGCTGGTGAGATAACAGGAACCCCTGCAACACCCCCAACACACTACGAACGGAACTGTTTGTGGATTGGGGAAAGGGGGGAGGGATATGAGGTAATCTCCCTTGGGTTCCCAGTACAACAATAGCGCTGAGGTTCACTGACACACACACACACACACACACGCACACGCATGCTCATCTGTTATGCAGTCAGACAACTGGCTGGTCAATGACTTCATCTCTGCCCGTTTGTCTGTCAGTCATCTCTTTGTTGCTGCATGGAGGGATCATCAGTCTCATGGTGGATGAAGAAGAATTTATCACTGTGGGATCGTTTTGCTCTCCTTCAAGTTTTAAATGGATGTTTGAAATGTAATGCGTCCATCCTGAAGTTCGAACTGCATGTAGGAGTTTTAGTTTGAAGGTAACAGATTGGCGCAGGAAGGTGTTTGTGTCATAGACTGCTGTTGCCATCGCTGCATTTTCCCTGTTCACCAAAATGGATATACATCGGTTCCAAGTGCTGCGTTACTGCCTTCCTCAGAGTGTGAGTGACTCAGGGCTGTTTTACAGCCACATCGCTGCGAGGTTTGTACTGACGCTTTGTTTGACTGTGTGTTCAGTTTGATCGTTTACTCTTCCCATCTCTGTCAGACAAAACTGGAGTAAAATGTCAAAAGCAATTAATCAGAATATTCTAGATGAATAATAAAACAAGTTCATTATGTGCAGATTTGATGAGGTTTGAATGTTGTAATGCTGAGAAAGCACAGATGGACATTTTTCCTGTCTGTATTTTAGTCAGGGCTAAAATACTAATCTGTAATCTTAATCTGGCTTCAGCAAACGGCTCTATAGAATTAAGATTATTTAGGCTTTGTTGTAACATGCATGAATATTATTTGCTATTATGTTTTCAAAAAAATGCCTCACAAGTTTTTACTTTGATCTTTTTGACTATCTTCTTTATTTTCTTACTTGTGGTTAAATCTTTTCAGTAGTAGCTGCTGCAAGAGAGAGGCCGTCCTCTGTGTGACTCTAAACCATGTAGTTTTTTCTCTCTGAACGATTTGCAGCCTCACGTAGAGGATCCCTGAATGGCAGGGTTCTGTAAAGCTTCCATACATGTTTAATTCACACGTGTATTAAGCACAGCATGACTTTTGGCAAACGCCGCAGCTTTTCAGGCCAGTGCCCTACTCCTTTTCCCTCTGTGTTTACTCCAGCAGGATTGAAGATGAGGAGAGAGATGGAGAGGAAGAGGCTGCTCCTGTTGTCCCAAATGAGAACTGTAGGATCAAACATGTTGCTATCCTGAAGGAAACAAGGAAGGGAAGGAGGGGGTGGGAGGTTGTTGATTTGAAAATAAAGACCAGTAAGGAGTAAACACATTTCTTTAAACTGGATCTGGCTCACAGTGTAAAAAACAAACCTGCCAGTTGTAGCTGCAGTAGCCAAAGGGTCAGATGCAGAATCTTTTAATATGGAATAAAAGACATTTTCTGCAAGTTAACATTTATTTTAACACAAATAAGGTATGAATTGTAGTTACATTTATAAC
>JBAMIG010000021.1:10094344-10107825 GCA_037177335.1 Kiunga ballochi | reverse complement strand
GCAATTTACTGAAAATAAAAGGTTTTATTTAACCTAAAAAAAGAAGGTTTGACTAGAGATCACACAAAAATGCAGAGGTACAAATGTAGGTCTTATGTAACAATATATTCCCCGAGTTGTGATGCCAAACCGTGAAACAAACCACTAGCACTCATGACTAACACAGCTTCTACCTTCAATAATATCCAAAAAATACACACAAAAAACAGATTAATTTACTATTGAAGTTTCAAGAGTTTCATTGTTTTAGGACTTTTGTTCACTCTGCTTTTACTGAGGCAGAGTCTTATCTCAGTTTTTAACTCAGTATTTTAAAGATACTAATTGTAACAATATTTGCCATTATCTTTATTCCTTCCAGCTTTTGCTGAAGTTCCACTTTAATTGTCTTTTTCTCCTTAAAGGTGGTGATCAATTACTCCATAGTGAAGGGCCTGAAGTATAATCAGGCCACTCCGACCTTCCATCAGTGGCGTGATGCTCGTCAGGTCTATGGGCTGAACTTCGCCAGTAAGGAGGAGGCGACCACTTTCTCCAATGCCATGCTGTTCGCCTTAAATGTCCTCAGCTCACCCGATAGTGGAGGTAAGAATTCATGGCGCTTGGAATAGATTCACATTATTGCTGACTTCTGTAGCACGACTTCCAGTATCCTATTCCTGATGAAGCACAAACATCCCTGTTTGTACTGAACATCCTTATTATTTTAGGAGCTTTTGGGATTTTTAAGCTAATACAAAACGATTAATCTCCATCAGGAAAAGAAAAGTAAATGTGTTTTTAGTTGGTAGCTGTTGCTGATGACTTTATTTGAGCTTCACAATCAATTGAAATTGTTATAAAGTAATTTCTTTCTAAAATCAGTTTCATAATTATGTTTATCCAAATAGATTTTGATTAGTTTGGATTAACTAATCACTCCTTTATGGATATTTTATTATAATATGTTTATAAATTGTACAAATGGAAATTAAATTACACTGCAGACGAGCCATTTTTTATAACAGTTTATTAAAGTCTCCATTCAATAGAAATCATATGAAATGAGTTCTAAATTAAGCTCTACTTCACCCTGCTGGTCAGTGTCATGTACTGCAAATACACAGTAAACCATTGCAACCATTGAATGCTTCCTGAATTTTTTTTTATTGTTTTATTTTTGTATTTTTGCTTTTAAGGATTTTTTGCTATTCTTTTAGTATTTTATAGCTGTACCTAACTTTTCAGTGTTAGCTTTGCTCAGCTGAGGTTTTGCACCTGGATTTGCAGATTTTGCTTTTATTGATTTAGTTTTATGTATATAAATACACAGTAAATACATTCACTTGGAACATGGAGTGTATTCAGAGCTATAAACTCACACCCACTCTTGGTTTACTCAATAACATCGGAAAGTTTCTGGTTACGAGCTACTTATATGCTCAGTGTGTGTGTGTGTGTGTGTGTGTGTGTGTGTGTGTGTGTGTGCATAAGTGTGTTAGATGGAAAGAAAATCTCTTAGAGTTTAACTGCAGTGTCATCTCATCCCTGTGACCCTCCTATTGGTGGCTAAAATACTCCTGAAGGAGCCTTAATGTCGTACCCCATCACTCGCGTAGGACAGCTTTTCTTTTTGTGGTTGCATTTGGGCCTCATCGTTTATGGGACACGCTTCCATGTCTCTCATGTTAGCCCTCGTGATACTCCGGTTTGTTGCACTGATTGTAAGTAGGTTGTGAAATAAGGAAAGTTTGCACCATGCTGACTCCAGAGATTTCTCCTGGCATCCTCAGACAGGTTTCCTCAGCCATCATCGTCCTCAGTAAGTTTGCTGCTGTGGACTTAGCCGTCTCCCAGTCGGGCTTGCTTTCCATGGTAACGTAACTGCCCAGTAGATGGAGAGAAGTTGAACATCACACATTTCCTCTCTATTTGACAGAAACCACTTGTGTGTGGACCGTTAAGTATTGTGCTTCTTACAATAGTTGGACTCACTTGGCTTCGGTGCAGCTTTGATTAATTTCTGCTTTGCTTGTGTCTTTCTACTTGTTCTACTTCTCTTTACTTGAGCACAATCTTCCTATTTAATCATTCATAAAGTATACAAATGAAAAGGGTGTATAAAAAATCATTACAAGCACAAATATGAAATCTGTTGTTCATAAACTTTGTGGCTTAATGTGTCCATTTTAATAAGCTACTTTTATGCTGCTTTGAATAGACGTCTTGAGTTGTCTGTTAAAAAATGTTTTGTGGCCCACTGAAGTCAAGTTTCACACAAAAGATCAAGTGAGCGAAGAATTGAGAAATATCCCTAACAGAGCTGATGTTAATGTCTTACAAGCTGTTTATGGCCATGACCCCAGATTTAACTTGCCACTCTGTACCGATTGAGCCAATAAAGGTAGCATTTATTGAAGTTGATTCTTCTGTAAAGTAGTTTGTCTCCATTTGTGTTAAGTTATTCATTTTCCACTGTTGAGGGGTGGAAAACGGGTAACTGTGGATCAGGATGAAGAACTTTCCTTTCTGCAGTATGTTAATGAGATTTGAAGCGAGATTCTCTCTTAACGAGGATAATTTACGTGAATAAACACATCTGCTAAATGACTATGTACACATTGTAAGAATAGAGTCTGAATAAAGTATATGTATTGCAGTTTCAGGTTGCTTTACTTTACTTCACTTTACTTTATTGTATCTGATGGCAGTAAATGACAGTGTCCATATGTGGCTGCTTTTCAACTTTAATAATCTTTAATCACACACACACACAAACACACACACTTCCATCTGTTGAGTAAAATGCTTGCATGTTTAATCAGGCACTGTTATCTCATGAGCTTCCTTCACCATGGCAACTGCCAGAGTTGTATGTAATGCATCACATCTGCTGTAGTAACACACACATGCACATACATCCCTCACATGCATGCTTCCATAGTTACACATGCAAGTAACTCTGCACAATGTGGTAATTATCCCACATTGTATCATGTCATTAGAATCTTAAGAAGGGTTGTGAGTTGGTAAATTCTGTTAATTGAACAGTTTTTTAGCTGAATCCCTAAAGTCTGATGAATTATTGCTCTGGCATGTTTTTCCCGTTCTCGATATTCTGTGTAAATTAACTCAAGGGGGGGGGGGCTATGTCGTTAGACGCCATGCTAACGTTTCTACTGACCGCCTCTGCTTATAAACCTTGCAAACTAGGCTTTTGTTTCCATCATTTTTCTGAATAAATCAGATTCACTGAGATTTTATCAGCATTAAATCAGGCTCATTTCTTATAAACAGTTCATTATGTCACTGTTTTTTGCTTTCTTGTGTTTCAACGTGTTGAAGGCATCTGAAAATCTACTGAAATGAATGTGCAGCTTTGCTGACGGAGCAGAAATTAAATCATAAAAGTGCCATTGGGGCTTTGTATTTATTCATTTAAAGGGGACAGCATCTATTAATGAACAGACAAAATTGCTGTAAATATACTGGATTTAGCAAAAGGTGCTAATTTCAATCCGTTGTCTCTTTAGACTATCCATCTTATCATCACAGCAAACTTTAGGAAGCACAACTACCAGATCAGAAGCATTGTATTATGGTTAAATGACACCTAAATATTAAAGAATTTTTAACTTCCATAATAAAAGAGCAAAACTTGCTCCTGGATCTCAGCGCTGATAACTGAAATGGATAGATGGATGATATTCATTTATGTCTCATGTCGCATATTTAATTTTTGTTTTAAAACAGAAAAAAATGAGTTGGCAAAAACAAAAAAACACACACACACACTCACTTGATCCTGTAATCAGGACACCCTAAGCCCTGACTGTGATTAAGACTTAACTATGCTCTATGACGATGCCCCCATCACCCCTCCCGCCGCCGCCTTCATGCCCCAGACACAGCGAACAAAAATATCTCCCACTGGTGATCTTGAGGTTGTGGTGGGTGCTGAAATTTAATGGTGATATGTGATAAGTACTCTTCCCAATGCTCCCTGTTAATAGCCGCTCCAGAATGGTGTTTGTGTTTGCATGTGAATGGTAGGGTGCTCTCTGCAGTCAACACAAAATGTGCTAAAATGAGCTATTTATGCGACATTTGAAACTCACAGTTAACATGTAGCACTAACCTGTGTTTGTTCATCTGAGTATGTTTTGGTTTAATTTTACTGGGATATTCCCATGATGTTAGATTAATTCCAGCAGAAACTCCTGTGGCTGTCAATATGAATAGCAAGCTGCATTAAAAACAGCTTGCAGTCCCTCCAGGGCAAAGACAAAGTATCTCCCATGATGCCAAGCTGCTCTCTTTGTTCAGCCGTTCTGTTGACTCTTATCTCAGATTATCATTTCTAGAACTCGTCTCCATACACATCTCTGCTGTTAAAATCACACATCTCTGATGAGGCTCATCTCTGTGTTTGGAAGCTTTTTTGTTTTTGATTAATTTCAGGTTCCTCTTTGTGTCTTTCAGGTCCTGTTGTTCAACGCCAAAATGGACCCTCTTTAGAAGAAAGCGAAGCACAAAGGAGGTACAGTTCTGAGAATGTAGTAAAGATGAAGCCCGTGTGTGACCATTTCAAGCAAGTTAACCAGTTCATGTTCTCACATAATAAACTGATGTTACATAAACCAAAATCACAAGCATCCTGGATCTGAGACTCCATTAGAAAACCCTGCTGATGTAAGCAGGATACTCTCTTTGGCCATATTTAGATGTTTATAATGTACTGAAGCCGAATGATCGCCTTCAGGAGGAGGATGGTGAAGAGACACGGTCTGCTGAGAGAGAATAGCAGTAGATTTCTGCCATCACACATTTATGAAATGATTATTTCAGACTTGTGTGAGGACATTCCTGTGGACTCCAGATACAGATGGCAACCTTCGAAGTTCTCTGTTTTTATTGTAATGAAGAAAACTTTTATTTACAGAAAAACTTTTTCATAAAGTATCACAGAAAAAGTACTAATCAAGCTGTGACATCATCTCATGCACAATGTTTCATGTCGGATAACTACAGCCGGAGAATCAGAGTAACTGCAAAGCGGGAAAATGTTCCCATTACATAAATAATTGTGTATTAATTCAACTTCTAACTCTCTGCAGTCATGTTGGTACGGGCAACCCATGTCTGACATCTGCATCAGGTGGGAGGGGACAGGTAGAAACTCTGGGTTTCTTTATGTTTTACCTGCCAGTGAGGAGGTTACCATCAGTTACTATATCATTCATTTACCATAGTAACAGACTTACTTTCTGAAACTTGAGATCTCAAAGTTGACACACTCAGAGTTTCAACATAACCTGCTTTCTGGAAAAGGCCCCTGGCTTGATTTATTGAAACCAACAACAGCTTGAGCAGTGACATCCTTGCATTTGATAGGATGATGGAGCAACATCAGATGCAGGCGCACAAGGAGAGGGAGCGACGGACATCAGGATCAGGTGAGGTTTAAGTAAACACGCACACCCTGATGTATAAACATACCTTTTCTCACACTCACTCAGGCACACATGCATTTAAACAGCTCTAGGAAGTAAGGATTGTGTATCATAGTATTCTAGCACAAACATTGTGACAATGCAATTAACGAAAACTCGTCCATCTGTTAATAAACAGCTTTAGCTGGATGCAAATGGATTTTTATCTGAATCTGGATCAAATAACAGAATTAATCAGTATTGAATATGATACCCTGCTACAACAGGCAGTTCACCTGTTGTAGCTTCAACCACGACCTCCCAGTCTGTATGCCCTTTATGCTTTTTTTGTTTGTTTCTTTTTCCATGCACACGTAAATGTTCAAGTCTGCTATTTAAAAACACACACAGACTTAAACATCCCTCCTGTCCCTGATGTCACTGGTAAAATCAATACCCTTGTGTCCCTGCAACATATTCTACTGCCATCTCTTTCTTCCAGCTACTGTTGGGGGGAAAATGCCATATGCTTTCTGATCATGGCTGAGTCATGTTGCATTCTGCTGCTTATTATTTTTTGTAATATTTTGATTCTTTCTTATTTGCTATTGGCTTGTGTTTGTGGATTGCTCCTAATTTTCTCATCTTTACTTGCTTATTTGCTCAGTTGCTTTTCATTCTTCTCACGTTTTTCTCTTTTCTGTTTTCCTTTGTTTGTTGCCCTCCTTCGTCCTCCTCGTCTGCATCTCCTCTTCCTCTCTCTGTCTTTCTCTCTCTGCCCGTCACAGTCGTTTCCACTCTCCAATATAAAGTGTCCACCCCTCCCACCCACCCAGACACTCCTCCAGAGTACAGACAGTACAGAGCTAGCACACTGCCACCATCCTACGTTCGCGTGGCCTCCTCCTCTCCTCCCTCCTCTGCCTCCATCTCTCCTTCTCAGGATAGAGAGGCAGGGGCTGCTAGGGACAAGGCCCAGCTGTCCTCCCAGCTCTCCACCTCACTTGCCTCAGCCTTTTCCCCTGTCCAGGCAGGAGTGAACACCCAGGGCCGACAGGTCCGCCAGATCCCCTTGTCTCCTCCCACAGCCGCCCGCCACCTTCAGCAACAGCAGCAACAAGACATCATGCTACCCCCTAAACATGGCACCTGGTCTGCTTCTCACATGCAGCAAATGTATGCCCAATGTCCTCCCTCCTCATCCCCGCCAGTAATGATGACGATGCCAGTGAAGCAGAATTTGCCCCCGCAGCCGGTCCTCCCAGTAGCTCACCCCCTTCCACCTGTAAGCACTAGGATGAAGCCACCGCCTCTTGATCCTAGTGCTGTGACAAGCCCTCATCAGTACCCCCAGCACCAGCCACACCCTCACTCCAATGGCCAGCCAGATGATTCCTACTCTCCTCATTCTCAGCGTCTTCCACTCACACCACAGTACTGCGAGGCCATCCCCCTGCCTCCTTTGATTGGTCAGGCAGCCCCAGGCCTCGCCCACAGCCACCAGCCTCAGTACCAGTCCACTTTCCACCCTCAACAGCATCAGCAACAACAGCAGCAGCAGGTGTTCCACCAGCAGGCCCAGACCCCCACCACTTCCTCTTCCTCTTCCTCACCCCCCTCTTACAATGCCATGTCTGATGGGGGCTCACCCAAGAAGACCCCCTCCCCTGTCCCCCAGCCAGCCCCCATGGCCAACAGCAGTAAGTATGAGGAGGAAAGAGGAGGAGGTAGTCTCTCATCTGTGGGATGATTCGTGTGTTTAGAGTGTGTGGGATTGTGTAAGTGTAAGGTGTGTTCTACGTGCAGTGTATTTGGACTAATATATGTGGCATACTTGCACATACAAGAACATGAAAGAAGTGTGTGAAAAGCATGCTAAACATAAGCTGCTATAGCTTTTAAACTACACACTCTTAGTTAACAAACTCTGCCTGAAATATTATTCTCATTAAGCTCAGGACACTATTTGACTGTAGAAACCAGTTTGCCGTGATTCCTTTATGACAGGCAGATAAAAGCCTCCTCAGTGGACTTGGTTTGACCTGCTGCTGGACGCCTTGTTCTGCTTCTAGATAAAAATAGTTGTTTACTTTGAGATTTTTTAATTTTTTTAAGCTTATGTTAAATTTGTTAAATTGAGTTGAAATGAATCAGAACTTTTTGTATAAAGGCATTAGGGGTAATAATACAAATATTAAAATAGCCCAATTTCATCTAAGTCTCACATTTAGTCATGGTATTGATCCACAAATGTACAGTTTTCTGCAACTAAAAGAGCAATAAAGAATTCAGACAGGAAACCTTTTTTGTGAAGCAGTAGTTCAATATTTTTAGTTCAGTAATTTCAGTAAGGATTTACTTTGTAGAAAATTATCTCTAATTTTTAAAAAAGTTTTTGAGTTTCAAACAAACTGATTGGATTTAAATATTTTCTTTAGCCTATCACACCAAATGTTTTCTGAAACTATCAGTAAAGTGAGGAAAACTAAAAACATGCGGTGATCTTTTTCTTCAAGTCTGATTAGAATCATTTTCATTACCGTAAGATAAGTAAAGGTTTTAAAACATGATACATTTTTCATTTAACATTATGTTTCACTTTAAAGAAAGTGGAAAAATCAGCTTAATAACAAAAAAAATAAAATAATAGTTAAGGTCATTTGAAAAAGATAGCAATACAACCTTTTACTGGATAGTAAAGGATGCTTGCTGTACACCTAACTAGTGAGGTTCCCAAGGTAACTGGGAGGAGCAAAGACACACCAGAGTCTGTTTCTCACCTGATGCTTTGAGATTCCCCAGGAATGATCAATCAAATTAGCAGCATTGACAGTAAGTTTGACATTACTCAAATGGGCTTCATAAAATCTTCCAAGGGGCAGAATACATTCAAATCAAACCAAGCAACCAAAAATGAAATAATGCCCCTCCCAGGCCCCCCTTGTCTCTGCAGGTCACCCATCTTTGCTTTCTGTTGCGCCCCCTCCAGCTTCAGCTCCAGCACCCATGGCTGGTCCTCCAGCTCCACCACCACCACCAGGCCCACCACCCCCAATGGCAGTGCCACCTCCCATGCCCCCTCCACTCCCCGCTGGTGGAGGGCCTCCTGGAGGCCCGCCTGGGGTCCAGCACCAACCCTCTGGGCTGGCAGCAGCACTAGCTGGAGCCAAACTACGGAAAGTACACAGGGTGAGCCTCCTTTATTTAACTGGAGGAGGTATTTTTATAGTCCTTCTAGTCCTGCTTTATTAATAGTTCAAGGCTGAAGCCAAACTTGCCACGTTCTTTAATCAGAGTCTAGATACCTTACGGCTAAAAGGTGACCCCCACTTTCTGATGTACTTTTCAGGATGAGAGCAGCCCACCTGGTTCTAGTGGCAAAAGTGACTCCAACCGGTCCAGCGGTGGTAGCGGTGGTGGTGGGGAGGGACTGATGCAGGAGATGAATGCCTTACTTGCTCGCAGGTAATACAGGAGCACAAAAAACACATACAGCTTTTACCTTTAAATACAAGTCATATAGGGGGAGAGGGGAGGGGGCACTCGCTACTATCTCACCAGTATTTCTATTTTTACCTCAAGCTACCACTTTACACTGATTTTTATCTGAAAAGAGAAATCAAACCTTGTGTTAATGTTTAACCCATGTTAGATTATGTCAACAGTTTTTTCATGTCCTTTTCCCCCTTTCACCCGTTTCTTAGACGGAAAGCCTCAGAGAAACCAGATGAAGTAAGTTTTAAGTCAAACACACACCTTGCTGAGTTATCACAAATCAGATGAAAAGGTTGTTTCCAAATGTTTCTAAGACAGTAAAGAGCTGTGAGGACAGTTCCAACACAGGCTGCACTTCAATGCCTCTCCACCCTGGAGCAGGAAGAAACAAAGACTTTCCAAAATAAGTTGCCTTCCAGCACTGCAGTAAATATTTCTCTAAATAAAATCAGCATTTAAGCCCACTGGACTTATATAACCCTTTTTCAGTCTTGTTGACCACTCAAAGTGTTTTACTCTGTATAAGCACATTAACACCTCAATAGACACATCAAGGGGCTAGTTGGGGTTCAGTGTCTTGCCCAAAGACACTTTGCCATGTAATTCCAACCTTCTGTTTGAAACACCACTGCTCTCCCTTGTGCCACAGGCACAAAGTATGTGTAGGACTTAAGATCTTTAGTGGATCTTTGTGTTGTTTTTACTAATAAAAAACACACCAATAATAGTTTTATTTATTTTATTTTATTTTATTTTATTTTATTTTATTTTATTTTATTTTATTTTATTTTATTTTATTTTATTTTATTTTTTTAGTTACCTTAATGTGCTTCTGCCCATTCCAGTTTTTTTTTTTCTTTTTCATTTTTGTCAATACATTATTGTTTATTATTTTCATCTCTTCTTCCGGATGTTTTGTTGGCGGTTGGCAAGCCTTCTTCTGATCTCCTCTCAGGTGGAATAGGTAGGGTTAGGGGTGGTGCAGGGAATGGTGGAGGTGGCCTAAGAGAGAGCCTCCATATGAACTGTCCCCACAGCAAAAAGCTGCAGCCAGACACTTCTCAGATGTTTTAATGCTCTAGAAAATTATAAATCACTATTGACCTTTTATAGTTGTGAATGTTTTTATAATTTACCTTTTGGTTATGAAAGGCTTTTTTAAAATTCACTCAAAGTGTCCTCTTTAGAAACCTTACAGTGAGGTTGATTAAAGATTTGTATGTTTTGCAGGATGATTCAAGTGGTCGAGGGCTAGGCCATCAAAACTCAACAGGTACTATGCAACTTCCTCCAAACGTTGCTGTTGGATTATTTCCTCTGGGATGTGCAGGCCCGGTTTTTTTTTTTTATTATTTATTAATAGACCACAAATAAGATCAGACATCTAAGTTTGTGTGATGCCACCACCAAGAAGTTGTTAGCTGAGCTGAGTGTGGTCTTTACAGGCAGGAAAAAAACATAATCAGCAAGGCTATAATGATACAAGATTTGATTATGAAGCCATTACTTGAAACCTGATTGGACAAAATAATTGAAAGAACCACCATCACATGTTTAAGCATATTTAGGTCTTTTTCAGTATTGAAAACAAGGAAATGTATATGGTTTGGAAATCCTCAACACCCTGGTGTACCATGAAACTGGAATATAATTACAACCCTCTTCTGCTGTCAGTTTTAACCAGAGTTGTGTATCTCATGCAACTATATAAATATGAAACCATTTCAAACGGTCCTCAATCAGACCAGCTATGCAACCTAATCACCAAGTTTACCTGTGAAAGATATTATCTAGCCCACATCTCAAATTGTTTAATTGCATACATGTTTTATATGTAATGTCATTTGTTATTACAGGCAGCCATGCTACAGTATATAAGGCGTTCTGTATTTCTTTCCAGATGCTATGAAGAAGCCATGGGAGCGATCTAACTCTGTAGAAAAGTCCTCTCTGGTCTCAAGGTCTGCAGATAAAAGGAGTGCAGCCTGAAAAGCAAATAATTACCAAGTTTCAAGTCTCAAGGAATTCAGCATAAATCAATGCATCAACAATGAAATGTTAATAATTAAAGTAGTAAGGAGTGGAACTAGTGGTTTCATTTAATTGACTTTTTAATTTCAGAGTGAGGCCCATCGGCAGCACCAGTGAAGCGGATACAGAATTTGATAGGATGAAACAGGTTGGTGTGATTCTGTGCTGTGTTTTGCAGGATTTTTTGATTAAAAAATAAACTAACAGGTTGTTGTGTGTTTGCTGCTCTGCAGGAAATTTTGGATGAAGTTGTACGTGAGTTGCATAAGGTGAAAGACGAAATCATTAATGGTAAGCAATACTGTTTCAGTTCAGTACTGCAGCCAGTTTTCACTGTCAATAAAAGCTATTTATCCCCAATTTCCACACTGAAAAAGATAACACCCAAAATGTGCCTGACTGGAAGCAAATATGGTAGTGTTTTATTTCCTAATGCCTGGGTTTTTGTTTTTCTGCAGCCATCAGACAAGAAATTGGAAGAATCAATACGTCCTAATCTCATGTGAGCATGCAGGGCGACAGGAGACGCTGGAGAAGGACCCGCAGATACACAGACACAAGGACAGGGAATGTTCTCTCAATGTTTCTGTGACCTTGTGATGCCATGATGCGAGTTGCAGAGATGTTGTGCAAACATTTGAGACTGCTGGACAGCAAAAACGGAAGAAATAAGTGGATACAAGAGAGCGGGGTTAATGAGGAGGAGGAGGACAGGGATTAATGAGGAAGAGCAGAAGAAAGAGAGACTTATGTACTGATGAACTAAAGGATGGATTGAGAGCCAAAAGTTGGGAACTAACAGACTTTGTTCTGAGTTTGGTGTTGTGGTTCTTTCTGTGCACTTAGACTCAGTCAGCCCAGTGTTGCAGCTCTTTGTTCTCTGTTCAGTTCAAGTCTGAAAAAGAAAATATTTTTGTTTTCTAAGTTTTTACTGTTTTATTATTTAAAAATTGTGGTGATAATGATTATGATGTTGATGACAATGAGTATTTTATTGATATTATAGAAGGGCAAAGGAATTTTGCACACCGCTTGTCAGCCTTTTTATATTTTCCATTGTTGCTTTTGTTTGGGTTTCCCTATTTCATGATAAGAAGCACAAAATGGGCAAACTGGTGCTGCATACACACCTGCCCTCAGATGGCATACTTGAGAAAACATTTCTTATAATCTTGCTTATACAGGTGATGTGTCTAACCTTCAATTAACCACTCCAATTACCTCTTACCTCTCATACCGAAGGCTATTCGCTCATGATTCAGTCTGGCTCTCAACTGTGACAAACACACACATTACTCTCTACCCGTTCAGATGTGTGAAGTCATTGAAACTTGGGGATCGTTCACAAAACGGGCCAAAAACTGTAAATGTGCCACCTGGTTTCACCAATATATGAAACAATGTAATATCTCTTACTCATCTAATGCTTTGTAACTCCTCCAAGTATGCATGATACCCATTTCTATTCCCTCATTTTTTAAAATTAGGTTTAAAATAACTTTTTAAAAAGCATATTTAAAAAGATATTTCTCCCTTCATACACACGTGTGTGGAAAAATTCTTTTTATTTATGCTTTTACATATATATATATATGGTGGTACATTTATTATAGTGGTTTGTTTCTATGAAAGTTCCCCTATTTATCTGAGATTTTGAACCGGATAATGGTAACATTGCAGAAAAGAAAGTACAAAAGGGTTGCACTGACAGCAGATTTTACCTTGAGAGGGATGTACTGAAGAGGGTTAACTGTAGGTCTTTGTGATGATAGCTAAATGTGTCTTTGCAGGAAGGATTTGGATAAATATCAGCTGTTGCATTCTTTCCACTTTGTCCGCTCTCAATTACGTTCTGATTTAAAAGGTGGAAGTAAATTTATCCAAACAAAAACATCACATAGCGTCAACTGTCTTGGACATTTTTTAATGTATGTTTGTATATGTGTATACTACAACCATTTGAATAGAAATGATGGAAGCAAAATGGTGAGTATCAATGCAAAATGATGCACACATTGTCTGCTGGGAACCTTGGTTGTCAGCACCTAACCCTCAAAGACAAAGGGCCCTGCTGCTAGGTGAAAAACCTTGATATGGCCTACTCCCAAGATTCCAAATGTTCAGAACAAACCCCACCCTGAAAGAGACCGGACCCTAAGGACATGACACAAGTCCCACAGCGATCCCATGTCACAATGACTTAGTCGTTTAGGAGTCATGACATGATACCTGCAGCTTTGGGGTTGATAAACATTATTCATAACAGAGGCACGCTTACTTGGAAAAGCTGAGAAGTATTTTGTTAATAAGCACTGAAATGCTATGCGTTATGTGATCACTGCTCCACCCTCTTTAGTGTTTTCTGCCTAGAAAAGTGCCTCTTCACTCACTGGCAAAATTGTTTAAACTATCCCAACAGGGGGACTTCTTAACTTAACATGATGGATTTACGGATTATATAAAAAGTTGTGGAGGCAGAAAACTTCTGTCAATAATGAGGAGTCTGGTTGTAAAAGTGAAAATGATTACAGGTTTATTATAACA
>JBAMIG010000021.1:10067734-10082821 GCA_037177335.1 Kiunga ballochi | reverse complement strand
TATAACTATTGTGACGTTTCCCTTTTTAGTTGGTGCTCCGTTTTATTTATGCTTTTTCCATGTGCTATGGTAGCTCAGTGAGTCTGTCATTTATTTGAAGAAGCAAAGATTGTCGACAAAAATCAGGATTTGTTTCACCTTCCTTGATTATCCTTGTCTGCTTATCCTGACTTGTTCTTTGTATAACCAATTAATCTTGGGCAGTCTTGTTCTGTATTCAAGTAACCTAGCTCAGTTATTTATCCTTTACAGTATATGTAAATCCATGTTTATACAACAGCCTTCAGGAGATAACACTTACAAGGGAAGTCGATAAGTAGCATCAGCTTAAGGTCAGACCCTTCTTTTTTTAAAATACATAAATAAAAGTACAGTTTTATGAGGGTACACTGTGACAAAAGCACCATCAGAGTTGGCAGTTTAGTAATAAATACTAGAATGACGTTGTAACAAGGACCTTAGTGAATACAGAATTAACTTTTGATTAGATTAATAACGATGTTATTTGGATTTGGGTTTTTTCTTCAAATTCATGAGCCACATTGAAATAAGGGTAAACTGCTGCCCATAATAAATTCACTCAGGTTCCTTCTTAATATTTGGTATAGTCACAATACAAACAAAACATGCCCTTTTAACGGCACTAACTTCCTCATAACACAGCTTTGATTAAACTCACGCGAGATTTCATATCTAGAGCATTGTGGCGACGAGACTACAGTTGTGGAGTTGTTTTCGGAGAGGGAGGAGGAAGGCTAAGAGTAGATAGGCGCAAAGGCTACGGTGCAACATAGAAATACCACATAAATAGCTGGAAATTCAATATTCATCATGGCATCTAGAGACACCTTGTACATAGAAACGGACGGGTCAGAGATGCCAGCAGAAATAGTTGAATTGCACGAAATTGAAGTAGAGACAATCGAGACTACCGTTGTAGGAGACGACGGTGAGCACCAGCCTATGATCGCCTTACAGCCCCTTGACACAGATGATCCAAACTCGATTCACTCACACCAAGAGGTGATTCTGGTGCAAACAAGAGAAGAGGTGGTAGGCGAGGATGACTCTGAACTGCAAACCGATGACGGTTTTGAGGACCAAATTCTTATCCCAGTGCCTGCCGTGGAAGAGGACTATATTGAACAGACACTGGTTACTGTCGCGGGGAAAAGCTCGTCTACAGGCCGAATGAAGAAAAGTGGAAGCGGAAAGAAAGCGGGCAAAAAGAGTTATCTCAGCGGAGGAGATATGGGTCGAAAATGGGAACAGAAGCAAGTTCAAATAAAGACTTTAGAGGGGGAATTTTCGGTCACTATGTGGGCATCGGGTAAGTTCAGAGTCCTGTGTGAATTCCTGCAAGCTGTTCGACGCTTTGTTCTCGTCGTCTGTGTCGTGTCACGGGGCCCAGCTTGGGCCTTGACCTCCGCTCAAGTGGGGCTCTTTTCCCAACCCTGTCCCACTTAAATTCCATTAGAAATGTTTTTGTTTTTATGGGAGGCCATGTTTTATGTGTCGATGGGCGCCGCCATATTTCCCCGGTCTAGAAAGTATGGCGGCCCGAAAAAATGGCGTTTATTTGGCCGACGAAGATGGCGGCGACTGTGGGAGCGAGTGCGAGTAGCTCCGCTAGGCCGCTGTGGCGCAGTTCAATTAGCGATAACTGTGGAGGTGGTGCTTTCAGGAACCCGTCCGACTTTTCGTTGCAGAAGGTTTAAGCACAAATTGCGTCTTGGTAAATGAAAAAATATGCGTTTAATTAAAAAGAAATAATTATGCTATTAACTTTATCCTGTTGATTGGTGAGAAGCATAATTTTTTTTTATCATTATTTGAATCTTCGCAATACAAAGTTTCATTCAAGAGTTAGTAAATATCTAAAAGTATTTTCTACTCCCAACGACTTATTCATGACAAATAACCATTTAAAAATGTGTAACGTCCTTTAGATATATTTTGCAATAAGCGGCAGATTGTGGTGATATATTTCTAACATTTAAGATTATCCGTTTTGTGGATTAAAGCGGACTTTTTCATTCTATTTTAAATAATTCTGTTAAGTTTTTTTGGTCTTACTCTTATTCAGATGACAAAAAAGACATAGACCACGAGGAGCAAATCACAGGAGAAAACTCTCCCCCAGATTATTCTGAATACATGACTGGAAAGAAGCTTCCACCAGGAGGCATCCCAGGCATTGACCTGTCAGATCCCAAGCAGTTGGCAGAATTTGCACGGTAAGTGTAAGTGCTAATCCTCAAAGCACATTGTGAAATATCTGTCCCTTCTACCTAAAATTAGATAAAAGATAGTTAAATATGGATGCATTAAACATTACACTACTGTCATATTTGTGGCAGAATGAAGCCAAGAAAAGTAAAAGAAGACGATGCGCCTCGAACGATAGCCTGTCCACATAAAGTAAGTGTGATGTTCTGTCGTTTGTAATGCTGAAGGCAAGGATGGAGGACATGCACAGACTCTGAAGTCTTAAGTGATCCGATTAATTTTGGTTCTACCCTCAGGGATGCACCAAGATGTTCAGGGACAACTCGGCAATGAGGAAACACTTGCACACTCATGGGCCGCGTGTGCACGTCTGTGCAGAGTGCGGCAAAGCATTTGTGGAGAGTTCAAAACTGAAAAGGCATCAACTTGTACACACAGGAGAGAAACCTTTCCAAGTGAGTTTCTCTGCTTCTTGCATGTGTTTTTTTTTTTTTATCTTAGATAATATGCTATTATTGGCTTATTTATTTGTTCCTATTATGTGTATTCATATTATTTTACCCTAAGCAGCTGTTTGTGTATGAAGGTAGTAGAGAATCATTTTAAGTGCTTGCTGATCTGTATCTGTGATCAGATAAATCCTTCGCTCTTTCTCCCTTTCTAGTGCACGTTTGAAGGCTGTGGCAAGCGGTTCTCCCTGGACTTTAACTTGCGCACACATGTGCGTATTCACACTGGAGACCGCCCATATGTTTGTCCCTTTGATGGCTGCAACAAAAAATTTGCTCAGTCAACCAACCTGAAGTCTCACATCCTCACACACGCTAAAGCCAAAAACAACCAGTGAGTTATCCATTGGATGAAGCAGGCTACACCAGCTGGATGATCTGACCTTGTTCCCCGCTCCTCAACAGACTCATGTTCAGTGGCCTGCTTAGTTATGAAATAAGACCCTTTGTAGATTCAAACAAAAAATTACTTTTGTGAACTTTTTTGATAGTACACGTGGAGGTTTGAACAAGACACTTGAGCTAAACCCCTACCCTCTTGGCCTGGCCAATCCCTTATGGATGGAATATTTTACGGTTTCTTCTTATGAAGACATTCATTCAACACCCTGCTCCTAAAAGTGTATTTATACCTAAATGCAGTACGTGTGAAAGGTTTTGCAAATCTTTACAAATTTGCATTGGTCCTAAGCAGCAACGTTCATCAGTTTTGTACCTTCCCCTAAGTGTGCATATTGTACACTGTTTGACATAAGCTGAGTGGTAATATATGTATGAAGATTGTCTTTGTAGGTCTTCCTGGAAGAGGTTTGTTTTACATACCCTCTCCCCTTCCTAAGACTGTGCTTCAAAGAACGAGATGTGGTTGTCTTTGGATATTTTCACCTTTCTACAATGCAATATCAGAAATATGTAGATAATAGCCATGTGATTTCAATGGTGAATAATGATTAAATTGTTTTCTTTCTCCCATTGCATCATCTACACAGAAAGTGTCATTTATACTTGGAACTCATCTTTGTTTATAACCTTTATGTAATAGTAATCAGCTTTTTAAGTTCAATGCCATTAGCCAATCAAAATACACTAATAAAGCACTCAGGTCCATCCAGCAACCAGTGCTTATTTTACTGGGATGTGGGAGGAATTTCAGCAATGTTTCAAATCCATGTAAGATATAAATGCAACATGTTAAGCAAGTCTGGTAGACTTGGCTTAAATGATTTCACCTTTGTTCCATCAATATTTGAGCATCATTCAATGTTATTTAGATAAAATAAGGAAATGAAACAATTGTTTCCCAACACTAGTTGAAAGTGACGTCTGACAGTTTTGTTTTTACAACAATGTAGTTTTAGTTGAGCGTAGGTGTGACGCTGAAGCTCAAATGAGACGTGTAAAATGCAGAAATTATTCTTTTTACTGGTTTAAATTTGCAGATGTTACTAGCTTAGCTCTCTGTTCCTCTGGAGTAATCTCAGTATATTTTAGGGCTGTTAACATTTTCTTTTTGCTGTGCATTATTACTATAATTTGTCTATGAAATGCCTTTATAGTTGTGTTAATTTCAGCATCACAACACACATTTACATTTTTAAAGAACTTATCAGCTTTAATGAATTGAAAAAAGAAACCTGATTTGTGACTATAAAAAGTGCAACAATGCAGAGGGTAGAACTGTCCAGTCACTTTGAGCCCACACATTACAGTGCATTTTGTTAGTTCAAGGCTCCAGAGAGCAACAGAAATAAGCTAAAATTAAAAATACAACTTAAAGTTGTTAAACCATAAAATTTGTTCTTGTTTTATTTAAAATCAATAAAACTGCACACCGATTCTATGAAAAGTTTGTAGCTCATCCCAGCCGAGTTGTATGGCAACACAGATTTCAGAAATAAAAGGCTTCTCTTTAATTATGCATAGCATTGATTATCTAACCTTACTATTTCTGAGGCAGTAATTCAAAGCACAAGATTCCTGTAAATACCAACTTTTCTGTCATTTTTTTCCACATAAACTGGTAAGGCCAAAAAGAATGCAGTGAACAGCAGAAAGGAAAGGATGGTAGAGGTCCCTGGCCCAAAATAAAAGTTTCCAGCCTGAAGGAAAAGCATTTCATGGTTCAGACCATAATGGATTAAAAAGTTTAGAATAATGAGTCTTTCCTTGAGATTTGAGTCCTTTCAACCTTCAACATTCATTGGAATAAAACGAGCCGTTACCAGTCCTGCATCTGAACTGACGTAGCTGCTCATGGAGCAAACAATGTCTTCCTGCTTTATTGAATTTGAACCATTTAGTCAGTTAAGAGGGCTGCCAGAAGTGCAGGGTAATTTGGTGTCCCCCAACCGGTAACTGGGTCCCATGATGGTGCAGCACAGAAGCCCTTCCCCTGGACCTGCTCGTCCAGACATCCGAGGTGACAACCTTCCACCACCTGAGAAAAGGTATGCACGGTGCTTAGGAAACAGAGCACTATATTCAAACTGGTTGGGTTGCAAAAGGTCTTCTGTCAATGTCTGGTCTGAAGTTGTTCTATTCTTACCTTTTGCTTATATAGAAATAAAAATTTGACCATAGATATAACTTACATCAAACAAGCCCCGTCCTTTGAGCTTGTAGAGCCGAGGGTTGAGAAAGCCCAGAGTAGGCAGGCCCTTCAACAGACGCTGACTGTTTACAAGCGAAAGCATGCCTCCAACCACAGGGGTTGATGCCTTGAAGGTTAAGCAATACACAAGCACCTCAATGAAGTTAAAAATCAGAGGAAGCAAAAACAAAGTTAAGTCTTGTCCTAGATAAATGTTGAGAAATGTGATGAATGTGACAACCTCTCTGCAATTCAAGCATTAACACAATATCCCAGTTACTTCCGCAACACTAAATCATCCAGTTACTGGGGACTCTTCACCTGCTTTGACATACAATCAGGTGTCTATGACATCTGATTGTATGTCATGTAACAATGTAATAATTTGTCATATTTTACCGAGGTCCCAGACACCCATGGGACAGGCACTCTGTTGATGACCACCCAGTAATTATCAGACAGGGCAGCCAAGTCTGGGTAAGCTCGGCCACTGGTATTGTAGTATGACTGAGGAGGGAGTGTTGCTGCAGTCTTCAGGTATCCCTCCACTGCACTGGCCTAAAGAACACAAATGCATAAGAAATAAAACAAGATAACATTCAATAACTGCATTTGATGAATCTTTGTTAGTACCTGGTAGTCTGGCATCTTGAAAACATTGCTGAAACCTCCTCCGCTGATGTAATCTGTGACTTCATATGTGACTTTAAAAGGGTTTTTGAAGGACGTTCCTCCAACTGTGGTCACATATGGGCTGTGGGTAAGAAGAAAATCAAACTATTATGCTTTTATAGAGCCTTTTTTCTGCTACATTCATTTATATTCCCATTTAAAATAGTTTTATGCCTAAATATTTGTGCAGATTACTCATGAAAGAGAAGCAGCTTTCAGAATTTACCTTGAAGCAGGAAAACTGGGCCTGAAAGAGTTCTGTTGTTTCCCCATATGTTTGCATCCAGCACCACTGTCACCTGAGCATGACAAGATCAGAGATTAGGAGTTACATGTGATCATGTCGCATAAACTGTGCTTCTCAAAAGACCAATAGAAGATTTCATATTTCACAACCACTGTTCTACTTGGACAGTAAAACACAAACATACAAATAAGCTGGAAGTCTCTAAATTAGACCCAGGTTTTCTGAAGAATTCCTACATACTGACCAGAAGCAAAGAGCAGTGAGATCCCTCTGACACCAGCCTTCATAAACTCTGTATTGATGCGTGTCATATAGGCTGTAGACAGGCTGTCTTCATCGTCTCCGTAGCTGATGGTATGAACCCAGGGCAGGTCAGACATGTTGCTGAGCAAGACCATCCACTGCAGAAAGGGCTCTTGCGATTCATGGCGACCTAAAGGTAAACAGACATTTTTTTACTCCGTCCCCTAATGATAACAGAAAAGACAAAAAATATGCTTTAAAAGCTTCAACGTGTTTTAATTCAGACCTGGGTTAGTGAAGACCCATGTAGAAATGTTAGCGCCTGTGCTCATGATGTACTCGATATCCAGACTGGCCTCTATTCCAGCCTTTCCTCCTCCCTGGGTGCCTACAACTCGATCCACCTGTGAAAGATGCTGGAAGGTCCCACCAAACATCTTCATGAATTGAGCCAAGTCAGCCGGGTGGTAGTACTGCTCCAGGAACTAAACAAGAAAAAAAAATATATATATTTTTTTAAAGTCACACAAAGTCATGGTAAGATTACAACATCAAGGTTGATGCTTTTGTCTACAAGCAGAGCCCAACATTTAGCCACAAACAGATCATACTTGGGCAACAGCCTGGCTGTTGTTCTGAGCTGATCCCACATCAGCTGCTGTCAGATTGTAGCGAGTCCTGAGGATGGTGGGAGTAACTCCAAGGTGCACTCCTGCAGTTGATCTATGCTGCTTCTTGCCAAGGCTTTTTCCCCTAGGGAAGGTACGATGAAGCCCTCCAACTGCAAAAGCACAAATGCAGCTATGTTAGAACAGACCTAAAGCAGATTATATGCTATTTATTGATGAGAAATATTCCAGCTAAAGGAACAGTGCTCACCAAAATCAAGGTGCTGGTGGATATCCTCATGAACAGTGTATGGAGCAGAAGACCTCACAATAGTGTGTCCGTCTCTGGTGTAGCGATGGAACCTACTTCCTGGAAGTAGCGTCTCTGCAACCCTCAATTAAAAAATAAAATCACTGATTATCTTAGATGTTGACTAATTTGTGTTCACAAATAAAAACAACAGTGGGGTTTATGTCATGTGACTGCCCAGAAAGTTTACATTAGTAGATGCTTTACTGGGTCATTTTTTATTCTAATAACTGTAATTTTAGTAGCCTGCAGCATAAAGAGATTTTTTATAACTACACAAAGAATAAATACTGCATAAGGACAAGTACAACCTTCACACAAGATTTATATCTATCAGGAACTTGTGCAGAAGAAATAACTGAGCGTTATCTGTGTCAAGTGTAAGATAGTCCAGTAACAGGAACAAATGGAGCCAAAAAAAGATGTGCTTACTCTGCAGTCATGGTGCACTGTAAGAAGTCCCGAGTATGAACGTTCAGGCAGTCTGAAATCCCATGGCTCTGCAGCCACTGATGCACCATTTTCTGTGTGAGTTCAGACGGACGTACAAGAGACGCCACTTCCTCCAGACTGAGATGTTTACCTGTACAAGGAAAACCAAACCAGTCTCACTCAGTTTGAAGTGAAACATGTCAAATTTGGTTTGTGAGTAATAAAAGAATAAGATTTAATTTGTGCATGTGGGCTGTTCTTCACATCCTGTTTTTTTAATAGTTGCATCAAGACAGTGTGAGCGGTACCATACTGAGCTGAGTCAGGGTCTGACACCAGTCTGAGTGTTTTCTCCAGCAGCTGGACATTCTGCTGCTTCAGGGCAAAGGTCAGCTGCAGCTCCTCAGGTGGCTCAACTCGACCAATATGAGTCCAGTCCTCAGGTATCCTGATAAAGAATGGTTTTAAAAACACAAATACACACATATAAAAAATCTCATAATATAGTAGTTCAAAGAGCTTTAATTAAAAACCTCATTTAAATGTAATTATTGTGCCAAAATTATATTGAATGTATCAAGACATGTGTCGATTCCTCATTTTGCTCATTATTGTTTCTCCAAAACTAAACTCCAATCCAGATTATATTATTGATTTAATTGGTTTCATTCAAATTGTTACTGCTGACTTGATAAAGTTGATTTATTATGTACATTAATGGCTATTTGCAAAGGATTTGAACATCAGAACTGATCTAGTAAATGATGCTCTATCATCTGACCTTGAAATGATGTATAGTAAAACATTTCCATGGGTACAGAAAATAATCCTGGTTTTAATAGAATAATAAATGTAAAGTAAGAAAACAGATTTAAAAGTTTACTCACAAGACATTTTGGTCATATTCAAGATATCCACTCCAGACCAATGAGATGGAAAACAAGGTTATGAAGAAGAGCAGCCTGATGGAGGGATACAGAGTCATAAATCAGGAAGTTTGACTGTTTAGAGGATTTTTTCATTAAAGAGAACCGGTAGATTTAAGCAAACTCATAAAAGTCAGAAAGCAGACACTGTTATTCCAGGGTCATCCCGTCAAATACTTTGTTTTGTCTTAATCGCTGTCTCCCTTCAGTGTGTGCTAAAACAGGTCATGTTAGAGCAAACAGACTTATAACCTCTGAAACGTTTGTGTCACATGAGCGCTTTGAGTCGCTACGTTAGCAGCAGCTATGTGGGTCACCACGAATGTCAAACGTACCTCACAATGTCCATGTCGTTCGTTTTAGCCGTGTCGTTTCTTTTTCTTGTTATAAAATAAAATGTAAAAAATAGTAGTAACTTATTTCAAGAGCTCGGTGTGTTCATGTTATCTTCGTCCTCTTGTAAACCTGACTGCTCTCTGTAAACAGGCTGTAAAGCGCAATGAGTCACGTGACTTGTTTCACGTGATTAACTACAAAGAAGGGTTTTTTTTAAATGTGGGGTGAAGGCTATCCTTCCCATTTTCACTTCACCTCCATGCATTAACGCGCGTTATTTTATTACATTTATGGGTTAAATAAATAGAGAATTGTAAATATTAATACAAAGACGTAACACAGAAAGATAAAAGTACATATCAGGGAGAAAAATGTATTAAAGCAACCTTATCAGGACTACTGTGGTTCAGTATCTTCTAAACGGAAGATAATAGTCCCGTGTTTGTTTTTACTGTGCAAGAATATACTGTTCTACAAGTCGAGCAACAAACCTAACTGGTTCCAGTAAAAACCAGTAACTGGAACTTGATTGTCATGTTACTTTAGATCTGTAACACTTTAGTTTTTGGTTAATGCACCTTCGGGTTCTGTTAACGCTCTTCTTAAACAGCACCTACAGGGAGTTTATTCCCAGAATTAGGAAATATTCCACAGAAGAACATGGAAACCATCATTGGGAATAGTATATTAAAGGTTTATTGAACAGAAAATTACATCTGTGCCTAAAAAAAGGACTTTAAACAAAAACTATATTACAGGGAGTCAGCAGAATCAGTCATGAAGTGGTTTTATTTTGCAACCATATTTTAATCCCAGCATCAGTGATTAAAAATGTTTTTAAAACAGGTTTTAAAAGTATAACTGTAATCCATTCTACTCAGTGGAGTTACTGTAGATCATTTCCTTCTTGATTTGGCAGTTAAGCTCTGACTGCAATCAATCATCTGAGAAGTAGAAATCCTCTTCCTCTCCGCTTTCAGAGAGCGCGCCATCATTTTCAGCCAGCATTTCCCAAACAACAAAGGAGTCATTTTCTGGTGAGAAAAAAGAAAAAGAAAAACTTAACTTTATTCTTATCCTTACACAGATGGAAACAAACTCACAAACCACTCAGGATAAAATTCCTGCTAGACTGATAATTCATTCATTTGAGCTAAGAATATTTTAAATGAACTTATTTTGCTCTTTGCAGCTATGCAGGCTAAAACCATAACCACCAGAATTTTACCAGGGATGTTTGATTTTGTCCAACTCTTAACTTCCCATACCAAAACTTTGCAGCTAATTTAATGTAATGAATTCTTTAAGACATGTGGACATGTCCACTTCCAAGTTCCTTATGCAGCAGTAAATATGTCTGATGATGTCACAGCCACAGGATTGTTTGCAAGTTGTCTTATATTTGGTCATTTTGAATTAGAGGAAACTTTGCAGAAGAGTTTGATACATAATATGAACATGTTGTGTAAAAGCTATTAAACCAATAGAGGTATTTTCTGATATCACAATGCTAATATTGCCAAATAATATCCATATGCTGATATGAGACATCTTTAGTGTGTACCTGTGTTACATCTCCTCATTCTTCGTTTCAGTGATGGTGTGTGTGTAAACTTCTGGAAGAAACCAAGGAAGGAAGTGATTTTCCCATTCAGATAAAAAGATCACAAATTAAATTTCAGTAAACATCTTCAGTACCTTTGAAGGAGAGTTCTTGACCACATTGAACTCATCCTTTTTCATCCTTTTTTGCAGTTGAAAGACGTATTTATCATCACAGTTTCTTAGAAATCCAAAAAAAATAAAAAGGAAATGAGAAATGAATGAATGAGTCGGTTTTCTGCAGGTGATTTCTACAATTTTATGGTTCTCTTACGCATTCGGTGAGCCCATCATGCCAGGAGTGATATGTAAACACTGAGGAGTCTTCACCTCAGGGAAACGCGATGACATCGGAGTCCGAGGTTCCTGCTCTGACATCTGAAAGTCGCAATTATCACTCAGACACGAGGAGGGGATCTGTGTGTTGAGATAAATTTAGAGAAAAAAAGTGGTGACAGTTAGTTCCTTGTTTCTCCTTTTAAAAAATGCAAACAGACTTTTACTAACCTCAAACAGCTTTTTCTGCATGTACGTCGAGCTAAAAGCATCCTCAACGTTTTCTCTGGGCTGGGACTGTAAGAACTGACGCACCTGCTGCTTCCTCTTAAAGGTTCCCGCTCGGGCAGAAACCACTGGCTGCCCTGCAACTGCACATGTTCACAGCCTCTCACATCGACTCATCGCATTTGAAATTAATAGACTGAAAGAGGCATCAGTTTAAAGACTCTTGCTGTATTATAATGTTGTTGGTTTACCTGTAGGTTTAGGTGCTGCCACCTTTTTTCTTGCTCTTTTAGCAGGAGAGTGGGAGGATCCCAATGTGTGCTGTTTGTAGCACTCATCTGCAGAACGGGTTCCTACCATCCTTGCTACATTTGCCCAGTGACCAGTTATGTTTTTAGGATAGTGAGACACAGCCCTGGAAAACAGACACAAAAACACATTTATACACAATAATGTGTAAATTCTCCAAAGATCTCCATCTTTCCATGTGTATCCAGACTTACTCCTGCAAAGCCACAAGCTCTGCCTCAGTCCACTTATCTTCATCTTGTGGAACGATGGCATTGGCTTTCTTTGGGTGGTCTTTCTTGCTGGACTGCTTTGACGTGAGTGAAGACTTTAATGATGGGGATCCCTTTGCGCTTTTGTGCTCCAGTTTGGTTTGTGCCTCATCCTGCTTTCTTGATTCTCTGGTTTGTGGCCTCCATCCTTTCCTTCCCTCCTCAGAGACCTCTGGTGACTGGCTTGAGGATGGCTTGCCTGGCTTAGATTTGTTCCGAACCTTTACACGTTCTTTAACACCAACTTGTTCTATTTTCTTTTTCTTACTGGAAAATTCTTCATCAGACAACAGACGCTCTAATGTTACATTGTTGGCTGGAGGAGATTCCCAGGAAGTCGTGACGGTTTGTCTTCTCTTTGAGGCGCGCACCGGAGGCCTGTTAATATCATGCATTTGTTGTTTTGACCTCTGTGTTGAAGGGTCACTCTGCTTTTGTGGGGCAGCGTTCCCAGACACTTCTCTTTCTGTAGATGGATGCAGACGCCTTTGGGTTGACCGTGTCATTGTACCACACCACTTCTCAGGGCTGCTAAGCATTTTCATAGTGGGTTCTATTAAAGTGACGGGCTTCTTGTGAGAGCTGATCACAGCATCCTTACGTTTACTGGCTGCACGGACTTTCCTAACTTGTACCGATGTCCTTTGGTGTTTGGTTGATGTGCTTTGCTTCCAACCTGGAAGCACAGAGAACAGTTTGTTAGGATATATCTAAGTGATCTCCAAGTTAATTTCTCCACACAAATTTACCTTTACTGCTGGGCACGAGCACACGGACAGGCTTCTGTGATGTCCTAGGAGATACGGTTATGGAGGATTCCTGCGAGATAAAGAAAGAATTTAGTTTGGCCTCTGATCCGTTATGTGACCCATATATTCCCAGCTTTAAATACTTACAGACAGGAAATCATCGTAACAATTATGAACAGTAACGTTCATGTGCGCATCTAAAAGGACTCGCCCTCCTTTCCAATAGTCCAAAGGTGGTTTGATCAATCGACCACTTCGAGACACTTTAGTAGAAGAGGGGAAGGTGAGAGGACAACACTCAGCTGAGGATGAAAAAGGAAACACAAGATAGAAGTCATTTAAATGCAGAATGCAATCATTGTCATACAAGACTGATAACTTGCCGTCATCGTACTTACGTGTCTTTTTGGACTTTTGTTTGTGCCCATTCACTGAATGGTTGGAGGAAGCTTGGGACATTGTTTCTGCTCTAATGCCTCTTTCATTAGCATTTCTTTCTGCTCTGTTATGGAAACAAATAAGAATTTAGCATTTTAATTCGCATCTCAAAACCAAACTTTGTTGTGTGTGAGATCCTCACTCCCTCGTCTCCTGCAGAAACTGCTCATAAAGCGTCTTCCAGTTAGGAGGAAAACCATTGGCAAACTTTTTCAAAAGCCAATTTGGAAAATCTGAAAGCAAATGGAAGAGGTAGACGACAGTAGATTAGTCAATTTATTGTTTAACTTTGCAACAAGTGGTTTGTTTAAGTCTTTAAGTTGAAATTCACCGGAAACAGCATCAGGCATCATCTTCCCCACTAAAATGTAAACTCTACCGGAGACGGTCTTCAGCACTGAATTGGAAATTCTGTCCGCTATGATGTTGCTGTTCCATGGTATGTTATCATCCCTGGACAGTAAAGATAAGTGAAAATAGTCAGAACTTTAAAAGAAAATGTAAAAGATATAACACATTATAATAAATTCGGATGCCTGAATAATAAGAGTGTAATTTTTAATTTTTCAAATACACCTACTTGTGGATTCCATCAACAAACAGGCCTTGGTGATTTTTCCGCAGTAACCAATTTTTGAGATAAATCACCTTTTCCTGACAAAGTGGTGGTGGTTTGGAGGGAGAAGGGGGGGGACGGGACGACACAAAACAAAGCATTTTAAATGCATCTGCACATCAAAACGTTTGGATGATTAAACTTTATAAATAATTAAACACCATATTAAATATAAAATTTATGCCGCTGTCTTTTGGGGGGGGGAAATCCCAGAACTCGTCCTCATTTAAAAGAGAATATATTTCTACTCACCAGTGGGAATTTCTTTTGCTTGGGCCAACAGGTGCGCTTGAATTTAAGGTTTTGTGTCTTTGGTATGGAGATTTGCGGAGAATGGAGCACAAGCGGATCTTCCAACAAAATAGGCTCAGGTGGTGCTGCAGGGCTCTCGACATCCTCAGAGCATTCGGTGACTGATGGGCAGTGGGTCGAGTCAATTCTGCACAAACTAACAGAAACCATCCTTTTCTGGAGCACTTCTGACAGAAGACTGTCTCCTGAACGATGAAGATTTCATTCAGAAAGGAACATTCAATATAAACACATCCATGTTTTGCAGCATTATAAAATCATTTTCCTGTTTTGGGTCTCTGCACTCACCCCCACCAAAGAGATCCCTTTTGGTACTATTAGGAACCTCCTGTTGTGCCTTTTTGCTGTCTCTTTCCTTCATGTAAGCAAACATCTTGGCAGGGGACATTGCGGGTAAAGCTTCCCGATTGACACCACAACCTGTTCATCATTTTACAGTAAACATTAAAAGCTGAGTACATTTCTCTTAAATGATGGCATAATGAAGAAAATGCTACATAAACTCACATTTCTCTATGGTGGATCTTGGAGGCACCCTGGGTTCATGCAGCATCTCTGCTTGGTTAGAAGATGATCCTCTGACATGATCAAAATCCTGCATGCAGCTGTTGTTGTGGGTGCAGTCCTCTACTATACCATAGGCTTTCCTTTCTTGCTGTGCTTGTATGATTTCATTTTTCTCATGCGTGATTCTACAGTTTTTATTAAATCCTTGATGCTCCCATTTTCTCTTCCTTAACCTGTTCTTTATCGGGGAAAACACATTTCTTGGAGACGTGAGTTTGCTGAAGGAACTGCATTTAGTATCAAAAGCCTCTTCCTCGTGGTTTTCTACGAGCTGTCTCTTTAGTGGAGTTCTGCTGGATACATACAAATCTCCCGAGTCTTTGATTTGACGTATCCTTTTGTCGATCTGATCTCTGTTGACTAAAGAGAGGGGCTGAGAGGCAACGGTTGACTCTAGGACAGCCCTGTTTCCCAGGAAGCATTCCCGTATGTTTTTATTTCCCAGAAACGTCTCCTCCAATGGTCTGCTGCTGATGACTGAACAAGTATAATTAAAGTTTTTGGGAGGGCTAGATATGGGTGACAAAGTCAAGGCCTCCGCTTCATTGAGAGAAGAACTAAACCTTTGATTCTCCTTGAAGTCTTCGGGCAAGGTACTCGGTGCTTTTTTCCTGGGCGAGTGAAATTCTGCTCCGTG
>JBAMIG010000021.1:10032216-10046076 GCA_037177335.1 Kiunga ballochi | reverse complement strand
CTGTGGTCTGGACTTCGGAGGCTGCAGGTACAGCATCAGTTTCTCTGCAGGCTGTGTTTGACTTCTTGGCATTTTCAAACACATTTCAGGGGAATGTTGTTCTGTACAAAGTACAGGGGGGCTTTTAAGATTAACAAGAGAAAGTCTAAATGTGACACCAGCTGAGGTTCTTAAATGTCCATCAGCTCAGGTGAAGTGAAGGAAAAGTTTCTGAACTCGTCCTGGTTGATGGAAGGGATCACAGAGTCATCAATGGGAGTGAGGATGGGCTCTTCCTGAGTGAAATCTGGGTCAAAGTTGTTGACATCCTCTGGTGTTTTCTGGAAAAATGCAACAGAGAAATGTTTATCAACTGAAACATTTAAAAAGAAAAAGAAAAAATGGCACAAGAGATGATTGATATTATTGGCGGATCAATATTATCTGCCGTTATCGGCGTAAAGAGCTCGGAGGTGGACAAGTCAACATGTTTGAAATGATCTCAAAAAACAAAATTTGCTGCAAGGAGGAGGACATGTCTCATTAAACTGCGTTGTTTTTTACCTTTAGGGGGAAGCGAGTGTAAAAAATGTTGGTATCGGCCGATATCGGTATTAGAAATTAAGACTTGGACACAATTGGTGTATTGGATATCAATAAAAAGAAGCCAATCTCCAACACCCCTAATTTACACTTATCTATGGTGTGTTATTTGTGTGACTTACAATCCTTGGCTTGAATGGTGGCTCTACTTCTCTTCGATTTAGTTTCTCCCAGTCGATACTGGCAAAGAAGATGTGGCTGGTCACAGCCTCCTCACCACCTTCTGATACCACACAGCCGAGACGCCGCAGTGGGTTTTTGGTCAGGAGCTGTGAACACAACAAAAACAGGAATGTAATGTACAAAAATAACAAACCGTTTATATTCTGCAGATTTCAACTGATTTTACATGCAGATGTGTTATTCAGCCACATATTTCTAGAGAAACACCAAGCTGGGAATCAAAACTGGGAATCCATCCAGTCTCCACCTCTGAGCTCTTACACACATACACTGGTTTGTGTCTGACACCTCCCATGCTGCTTTAGTTGGCCAAAGTTCAACTTAGTTCAGTGCAATGTGACAAAGGTTTCTCAACTTCCCGGCTTTGTCTACAATAAAACAATAGTGAATCACCCGTTGAACCCCACCCATTTCTCTACTAATGAAGTCTAGCAGGGGGTAAAAGCATGAGGAAGTGTACAAACCAGGAGTTACAAAGTTTGTTTGGCCTCGCCTTAGAGAGCAGAGAAAAAGCGTGTTTTTAGAAAGCTCTCCTGGCTGGAAAGTCAGTGTGCACCTCAAGGCTCTTGTTGACATTCAGATGATGCCACAACAAACTAAAAGAGTGTTTATATTCACAGTTACAGCTCATAGTAAGATGAATACATCAGGTCATATGAGCCGTGTTGCTATAAACTTAGATTTAACATCACAAAAGTAAGCAAAAGTTATTTGAGAGTAAATAGTTGTGTTTTTAACCACACTACTGAGATCCTGCAGACACCACAACATACTGTACAACATTAAACCACATCGAAACTACATACATTGTATATGAACGCTTTTTCACCCGTTTCCTGACTGAAAAGGGAGAGAAAATAACTTACAAATTTCTCATAAAATTTATTGACTTTTTTAATTTATTGAGTGCCTAAAAGTCTATCCCTACTTGTAGCACTTCTCTGTTTTGTTGGTTAAAGGCTGCTTGAAAAGAGAGTTAATCTAGATCATTCTCCAAGATCAAGAGGGTGATTTATTGATGGAAACCTTTGGGAGCAAACACTCATAATTACGGTCTACACTTATCCGACTGAAGACTCTTTAACTTTTTGTCAATGCAGTGGCCTGAAGGGAGTTGCAGATGTTTAAACACAATTTAAATGATAGAAATTGTAGTTTGTGAAAAAAAGAGAAGTTAAAAAAACACCAGTGAATCATGAGGAATTTGTTTTGAGACAGCCAGACTTGTAGGAGTTAATCGCCACATGAGGTTCAACCACAAATGCATTACTCTCCAGCTGATGCTGTCTTTCCATGGATGCACATAAGCTGTGGCATGGGCAGAAACAGACCTGCTTATGTCAGCATTACATTAAAAAGATGTGGTAGCAGAAAAGATTCAGATCCGTATAAGACTGTGCTCACACTTCAATAACATAAAACTCCAAATATTTGTTTGATCCATCTGATGAAATATGTAGATTGCAGTTATGTATCAGCAGAAAACAGGCTTTAGTGAGACTTAATAAAGAGTTAAGTTTAAATATAGTAGAATATTTATACAACTTTTATTTAACTTTTTTGTTTCAATGTAACGCTCAGTTTATGAAAACACCCTAAAACGATGATCGTGTAGTTATAATTAGATGAACCGTTTTATTTCTCCCTACAAACACAGCATAGGTGATTCTGCCAAAGACATTATTTCAATCTCTTGAGCTACTCGACAACTGAGCTCTCTGAACTCGCTCACAAGAACAAGGAGAACTTTTCAAGGGATCAAGCTTCAGTATAAATAGAACCACAGCTTCCACATCCATTCACACATACAGTAGCGTGTGACACCAAGGATAAATTAGCATGGGAGATAGGTTTGGCGTTTCCTCGAGCATCCTGGAATAACAACAAGGAACTATGTGAACACAGGAGAGGAGGAATGGAGGGAGGTGGAGCCCTTGTATTTATAGCTCATCCACTGTAGCTGGCAAGTAAACCATGCCTTAATATAGTTGTGTAGCAGACCTCGGCCAAACAGCTGGCTGGCAGATTTTCTGCAGTTGTCAGTCAGTCTGAAGGAGAATAAATAACCTCGGATGATAGAAATCCACTCCTTCAGATGCATTACCCAACAAAACAGTCAGATAACCTTATTACATGTTATCAGTTCTAATCAATAAAGCAGGTCACATGTCATCTGGCAAATAGAAAAAAAAGCATCACATCCACTTCCTGTTTAAATAGGGAGTGCAAAGTCAAACAAAGCTGTTTGGAAGGGGAATAAATGCCAGAAAAAAACTGCATGCAGCCTTTCCTGGGCTTCATCCCACTTCAGTCATCACCAATCTGTCATTTTCATCACCAACAAAATTAAATGGAAAACTAACGTTGGCACACTCACAGCTTTGAGAATGTCGACGGCCTCTGTGCTGAGCCAAGATGCATAAACAATCTCTTCATTCAGGATTGATTCAAAGAGGTCATCCTCATTTTCTGCCTCAAAGGGGGCGTGTCCTGACAGCATCTCATACAGAAGCACCCCGAGCGCCCACCAATCAACAGACGGCCCATACAGCATCTCCTGCAGGATCTGTGGAAACAGTGTGTAAATAAAGTTACCGTACATGAAGCGTATTCAACATGAGTCTTTCAACAAGCTTGAATGTACTCCATGAGATTTGTCAGCAAATGTGTAGGATTAGTGTCGTCGGGGAGGCTACACGGAGGAATACCTGTTAAGGTCAGCAAAGCAACCTTTCATAAATCTGGACATGCTGGGAGACTTTTCTCCCACCCATGCAAACATGAGGACACAGACTGTCTTGTTCCCTCATCATGAAAAGCAAGCAAGCCTGTGGATGTGCGTAGTCCTAAATAAATAGATTACATAAACTCGCACACAGTCAACCTTCCAGCTCATCAGAATTGAGTTTTACATCCAGAAACCACAACATTTGTTTCTACTAAAGATGGCATGATGGAAAAAATTAGAATTGCATTTTTAGCTCAGTTAGCTGGACTGCAGGCTAACTGATGCTAAATCCAGCTGGATTTTCTGTGTTTGTCTGCAAATTCTTCATACATAAAGTAAAATGACTGAAAATACATGTAACACCACTTTAAAAACAATTTTATTTTTTAAATTTTTTTCTAAAAGAGGTTTTTTTGCTATGTTCACACAAAGTTTTCCATGATGAGGCATTTTGGAGATTTATTAAAAAGGAGGATTTTGTAATGATGCTGGTCATTGATCTTTGGAGCATCACCCTTTTGACAACGGACCTTTAGATTCTTTTAAAACTCAACCAGAGGCCACCTGATATAGTTAATATGACTGGGCATAACTGATAAAACATATTGCATCAACCACTATCTACATTATATAAGACCTGATAGGTGCTGTTGTATGCCTGTTCCATGAGTGAAAAAGGTGAGAATATTATCCGAAGACCTGCAAAACAGATTTATCTTGAGGCCAAAATCTGGAGGAGATTTTACAAAAAAATAGGAAAATTTAAAAATCACTGAAATAATTCACTGTTTATTTATGGAAAAAGTATCAAATCACAGATTCTCAAATCTGCACAACCAGCAAAACTGAGTCATTGAGGACAAATTACATAATTTAGAGAGACAACACATAAGTAAACAGCTCAGAAAAATATATCCAGAATTCACAGACATGGAAGAACCTTAGAGAAAAACAACTACTGGTGATGGATCCACCAATTATACTTTAATGGTGATGTGATGTGTCATCCATCACACATTGTTTACCAAAATTTACATAAATATCTCAGAAATGGCAGGAAGCAAAACTCTTTGGAAAGAGCAAGGCACCGAGTATCAATTCATTAATACCACAGTCATACATGGGGGTGGCGATGTTAATCCAAGAGGATGTTTTTACCATTACAGGGCCTGGGAAACCAGTCAAGAAAGAGGAAATAACAGATGCATAAAATTTGAAGCACTCCCAAGTGAAAACCATTATCAAGAGTGCAATACGTCAGAGTGGGACAGAGACTTATCCATTCATTTTACACACCACTTCATCCACTTCAGGGTTGTGGGCAGCTGGGTTTATCCCAGCAGTCAATGGGCGAGAGGCGGGGTACACCATAGACAGGTTGCCAGTCTATCACAGGCCCAGTACAGAGACAAAGACACATTCATTCCTAAGGATAATTTAAAATGTCAAATTAACCTAACATGCATGTCTTTGGACAGTGGGAGGAAGAGAGATCATGCAAACGGCACACAGAAAGGCCCCTGCCAGAGCCGAGATTTGAGGGACAGAGATGTACTTAGTTAAAGAGCAACAATGAGAAGCAAAGCAACGAGAAAACACATGGGTGGTTTTCAGATCTGAATCTAGCGGATCATCTTTGGAAAGATGTGGTCTGATGCTACCCAACCAGTCTGGTGAGGTTTGTTGGCTCATTCCCAAAAACCTTTCATGACTGCCAGAGATGGTTTATCCAGTTACAAAATGAAACATCTGAATTATTGCTTGCTGCTTTACCATTATGGACAACTGTGTGTATAATAAGTATTAAACCAAACCATTTAGTGGAAGGAAGTAAACTTACCTCCGGAGCAATGTAATCCGGCGTGCCACAGAAAGTCCCTGTGGCCACGCCGTCAAATATGCCCTCCTTGCACATGCCAAAGTCTGCAAGTTTACAGTGACCATCTTTGTCGAGAAGGACATTGTCCAGTTTTAGGTCTCTGAAAAGAAAAGAAAAAAGATGAGCCATTAGATGGTATGTTCTTTTATTCAGCTGATACAAAGACAGAAATGTAAGACTTGCGGTTGTGACAACACAGTATCGGAGAAAGATGCTCACAAACCATTACAGCAGCAGACAGAAAAATCTTTAAGTTATTTAAGCATTGTTCTTTTGTCAATATTCGTATTTAGTGTGCTCCTTTTGGAGTGTAAGTATAACAAACTGTCTGCAAACAATTAGTTTTGTTTTTAGACTTCTTGACAAACCAGCTGGGAATAATCTTGAGTTATTTAAATACTTATAAGATGGGAGGAAAATACATAAACTTTATTATAAAACTAATAAATAGTCATAGGAAAACATACGAGACTACTCTTGTATACTACAGTTTTATGTGAACTTTGTATTCCTGGTACAACTAAATGTATATTTGCCTGGGAAATAAGGCTGGTATAATACTTTGTCAGTGACTGTATGATGGCAAAATTGCTGTTTTATCCACAGAAAGTTACAGTAATAATATGTCTAAACTGATGTGAAACATGATGATTTATTATACTGAGAACTGGTATCTTTGTTGGTTACTCTGCATGCTAATGCTTCCTTAATCACTGGTAAAACCTCCTACGCTACGCTTCTATCATCTGGTGCTTCTTCATCTGACAGAGAGATTAAACCTGCTGACTGTGGGATTTGGCATTCAGCTGTCATCTGTGATCAGGTGACCCAGCTTCTTACAAAGGTCATTCAAAGAAGGCTCGTAGGTAAACAGGGGATAGAGTGGAGCACATGCAGAGTATGCAATGCAGGGTTCAGGAAATGCCCATTTCTTTATATTTCATGCTTCTATCAGCAAAATAAAACATTAAAAAATATTTTGCATGAATGCTATAAAACAGGATGATACAGAAAAACAGAATACCTAGAAATAAAAGGCTAATTGGCTGATTTAGCACCCACTTTGTTCCACTAATCTGATTTGCTTTTCTTTATTCTAAGCTGATTGCGTAACACTGACGCAGACACTGGTGGTTCCTGTGTTTAATGAACTGGCCGTGAAAGCAAACGTTCCAGCGGTGACACACGTCCATCTAACTGGAGAGTACACAAAGCAGGAAGGTTTTTTTAATCTGTAGGGGAAAAAAAACCTGAAAATGCAAGAAAAATGAAAGAAAATGGGAGAATCCACTTAACAGAATAGGATTGTTTGTTGGTGCATGTCTTTAAGCCTCAAACCCATTTCACAACTCCTCTCACCGTTTCTGAATCAGTATCGGTGAGTCAAAACACATCCTAAATGCAAAGGTTTCACTGCTAAGCATCACAGGAGCAGACGTTACTGTACAAATGACTCACTGAAACAAACAACCCAGTAATCCTTCATCCTTCAAGATCCATATGTTGGAAAGAAACACTACACTTTAAACCTTTTATGCAAACTAGGTCAGTTACACAGCAGGGTATCCATAGTAAAAGCAAACAGGACAAACAGCAACAACCCAGCTCTGAACAGCTGAGTAATCCAGTTGTACCAATATAAGAATCTCCAAAGAAGTGAAGAGGAAGTGCTCGCAGAAGTTATGACGCAAAGACTTGTATCTTTTAAATGTTCTCCACTGTGAATAGAGGGTAAAAGTACACCAAATTCACTAAGTACACTAAGGTAACACTACACATAATATCTTGATTTTTAGGACCAAGATCTTATGTTTCAATACTTTATTGTTTAAAATGTGTTTGTTTATCCAGATCACCACATAATAACATAATCATAATCTGCTGAACCCTGTTAAATAGGTATTTTATATTTTATATATACATTTTTTGGTTCAAACTTACTAATTAAATCTTCAAATGTCATAAGATGAATGCAAAACCCATGTAATCTGCACACCTCTTTAAATGGACATAGTGTGGTTTAAGCATTACCTGAAGCAAAAACAGAATCACTCAAAGATTTTTGGCCAAGTCACAACAACATGGGACCTGATGACTTCAAATCAAAGCAGCAGGATGTTTGTTTGAACAGACTTGATGTTCAACCAGCTATTTAGGATCATTAAACTGCCATTGTTAAAGCCAACAAGCTTCAAGCGACCTGTTAAGCTAAAAGTCATGCTATGTACAGATTGCACGGACAGCTATATATAACTTAGAACTTGCTGAGATCATATGATGTCCTTCTTTCCTATCATCATGTGCTGGCAGGGAGCCCACCGCTGTGCCACCCATCTGCCTGCAAGCAAACCCTACCAAGAGATCCTGTACAGTAAAAAGTTATCTGAAGTTGGGATAACAAAGTCACTGGAAGCATAAGATATAGAAAACAGCGTCACTGACATCTATTATTGATGAAAACGGCTTTATTTAACCAGCTAAATTTCAAACTAATAATTGAGGGGAAAAAATGTAACAAACATGTTTTTCTGTCTCGATACAACTAAACTACAGTTGTAGTTGGACAACATTTCTGCACCTGTTTGAGAACCACAACGTCTGTGTTGACTGTCAGTCAATACATAGATGTCTGCTTGTCACCAAAGTCTTAACAGAAAAAATGTAGCTAACCTGGCAACACACAGGAGTTGGGTTTGTGGAGTTATTACTGATCACATTCAGTAATCCAAGCAGTAAAACTCATTTAACCTTTAGCAGAAATCCCTTTCATCTGCAGCTAGCTATGACATCCGTGCGAACAAGAAGAGGAATTGTCGAGCCGTCGCTTGATACCAAACAAAATGCAGTTTAACCACGATGCTGTCTCCAGCATGCCTTGCAGCGAGGATGAGCTTTCAGCCCTCACATGACATTGCATATTTTTGCAAAAGAAAACAAATTACTACCATTAGCAAAAAACTCACAAAGCTGTTTATGAATACTTTTCTGGCATTTTCCAGCTTGATGCAACATTGTAAAGCTCCTTGCACAATCAGATTAAAGTTGTGCAGTTGAAATAGAGAAGCGGTCTGGATTAATAAGCTATTGATGCAGAAATCCTGTTATTTTGCAAAAGGTTCACAAACTTTGACTTGTAACAAAGTTCACCAGCAGTGAAGGTGAGACACTAAAGCTGCAGCTTCTAAAAAGCAAGTTTTATCCAGCATGTGTCAAAGCTAAAGCAAAGATGAACACTGCTGACACTTTCAATTCCAAGCTCCTCAAACATCTTTATCTCATTTAATTTGCTGTTGGGGGACTTTGTGTTTTGTTCACACCTGTAAATGATGCCTTTGTTGTGCAGGAACATGAGAGCAGAAGTGATCTCTGCTGTGTAGAACTGTGCCCTGGCTTCTTCAAACTTCCTGGACTTCTGGATGTGGAACATAAGATCACCCCCATTAACGAACTCCATCACGAAGAAGAGACGATCCTGCCATAGAAATTAGGAGGTGACATTTACACAGGTACTCAGACACCAGCAGCTACCATGTCATTATAGAAGCAGTGACCATGGACACAGTGAGATTGCTTCAGGGATGGCACATGGCTGCTTCTCATAAATTTCACAGGACTATGTAATGGATTTCTGTGCAACCAGCCATAGTTTAAAGTAAAAAAGAGAAAGAAAAGTGCCCAAATCCATCAATCTTTCACATTTTATTACAGGCTATAGATGATCTTAAAATGTAAAGCCAAGTGTAAGAAAAAAACTATAAGAATATGTCATTTTATGATGAACAAATCAGAATATTTAGATCCATTTACACCCAGGATTTAGATTTATTAGTAAGATACTTTAAAAGAGATTATTATATAGGTTGGATTTTTAAAAAGGACCTAAAATGATTTTAAAATCTTTGTAAGAGATTCTCAACCTCGGTGGAAATTTTCATGGTTAAATAAAGATTCAATAAAAAAAGGCTCTTGGTTGGGCACTTGGGGATAGACAAAGCAAAGCAGTGTTTGTTTTACAGCTTATTTCATGCATAAGAAAACTAAATGTGCCTTACACAAAGCATTACAGCAAGGTACAAAAGAAATATGAAACTCGCCTCCGCTGACATACTTACAGCCTGCCCTTTTTATAGTCCTCTTTTAAAACCCCTAAACTTCCCCTTTTATGGGTAAAAAGCCCAAACAAAATAAATTAATCAAAGAACTAAGACCAAAGCAAAACCTTTTAAAAGAATCCAAATGTAGGTGGCTTAAAGTTATCATCAGATATGCAGTGCAGAAACTGAAAATACAGATGTCATGTCTGCGGGACAATGCGGGTGGATCTGTCATATCTTGTAGACCGAGTGACCTGTAACATGACCCAAGTCAGAATTGGTGCAGTCACATTAAAAGACACTGACATGCATCAGCGGTGTGTTCATTTTGACTTAAATAAGCTGTTGATTGAAAGGCCGATGGCTTTACCTACAATCATCAGCTGATTCAACAATGAGAGGAAATGTTGCTTCATATGTGTGAGCTGCCTTCTTTGATAATAAATACACCCAGTACACTCTGACTTTGTCCTTCTAGCAGTGCATCTCCTGTCTGAAAAGGCCACAGCAGCTCCTGAAACAGTTAAATTTACTCTGTTGTTGCGTCTATTATGTGCTGTAAAAACAAAATATAAAGTGATTTGTATTGAGCTGCTGAGTAAGCAGGCTAAAACAAACAAAAAGCTGTGGATGCATATTTTAGTGGCTGTGTGTGGGTCTAAATCAATAAGGTGAACTATACTATTGACTTAATCCATTATTGAAAGTAGGTCAGGAATATTCAAACAACTAAAGCAGATTAAGAGTTTCTGGTGTGGACTGTAGGACTTCCTGTCTGCTGAGCGCTCACAGATTAAAAACTGGGGATCTGCTGCCATCTGCTGCATAATATGGAAGTGCAACATATAAGAGACTAAACTGATCTGAGGAAGGTGTTTTTATGCTCCATGCGTTAACAGATTATATTAACGGAAGTCACTAAAACACAAAGACTGCTGCATACATGCTGAAAGGCTGTGTGCTGTACCTACCGACGTCTGGAAGCAGCAGTAAAGCTGTGTGAGATACGGATGACAGCGAGCGAGGGACAGTACCCGCTTTTCTGTCATGGTACACTCGACATCATCATCCTGCAAAATTATGTCCTTCTTCAACACCTTCACGGCAAAAACGCAGTCTTTGTCATTAAGTCTGGCCAGCATCACCTGCAGACAAAGCATGCACACAAAATGCTCTTTAGTTTTGTGATTTAACTTGTAAATCGGGATTTCCTTCTGCTTTTAAAACACTTGCAATGATTTATTTGATCTTTTTTTTTTTTTTACACACTTTCTAAGGCTGGTTAGTTTAACGCCCTGCTGAATCACTCAATGAGTTTAAACATCCAGCTGGAGTTACTCTAATCATCCTCAATCAATAGATGTTTTATTTCTTGATTGTAAATGTAAAGTCCCACGGGCATCAAAGCAACCATAAATCATGATGCTTTTTAAACTCAACTTCTCTTTTTAGATGATGCGTTTTTCTTGTTAGTGTCAGAAATTTTTTTTAAGCTGTATTATGGACTTTTAAGGCTCTAAAATACTTTGATGGTGCTGGACTGATGTGACCTGATCACGAGGCAAACACTGGATTACACTGCTGGTGCCACTAGCTTTCTAATTTCTGGATTAATACATGTGATTTAGGAGAAAAGCCATCTCCAACTCAACAACGTCACTATGACAGATTAAAAATTAAACAGAGATAGTTGTTCTTTGGGAGAAATTCCCTGGTGAAAGTCTGTTTTTTGTTTTCATTCTTTTATTCATGTTTTTGTATTTTTAGTACTTGGTGTGTATTTGTTGCAAACCTTCTGTACTTAATAATGTGTTCAGCTCATTTTGGAGATTTGTACTATATACATATTCTGCTGGACATCTTGCTACCCCCTTCAGGCCATATGAGACCTTGCATTAGCAGTCTATTGTTAACATTTCTCTGCTTCTACCCACATGGTTGCCGTGTGGCTCGATGGTCCGCTTAGTGAGTGGGAAGACTGTGGTTCTGCAGAGTGCGGCTTTGACTCATGGCTGCACTCGCTACCCTGAGGTATGTGCCATCATTGGCCCAGAAATAAAACAAAGCATTTGCAGTCCCACTGGGTCAGAGGAGAGCTTGTTCAATCAAATGATTTCATTTAAAAATGATAAATAACTGAAAAACTATAGAAGGTAAGGCTGGAGTTGTTGTTTTTTTTAATCATCCAGCTATTTTCTACTACTTATCCAGGGTTAGGTTGTGGGGTCAGGTGTCCAAGCAGGGAAAGCCAGACCTCCACCCCCCAGCCAAACTTAAGCTCATCATTAGGGATCACATGGCGTTCCCAGGCTGATCAATGTAATCCCTTCAGTGTGTCTCAGGGCTTCCCCAGTCCCAAGAGTGTCCTCCCTGGGAGACTCCCTCTATTTATTATGCTGCATAAAATTGGATTTATATGTCGATTGCAGCCAAAAAAACACAATAAAAAGTCGGCAGGACAGCGCTTGACTTGGCAACGCTTTAAAGCCGTGATCCCAAAGAGAACAAGTCCTCTGTTCCATGTGTTAATCTTTAATTCATTCATTTAGACTGGTCAGATTTAAAAAACCCACATTTTTTTCCTAAATGTAGTTTATATTTATTTTAATATCATCTAGCTACCCTGACATTATTTTGGGGCCCCAGTTTAAGAAAGACTGGTTTAACCCAACACCCAGTAACCTCTGTATGGATAAGTGGGTGAATGGGCATGCGTTGGCTGATGAAAGGCAACAGATCAGAGCAACAGGAGGAAAAGATGGCAAGTAACTTATTTAGTTCCCTAGGTTATCTCTGATAACAGAAGTAAATAAATAGGCTGTAGTCATTTATCTTTTTTATGTTTATTGGCCAAGATGGCGGTTAAGTTTACCACTAAATGTCTAACAAAAGAGATTTGTACTTTTATATTCTGTATTTTCAAAATGTAGTTTATTCAAATCAGGAACAACTATAAAAATATTTCTGACTCGTGCTGCCTGTGGTTGGCCTCTTACCCCAGCAGGCGAACCACGTCCCAGCCAACAACTAAACACTAAACTTACAAAAACTCTCAAACCAGAAATGAAAGAAAAGTATCAAATCCAGGATGTCTCTAATAATAATTTTTTTAAAAACAGATCAAATTAAGAAAAGGTATGACAGTTCAAATCCATGTAAACAATCTAAACAATATAGGATTAATAAAACAATCATATTAATTTAACCAATTTCTTTGTGCCTTTTACAGTAATTTAACCATTACAGGACATTTACACACCAGTTTAAGCTTCAGATACGTCTGCTACTGTCCTCTGCTTTATAATTACTGCTACAAATTATTTAAACCATCTTTGGCTGCTTCATCTCAGTTTTTCCAGCTTTTCATATCATGTCTCCATTTGTACCATTATGGAATTACTAAAACGCTTTACCTTCTCATTGGCAAACGTTTCTGTGCTTCTGTCCATGAACTGCTATCAACCTGGACAGCCACTGGGTTGATACGATTGCTGTGGTTCAGATGATCAAATGTTCAAACGCTTCCTTCCTGCTAAGTGCAACTCTCACCACATTAAACCCGTTTTGGCTTCTGCTCAGTTTTCACCACTTAAAATGTCCATTTTCCCCACCAACCTTAATGCCATCTGCAGTTTCTGTGTTTTACTTCATTATCCTTCATTATTAACTCATTCACACTTGTTGCTAAGTAATTATAGCCCTTTTTATTTTGCATCCAGCTTAACTCCATAGGTTTTGTATTTCTATTACAGTGTTTTCTCTTCTCACATATAAAGAACTTCATGACCAAGCTCCTTTATATATATAAAAGACCTCATATTTCCATATGTTCCACACAGAGCATTTTGCTCTCAGATAGACTGCAGGTCTACTTGTGGTTCCCAGAGTCTGTAAGAAAACAATGGGAGGGAGGGCCTTCAGCTATCAGGCTCCTCTCTTATGCAACCAGCTCCCAGTGTGGGTTTTGCTTTCCTGTTACAAAGGGGTTTTCCTTCCCACAGTCGCCTAATGCTTGCTCAGGCAGGGGATTGGATCAAAGTCAAGATTTGATGCAATCTTATGGTTTTCCTTATCTAGGCTATTTGATGAGTTGGCTGAATTTGATGTGAAGTGCCCTGAGATGACACTGTGATGAAGTGGCACTATATAAATAAAGGTAAATTGAATTGAATTTTATTCTGCAGGATGTTAGGATAAGAAGCTTACATGTTGTATCCTGCACACATGATGGAAACCGTGTATAAGCTTAATATGGACAGTGACATAATCACTGCTGTAAATGGATGAGTAGAATAGTTCACTTTCTGTTCGTCTTTGTTAAATTCATGTAACTTTTCTTGTTTCCCAAAACACAGTTTCAGCATCACAATCAAATCTTTTTACATTAAGCTCCC
>JBAMIG010000021.1:9960086-10011399 GCA_037177335.1 Kiunga ballochi | reverse complement strand
CATGTCAAGTAGTAATATGTAATAAATAAGTAGCAATACTGACCAAATTTAAGTCCTTTGTGGTTTTACCTACAAATATGAATGGACATGTTTATTCTTACCCTGATGAGGCCTGAAAGGGTAGTGACATTGTAAGGCAGAGGGCAGGGAATGGACCATTTTTTTACCACAATCTAGAGAGAAGATGATGCAACAAGTCAGCAGGGTAAAAAAAAAATAAGATTCTTATGCAAATGTTTAAAACAGATCTTACCACAACAGTAAAGTACAGCATGAACAGGAAGGCAAGAGTGCTGGTGTACCCCAGGAACCCTGTGAGAGCAACAGAAACAGTGATGACTCAAATCAGTCAGAGTAAAAAATTAAACAGCTTCAGAACAAATAAACTCACCAATTTTGGTAGACATTGACAGAGGCAGAACCACACAAACTGTAACCAGGATCAGAAGCAACCTACCATCTTCATACCAGGCATTTCTAAAAAAAAATACAACCAAAACCTGCATGATTAAAGACTTCATCATCATCATTATACCTTATGTCATCAAATGTTGGTACAAAATAACCCTCCATGCTTTAAAAGTAGATCAGTCCTGGAAATTTGTCTTCATTTTGTGCTCAAATATAAAGTGTTGGATGAATTAAAGGCTTTAGCTCTTCTGAAGCATAACAGTTATGAAATTCACATGCAAACGCAGTGTATCCCTGCAGCTGAGACCAAATCTCACTTGTAGATGTTTTTTTTTTGTTTAAAGGAGGATGAATAATATTTTCCTTTGCTGAAAGCCTTGGTAGTTTATCGTAAATTGGGGAGAAAGAGGAAGAGATGAGGGAGGAGGAGGAAAGGGGGTTTGTGTATGAGGTGACACATGTGGAAGGCATGCTGGCTCCACTGGGGTCAGGGTTGGGGAGAATGGTGCTGCCTGTGGCTGCTGTATGTTGGGCCGCAGCGTGGGGTCATGAGGGACTGGCTCCACTGCTCTTTATGGGGCTTCCAGAGTCGGCAGCACCTGCTCCAACCACATCAACACCCACTGACCCCTTTTTGGCAGTTTCACAGCTGTGGCGCTACCATGGGCGCTAAAGGATTTGTCTCTACGTCTACACACTTTCAGTCCCATAACTGGATGTCAGAGAAACCTCTGACCCTGATGATCTTTTGTCCATGTGCCTCTTTCTAAAAACAAAGATGAGATGAAGAGCTTGACTGTAACTTAATTAAAGACCCTTCTCTACTGTAGCAGACAATAAGCACGCCACTGGGCTCCAAGCTGGCTGTAAAGCCACAGGATACCTAAAGGACCCATGCAATGTTTCACATTTCACGCTACAGCAAGACAACATAAACCTGGAGCACGACTGCCAGTGAGTCAATCCCCACACAGTGATGAATATCATCACAAATCTGTCCAACACAGCTCAATCCCAAATCTACAGAGCTTCATATTTTTGACCACAACAAAGAAACAAGTTGCACGGCCCTTTTAATGCAAATCCTTGTGTGTTTACTCCGCTGCATAATGATAAATAAGCGCAGAAAAAGTCATGTTTTTTAATATAAAACAACTCATTTATTAAGGCTTTGATGGAATCGAGCTTGTGTCTGTTAACATCCCAAAGCCATTCATTAACAGAAATGTTTTGCTTCCCTCAGCAGCGAGCTGTAATTAGAATGGCAAAACTGATATCCCCTTGTATCAGTCTGATTGTGGGGAACATGTGTGAGAGATTTGGGGGTGAAAGGAACCCACTAATACAAAGCAGCTGTGTGTGGAAGATTCAGATGTTGACGGATGGGGCTGAGAGCTGCTACAGGCCTCGCTAAAACCAGTGTGGCCAATAATAAAGTGGTAGACGTTACATTCTTGGCCAGGGATTCTTTGCGAGAGGAAAGAGCTCATCCACATAGGCCAATGAAAGACAGTCTGCTAATAGTTGATAAATGGCTCCCTCCGTGATGAATACACTTCCTTTGGGTGAGCTTCATCCTACACAGCAGACAAAGCGCTCTCTCTCCAACCTTACATGGAGAAATTAGTAGAAGTGCACTGAGCTCCTCTCCCACATTATTCATTCATTTATCACAGGCTAATTCCAGTTTGCATTATTTTGTGGTGTAAAAATGTCAAATTTGACTTATATCAATACCCAGATATTTAGCCGACAACATCATGGGAACAGAAGGGACACATTCGTTATCTTAGTGAAGCCAATTTACAAAAAAAATGGTTCTCCCAGCAGCTGTGTGAGGTTTGCATTTCTGTGCACAGAGGTACCCACCCTGTGTCTTCTGGGCTGAGGAAGCTGTTGATGGCAGCAGGAAGCTCCGACTTCAAGATGAACAAATATGATGACATGGCTGAAACATGAGACATTTATAAACAAAAAAATGCTGACGATTACATTGATCTTCAAAATGACAAATACAGCAGATGAGTGAATGCTGCCATGAGGAAGTTGCTGCATGAGGAGGATTTTCCTATGTGAGGAAATGGCAGCTTCACTAGCAGGCTTCATGCAGGTCACAGAACTGCTGGTAAGCCTGACTAGCAGCTAAGATGGAGAACTGTGTGTGTGCGCGCGTGTGTGCGGTGGGTGGGTGGGTGGGTGAGGGAATGCCAACAATAATGATCTCTGACGCTAATCCAGGTACTTCTACCATTTCCCCATCTTATTAGGAAACAGGATACTTCCCGATATGCCCTGCCAGCCAATCCGAGAGAGGATAAGGGTCATTTCCTGAAAGTCAACCCAAAAACACTGCACAAGTAAAATTGGAAAAGAGAATCTAGAGAGGAGAGCCTTAGTCTGAAAAAAAGGATTCAGGTGCAGTGTGCAGTTAATCATAACAGAGAGTAATGTTAAGGGATTTAGATTTGTGCAGATTTAGCTGGGCCGTTATTGCCCCAGGGCAGGTCCTGCACTCGCCGTCAAATAATCCTAGCCATAATCCTTCAGATCCTGTATTTGTTTATAAAAGAAAATTCCTCCAATAACCCTCCAGCCCACACAGACACAAGCACGCTCTCTCTGAGAGCAACCACTATCATTTATAAGCACCCAAATCTGTCAATAAGACGTTATTCTGAGGCAGGAGCAATTTTCACTCATCAGTGCAAACAAACATTTAAACAACCGTTTTAATTCACAGGGAAAGATGACGGCACTGACAAGGATCACACAGCAGGTTTAGTGTCATGCAGTTGGTTAGTCCAACACAACAACACTTCTATTGAAATTCCTGGTGGGGTGGTACTTACATTTCTAAACAAAAATGGCCCTCGAGTGAACAAACCCAATAGTTGTTGACCGAGTGCTAAGAAAGCAGATTCAATAGAAATAACACATGTAAAGCTTAAGGAAAATGGAGATAAACTATGTTAGAAAATAGCTGGAGAGTATGCTCAGCATCAGACAGAGTCACTTTCATTTCATTAAGAGCAAGGAGAGAGGCAGGCTGTGAGAGCCAGGGGCTGGTCAGTAATTAAGGTCAATTGGCCCATCAGCCCTTGGCAGAGCAGATGAATGTTTACTCAGAGTGAGGCTAATTGCACTCTTATAAAAGGGGTCGGGGGTATAGACAGATGCATGCTGGAGTGCTGGCTCTCACACTCTTGCACATACTGCCCCATGCTGGGAAAACCACAAACATACCAGAGGGTACGGCAGTAATCCACTCAGCTGTGCCACTAATGATGGGAGAAGAGCTATCGCCTCAGCTTTCAGCTGTCTGAGGGGATGCACCGTCCAAGATGGAGATGGTAGTGGGACATAGAAGTGGTGGTGGGGAGAGGGGTCCCATTAGATTACTCACCACGGAGAAGGTGGGAGCGGGTTTACCATCAGCGATCAATTAGATGAGAAGTCATGTTTCAGGCCCCAGGGAGGGGGATGGTGGCTATGAGGGTCAGAGGTTATCAGGGAATCTCTATAATAATCTTACAATGGGAGGGGAGGGGGGGTAACCCTCAGGAAAAAAGCCTCTGATAGCCAGCAGGAGGCACCATCTACCCCCAAAATAAACAGTCACCCTCATCACCACTATGCTTCTCATAATCAGTTTATGTCAGAAATGATGTCACATTATAATGGAGTCAGACTTACCACCAATATTTTGAATGACAATAGCAATCCCAACCAGAATCTAGAGAGATTTTTAAGAAGGCTGTTAGGATGATTCCCAGTTATGTTGAAAATATAAATGTCTGAACTGGGCAAGCTCACAGCAGTCCACAAACCAGCACTTACTTTCCCTGTTTTGTTCAATGCTTTCTCTCCAAGATCTTCATACGAGTTGATGCCTAATGCAAAAGAAATATATGGAAATTAAAAATAGACATGAGATTTATTTGTATGTAGGGTTAGGGTTAGATGTTGCAAAACTCCTAAAGGATTTTTTGTTGGATTCAGTTATCTCCTCTTTAGGCTATTTTGACCTTCTTTCAAACATTATCTAAACATCACCTGATTCAGTTGTAACAAAGCTCTGACTTAAATGCAAAAGATATACAATCTAAAAACACAAAAGACCAGCTGACAGTGATTTAATCAAAAATAGTGAGAGCAATAGATCAGAGTCTGGGTGAAACCTCATAAATAAAGTCACAAGGATGTGTTATCACAAATTAGACAATTGTTAATCTCCCACCTGTTTGGTCACAAAGCTTCAGAAGGAGATGTATAGAGTAAGCTGCCAGGCTGGACACTAGGATCAGCAAGATACTAAGAGAGAATGACAATTAGCAGATATAATGCAAATATTTGAAAGATCAGACTGATTAATTGACAGCACTCTTACCAAAAGCCAACTATTCCTGTGTTTGACATGGCATAAGCCAGGCCCAGTATACCACTGCCCATGATGGCATTCATCAAGTTAAACACAGAGGAGGCGAAGGAGGCTCCCGTGGCTCTGGTTTGCACGGACCCCTATGCAGATACAACACAAGGGGAATAAAACTGGGATGAAAACAAAGAAGCAGCTGAAGATAAAATCTGTGTATTTTCATAAGAGGCTGCTTATAGCAGAATCAAGAACAACTGGCTAGGACTGACGAAAGATGTCATGAAACACTGCATTGGTATATGGGATCAGGGAATGGAAATGGGAAGGGATGGGGTGGGATTTGAGCTGCTGGCTGCAGGACAGCTGCCTGAGCTCAGGATAAGAAGAGCTGCCCAAACTGCTTGACCCCTCTAATGGGGGATATCCTGGACAGAACAAGTAGCAACTTTGGAGTCAGTGTCACAACAAGCTTGGATTGACCAGCAAGCCAGTTAAATTAGTCTGTTACAGTACTGAAAAACAGGGAAGACACTGGAGCTACCACATGAAGGGAAGCATAGACCAGCTGCAAATTCAGAATACTACATTATGCAGATCTGTAAATACTAAGAATAGCTATTTAAAAACAAATACAGAGATATACTTAAGTCATATTCCAACATGCATGGTTTTACTTTTTTTTTTCCTTATAGAACTTGAAAGTAGTCAACTTTACAATTAACATGACAACAGTTACCAGGTAGTTAAGGAGCTTTTTATGCTCCAGTTCTGTTACTGATAAACAGCACTGATTGATCAATATAATCTTGGAATGAGGACCATATCAGATACTTCATTGCTACAGACAAGCACATGAAAAACATATTTTTTCCACAAACGTCTTTGCTTTAATAACTCTCTAGAGAATATCTAATCACTAGAAATACAGAGATACATTTATTTGTGAAGGTTGTCTAAATAAACAGCTTCTGGACCATTGTTAAAAAGCAATCAAAAATTAGATTTAAAAGAAAAATCTATGTAAATTGCCCAAAGTAGTCCAACATCAAAAATAGGTGCTGGCACACAGGCAACAGCCACAATAAATGAAAATGAATTAGATTATTATTTTGACAGTTTGGTGCTTATAAAACAAACAAACAAATATCTCTATTTTTAAATACAAGAAACATTTTTCTTATAGATGTTCTACTATAAAACATTAGTGGTAGTTGTCCACTAGAAATAAAAGAAAAGTCTAAATTTATATAACCTCTAAAAACGAGAAAGAAAGAAATCATCTTACATAACCAAACTTTGGAAAGCACTGGTGTTTCTATTTAAATAAACTAATTATACCCTCAATTCAGTGCAGGGTGTAATCCCTGTTTGTATAAAGAAATTAAATCATATATAGACATTTTAATGTAATGGAAAAGCAGTATTTTGAGCTTTAGCTACTTTTACTGTAAGTGCTGACACTAGCAAATCACTGCAACTGAAAATGTGAAGTTCAGCTCATGTGATGTCCGTCATAACTATTTCCACGGACTAGATTTAGATTACCGACTTATTTATGTGTAAAACAAACGTCAAAACTCACTCACATTTCCCAGTAAAGGTGTCGTCTCGCCCCTTTCTGTGTCACTGGAGGTGCATTCCCTGTAATGGTTTGTGTTGTTGTGGCCGTTGATGCTCATCTTCCGAAGCTTTCAAGCAACAAACTGATCCGTATCAGACCTCAGAAGCGCCGCAGTCAACGTGACATTAGTTAAAAGCTTAGATTTTATGAAACCATCTTCTTCTTCAACTTTTTTTAATATCTCCTCTTATCAACTGTCAGCTGTTTTCTTGTTAGCGTCACGTGCTTTTGCATCGTCGCATTTGTGGTGACAGAAATACAGTGACCAATCAGAGATCGACTTTTCACACATTTGCCCAATCACTATTCAGCAACGGTCCACTCCTGATGACGCAGTTTAAGCATGTTCGAGGACAGAAGATGTTAAGGTAGGTGTTTTATCTTTAGAAATGTCTCATTTAGTACCACAAATATAATCGTAATAGATCAGTTTACTATTTATCTTTAGAACTGGCACAATGATGTAGTATCGCTAAGTATTTTTCCGTCTACAACGAAAGTCTTAAATGAAAAAGAAGAGATTAAATGCTGCTGTTTCACCTTACGAAAAATGCGGTGTAAAAGTTGTCAAAAATACTAATAATAAACATTTTGTTTTACTAATTCATGAATGCATCGATTTTAACCTTTGTATCCAGTTTAATGCGTGTGTCTAGCAGCTCCCTGTCTTTGTTTTTTCTTTTTACAGATTTCTCGCCAGAATCGTAACATTTATTGAAACTCGGCATAAAGTTAAAACAACTCCTCTACACCAGAGTCTCTGCTCTGCGGCTTCTCTTTCTCCTGGCTTTACTGCAAAGACCGTAATGGAGGCTAAACTGTACCAGCCCCCTCCAGAGGTCCGGGGTATGACCCATTTGGACAAAGATGCCTTTACACAGTTCATTACAGTCCCAGCTCTTCGGGTACCCACTCGGGTCTTGAATAAAGTAGTAAAGAGCCTCAAAAAGTCCACCATCCAGCGCCCAGGTGTGCCCAGAGTGGTTCAAGACAAAGAGGAGGATTGTGGCTATCGATTAGTACTACTAGACCCAAACAGAGTGTCTTCTCTAAGCTCCTTTAGTGAGGTTGAAGCCGAGGCCATCAGGTCATTCAGCGTTGCAGAGGAGTTGCACCTCTATGAGCTGAAGCTGACTTATGAAAACCTGAAAAGTGAAGAAGTTCTGGAGGCGATACTCCCTCAGGGTCAGGATGTTACATCAGGGTTCAGCCGGGTGGGACACATCGCACACATGAACCTGAGAGACCACCAGCTCCCATACAAGAACCTCATAGGTAAGAAGCACACACTGAAACGCAGCAATTTCTCGCCAAAGTAACACATTCATGCTGTATCTGCAGATGTTTTTATGTGATTTGGTGCTGTCATAAAAACTCATGTCATAGATCACAATGTCATGTTTTTTAAATCTTTGCAGCGATGATGAAGAATGTTTTACTGCTTTTTTGCAGTAAACATTAGTCTTACATTAGTCAGTTTAAAACAGCAGGGATCTAGCGCCTCTTGTTCCAACCTCTGTACAGATGAAACTGATGGGAAGTGTTTGTTACAAGCAGACTCATTTCTTTACTTCTTGCACTGCAGGTCAGGTGATCATGGACAAAAACCCCGGTGTTACATGTGTGGTCAATAAGACAAACATAATTGACTCAACTTATCGTAACTTCAAGATGGAGGTGTTGGCTGGCGAGGAGAACATGGTTGCCAAAGTATGTGAACTTATTTTATATTAATATTTCACACATGAACCTATAAGATGTGCCTGTTTCAGTTCAAATAAACGACCTCTTCTACAAGTCGTGACTCTTTGCAAAGTGTAAATAAGATGATAAAGCGGCTGCATGTACATCTTAAAGATACCGTAGTTAACTGAAGATAACACAGAGATAAAATAGCTAAACCTGTTTAAAATGTCAGACAAGGGTGTCGTTATCACTGTTTCATGACCTCATCTTTTAACAAATATGTTAGTCTTGAAATCAGTTGCTAAAGCAAAACATTTTCCTGTTTAAATAGTACTAAATTTCATGGCTAAATGATATTATACATGAATGAGCCAAGATAACCATATTTTTCTGACTGGCAAATCCAGGATACACTAAGTTCCTCACTGATCTCTTTTGGCATTATGAGCTGCTAAAATGGTTCACAGAAATCCTCGCTCTGAGCTTTTCAAGCAAATCACAAACATTTATGTTACTTTCAGTAACTTATTTCTTCACCTCTACTTAAACTTTTTGTACCCACATGGGGAGGTTTGCATCACAACAAACCCCATATTAGCTTTCAATGTGTGTGTAGAAGTTAATTTATACCTAAATATGCCATATAAGAGTGTGTCTGTGTGGGATGGAGGGCATAGCTAAATTGGCTTGTAAATCACTGCATTCAGCTAAATTAACATTTAATTGTCAGACTTTTGCGTAGTCATGACTAAATTTCCAGTGTGTGTTTAGATATATGCTGACAGCTCCTTCACCATGTCTCCTTGTTGCAGGTGAAGGAAAACGGCGCGACGTACGAGTTTGATTTTTCTCGTGTGTACTGGAACCCTCGACTGAGTACGGAGCACCAGCGAGTTGTGCAGCTCATTAAACGTGGCGACACTGTGTTTGATGTGTTTGCGGGTGTTGGGCCATTCAGCATCCCAGCTGCCCGCTTGGGTGCCAACGTATTGGCCAACGATCTCAACCCAGAGTCCTACAGATGGCTGCGGCACAACTGCAAACTAAACAAGGTGGACAGCAAAGTCCGAACCTTTAATCTTGACGGCAAAGCTTTCATCAGGGGACCTTTAAAGGAAGAGTTGCACGCTCTGCTTAAAGGAGATGCTGGCGTTCATGTGGTGATGAACTTACCTGCATTGGCTCTCGACTTCCTGGATGCTTTTAAAAGTCTCCTGCAGCAAGAACCTCCCTGTGAGCAGAACCTCCCCACTGTGTACTGCTACGGCTTCTCGAAAGATGACAACCCTGAGGGAGATGTGGTAGAAAGGGCTTCTCATAGCCTCGGATACCCTCTGAAGAACTATTCTGTGCATTTTGTGCGTAATGTAGCGCCCAACAAAGATATGATGTGTGTGAAATTCACACTACCTAAAGAGGTGATCTTCTGCAGTGGAAATGAAAAGACAGGTAAGAAACGGTTTATAAATCAGGATAGAGCTGTAAATTAAGAAAGAACTATTCTATTTCCTCTGTCTTTTTTTTTTATTATTATCCTGAAAGTTCTGGAAATTTGTCCACAGATGTGCCCCAGCTTATGCCTGATAGCAGCTGCGATAGGCTTCTGATCTGATGGAGAAAGTAGAAAGAATGAAAAACGATTATCTTAGTTACAGATGAACAGTTTTAAGTTAGACGGATTTGTTTCAGGAAATGAAAAAGATCTGTTCTTTGTCAACCCTAACCCTTTAACTACGGCTCCACTGTATAGCAGAAAAAGCTTTCAAAACTAATACATTTAATGAAGAAATTGAGGAAGTAAACCTGTCTGGGCCACCTCTTCCAGTTTGGGTATATAATACTCCCAACCCAAAGGTCATACTATCCCATTACTGAGTTTTGTACCATTTAACTTTAATTATAATGGTAAAAGTCATTTCCTGATCTGCTTAAACTTCCTCTTATGTTAGGGCCAGCATCGACCCATTTTAGTTCTTAAATGCATAAAAGAATCACTTAAAATGTGTTCATTATATCAGCAATAATCATTTTAGTCTCAAAATATTTGATCAATCATGTTTTAAAAACTCTTCACTTAATTCAGCTGGCAGTTTTATTGCATGGCCCAGTCTCAGACAACTTTTAGCTTTCATACATCCAGCAGCAGAATATGGTTGTAAAGACATTCATGCTTTATGATGACCATAAAGTGTCCAGGTCCTGTTGCTGTAAAGTTATCCCACATCACCTACCCTCGATCACCATGCTAAAAGGCGTTTGTGCAGTTATTTTTTCACCATGTTTGCTTTTGTTGTGCACAAAAATGTTAATTTTCTTTCTTTTCCTTGTATTCAGAGTCCTCAGAGGAGCCAGCCCTGAAGAGACAGAAGTGTGAAGAAACTACACGTTCCTAAATAACTTGTCTCTGAGATCATCATTTTTAATATAAATATCAAATGATGGACAGACTCAGTTTATTTTCTTTACAAAAAAGATTTGACAAAATATATATATACAAAAACAGACTTCTTGAGCCCAAACGTGATGGATCACAGCAACATTTTGGGAATGTGTGTGTTGTCTTTATCGTCCATTCAGTCACATGAATAACAAGAGAAGCTTTACACGTGCTCATCCTCTCTGGGGGAACAGCCCACTGAAAGCATCCTGGATGGCTCGATAACACGCCAACCCCGAGTTGTATCCTCCGGCCGTGTCCTGAGGCATGGCAGCCCGCACGTGGTTTAGATACCTGAGAAGAGAAAAGGTTCTGCTCAGTACCAGCAGTGAGGTTTGCAAACAAGTTAACTGACTCTGAAAACAGAGTTTAAAGGAGATTTTCTGAATAAAACTTCAGTTTATTCAATTAAACCACACTTTTCACGTTTGCTCTTCTGGCTTTGTTGATCTCATCGTAAGATCCAGCAAAGAGAAAAACCCATTCACCGACTGTGGAACACCTTTTGCCTAAAGCTTCACCAACATAGCTCTATTAAAGTATTACAGCTATTTTTTTCTAAGTGTATCTTGTAAAAAAAAAAGTCCCTTTTCCAGCTCACTGCAAGACCAAGTCAGTTTATTTTCACATTTATGTGTGTACAAAAAACCCACTTATTTAGTACTCACATCTTGCTGTGTGTGTGGTGTGACCTGCACTTTCACCCAAACTAATGCAGTGTTTTTGTACACCAAGATAAAAAAAAGTGTTTTTTTTAATAACAAAGCTAAAAACAAGTCCAACAACAACACCCCCCTCCCGCCCCCCTCCAAATCCCCCACCCCCTACTGTCCCAGCAGAGAGGTACGAGTCCCCACTAGCCTGGCTTTGTGGCCCCTGTTCCTGTGAGCCGAGGAAACTTCAAAGTGAAATGGGGAATCAAGAGGACAGACAGCACTCTGATTTCTGGGCCCATTCAAGCTGCTTTGCAGAGTAACCCAACACCTGTGAGGAGGCTCAGAGAGACTGACAGAGTTGAAGTGGATCGGTGGTGGATAAGGAAGAAAAAGGTGTTTATGAGAGTACACGTTGGCTTGAAAAGATGTGTTCTTTAATGATTCCATAAGCTGGTTCATTACATTTTTATTGTGTGTAAATAGAATTGAAAGATACTTCCTGGTGTCTTCATTTTTTCATTTGTTTTGTGCATTTCTTTGTTTAATTAAAGGTTGCGGAAAACCTGGCGCCTATCCTGACAATTAGCAGACGAGAGGCAGGGTTCACCCTGGACATGTTGCCGTTCTGTCGCAGGGCCAACACAAAGAGAAAAACAACCATTAACCTACATTTTGCTGATATGTTTGTCACATTAAAACCAAAGTCTTGATAGTAAATGTCCAAAATCTTAAAAGAGGGAGTGAAAATGAGAACAATGAATATCAATCAGATAGGACCACTCATCACCCACAAGAGAAACAACACAGTTCAAAATAGGAGGCCCAGTGATTAATAATAACTTCATTAGGCCCAAGCTTCAGAAGCCTGTCCTTCAGAGCACTTGAGGGAGTTCTTCTCATATGGCTTCCTGCATCAGATGAGTGCTATCCATTGATTATATTGTACCGGGCCTTTTTAATGGTGAAAAAAGTGGGCTATTTACAGCGCGGCTAAGTCTGCTCTTCCTGCTAATCTAATCCCCAAGCTACTCATGTGGTCATTCCTTCCAAGAAAGCTGAGAGCTCTGTGTAACTTTATACCTGCCTGCCCCTAAGGAGAGGGAGAGCAAAGGAGAACATGAAGGAGAGAGAGGAAGAAGGTGGGCGTGTAGGTGTGGGAGCTGGGAAGTGGAAATAAGAGGAGGGGGTATGAGGTGAAGTCATCTTTAGGTATCATCGTCACCACAAACCTTCTCTTTAACCAAGCCTGTTCATCCTCTGCTCACCCAGAACACCAGAGATTAGTTTGGTTCTGCTCCATTAACTCGCCGGCTGCATCCTCATCTTCCCGTAACCACTTGCCTCATAGGTGTGTGTCAACATGACTTTCTCTAAATGCTGGCAAATTAAAAAAAAAACATTTCATGCAACTCAACCAGTTCTGATAAATTCCAAAAGGCGCGACGATAAATACAGACGTGTTCCCACAAGAAACAAATCCAGCCGTCAATAAAACGAGATGGATCACTTTTCTGAACCAGATGCTTCATTCCTCTCTGACATTTCAGTGTCACTGGGTTTCACTGACACTCTCCCACCCTGTCAGCTCCCCAGTCCCCGCAGTCTCCTATTCCCTCTCCAGACTGGACAGCCTTTTGTTCACATGGACCTGAAACTTGAGCCGTTTCGGCCGGTAACATCTTTCACTCTCTGGGCCCCACTGGAGCATTAGCTGCAACTTGATATGGGTCTTTTCAAAGCTTTGTATTATTGGGTAAATATGGGTCACTTTGGACTGGCCCATTATGTCGCTTAGCGGGAGCTGGAAAAGACAAATGCAGGTGATGAAGACAACTGAGTGACACAGTAAGACACTGACGCGACTGCTATGAGAGAGTATGACAGGTGTTTCGCATCACCTATATATATATATATATATATATTTAATTTTAATTTTAATGAACAAACCCTTTATTTGTAAATAATATTTCCCTTGCTATCAAAATTATCTTCATTGTAAAAATATGCATCATGACACAATCTTGGGTTACTTTATACCCATTTCTTCCTCCTATCTGCTTTTATCCTTTACTTTTAAAAACCCGCCGTGCTCCAGGAGTTGGATCAAAACTGTTCGAGTGCATATTTCCTTTTGGATCTGGAATACTGAATACTTTCGTCACTGTCTCCTGCTAATGCTAATATCGGTCAGACATCTTCCTGACGAGACCCCAAAAGTATTCCCCAGTCCTTCTGCTTGGGAAACACAGCAAAGCTCCAGCTCTAATTCAAAGTGAAAAGATAAGTGGTGAAATGTTCCGGCGGGTTCCACGTGATTTCCAGCTGAGAGCCTGCCGAGTTTCTGTGTTTATATCCAGTGATGATGTTGAGGAATAGAGAACGTTTGGGTTCTTAGCAGAAATGGCAGTGAGGTTGAAAATGTGAAGGGAAAGCAGCAGATACCAGATAGGGGTGCAGGCGGTGTTGGGCCTCTTGTCTAGACTCCATGTGTTTGCTACAATTGGATTAAGAAAAGCTATGGAGGCCAAGACTGGATGGAAAAGAAAAGAGCTCTGTAATGCTATGGCAGCTATTTCAACAAGTAGACACTTAATCAACATGCAAACCACAGAGTAGATCCACAGTACATGAAGCAATCTGAACATGTTCACTAAAGAATGACCATATGTGGTTTGTCTGTTTCCAAGCTTTAAAGTTTGACAATGCTCTAATAATTGAACTATTAAATGTCAATAAATAAATGCAAAAACAACACACACACACATATTATATATATATATATATATGGATCAATACCTACATATGATCATTTCTGGGTCCATAAATACTAAAATTGTGACAAAATGATGCATACAAAGTCATTGTAAAATCCTCCATGACCTAATGACATTTCACAGGAACAGCATTTAGGAAAATATGCAGGAGGAGGTCATAATATTCACTCTTCAACATCCTCTATTTAGTATCATTCTGCTTTCCCATCATCCACCCTAATCTAGGGTCTGTATTTGTCTTAACCATGCAAAATATCAGAGGTTTACTTGCTTTGTGCTTTCTGTATGCCATCAGCATGCAGAGTGCACAAATGATGCACACAGGGTTGCAATGACTTTCTACCTGTTTGTGATATAAATGCTGTATTCAGCGGAAGCAACTCGAGTCAGGAAAAAAGACCAAAGAAAGAAGAAAAACATCTAAAGATAAATCAATAAACCATTTCTATGCCAAGGACTGATGCCTCATTAACTAAGTTCATTAAAGCAAAGGAGCATATGCTGGGGGGCAAAAAGAGAGAAATGGATGAATACAGAACAAGATACATGTAAAAAGAGGCAGCACCGTCTGAAAGGACAGCCATAAGCTTGGAGGATGACAGTTCAAATGCCCGGAAGTCTTGCTTTAGTGCTATGCTCCAGTTGCAATTAAGAATTCCTGGCCTGGGAATCATGAAAGCTGGAGGGTTAGGGTACAGAGCCACACACCTGTCAGATGATTTGTCATTATAGCGGGGTCAACACTCAGCTGTCACCCCCTAATCACCCATCCTACTCCTCAAGTCAACCCCCTTTACCCACTAAACTTCACTCCAGCCCTCCCAAAACACCCCCTTGCATTCCTCTAGCAGCTCCGGTTTCACTCATAGCATTGCCACTCCATCTGCCCCTCCTTCCTACACTCTACCCTGAGAGAAAATGTACCCCTGTGAGAGTCACAGCACACTGAGTGCATTGTTTGGATGTGCAATGTGTGCTTACAGCCCCATGTGTGTATCCACGCAATTCACGTGTGTGAATATATGTTTATCTAAGAGCAGAGCTGTTTGTACCGCAGCAGAAATGAACCCGCGGTGCAGAATTTTACCAGGACAGAGAGTATAAGGCTGCAATCCAGAAACAATCCCTGCAGACAAACAAAACACAGATAACTCTCACAGGTATACTATATCTGTCAACAACAGTCTCTCATCACTAAGGGTCATAGGTCACGCTCTTTTCCATTGAATGCCGCTTCCTCTGGGACATGCAAGCGTGTGAGATGGATCCTCAGCTATTAGCCTACCCACTGCCTGTCAGATTATCTAAAGTTGTACGCTGTGAGTGTGGTTGAGGGGGGCTCAGTGTTGTTACGTCATATCCTCGGTAGGTTAAAAACCCTTATCCATTATCGTGTGTCTTATCATCACTGACAGGCAGAGTCTGCATCCCAAAAGAGGGAAGGAGAGGGAGGTGAGTGTTGCTAACACTTACTTACTTAAAGGAGAGAACAAGTTCAGAGTGTTAACAGAAGCTTTGGGTGACACTTGACATTAACGCTCTCAGAAATACATTCATGTAATGACTGACCCTTCATAAGCTGCCCTCAAAAAGGCAACTTGTTGACACCATTGAACAGCAATATGGACTTTGTTTTGTTTATAAAAACAAGGAATGCTGATGTGACTGAGATAAAGCATATTGTGCAACTTGCACCCATATTACACTTTACTTCCTGGTCCACTAATCACCACTCATTCAGGGCTTGTATCTTGATCATGCACAATAATCCTCTAACCTGATGGGGGCAGTAGAGGCTGGATGACTGGAAAGTCCACTGGCCTACAACCTATTTGCAAACAGCCACAGGGCACGGGGAAGCATTACACTCCTTTTTAACCACCTGACACACATAGCATCTTTCTATCGTCTCCTGAGCTGCTACTTGATAAGTTTGCAGCCTGGAAATTTTAGAAGGCGAAAGGAGATAATGACATGACATCAGTGTCATCGTTAACCAAATGGGGCCGTGCATAATGGTAGGACATATGCTGTGCAGAGGATGGCTGCCAGCACAAGGCACACCCATAGACAGATGCATACACACGTACATTTAGAGCTAAATGAGCTTTGGCAGTTAGATGTAACATGCAGAGAATAGATCACCAATACAAAGAGGAAGAATAGAGCTTTTGAAAGGAGGGGGTGAGTTACTCATCTCCTCAAGTATCAATTACCGGAGTGTCTCAAATACTGGGAAAGCCAAAGAATATTTTGATTCAGGGGAAATACTGTGATGTGTGTGTGCATTTGGGGAGCATGAGAAGAGTTGTAACTCCAGTATTATTATTAGAGATTTACCTCCTACTCTGAGGTGTGTGTGGCATATCCTCACAGCCAAACCCCACATGATGGGAGTTTGTTTTGTTACTCCGGCTCGTAAGTGGAGAAAATGGGCCAGTTAATCCTGCTGTACATAGCTCAGGCATTTGCCCCAGGGTTAAGAAGAAGGGGAGATGCAAAAAGTTTCAGTCTGTTTATGTTTGTGTGTATGACACACGCAGACACATTTAGTTTGTGTGTGCGTAGTTATGTGTGGCATCATGCTCACAATTACAGCATGCAACTCTAGACAGTGTGCAAACCTCCACACAGACCAGTGTGTTAAAATAGGCAGAAGACCAAACTTATCCTGTGCTGTGTGTTGATCCTGCCGCCTCTCGCTTGTGATACAAAACAAATCCGAACACAAGCGAGGCGTTTTTTCATTGGAGTTCCCCGACTTGTGAAGTGACCTCTGCCAGTAGCCTGGTTTGGTCTGGCCTGGGTTCATCTCATGTAGAGACTGCTTATCCTTTTGGCATTAAGCCCACAGAAGGAAAACAATAAGACTAAAAGCAGATCACTTGCAGATGACCAGAATACACTGAACAAATTGCCCTCTCAATAAGTCGTTCTGGAGCTCATCTCATTTTTGTACACTCTTTGGGTCAGAAACGACTAACCCACAATGAAAATACTTCTAGTCAAGTACAGAGAGAGCTTATTTTGACTCACCCAAGAGAAGATCAATATTTGCACAGATCTATGGGAGAGAAAACAATAGGGATCTGGCTTCCACCAGCCCTGTCTGTTAATGGTCTGTTTACCGAGACAGATGGGATAATGGTCTGGGTGTTGGCTGGTAGGGAATCAGACAGTGGCCATGCTTTGCTCCATTTCTGGTGTTGATGCTTGAGAGGCAAGGAGAGTGAGCATCACTGGTGCAGCAAATCGAGCATCTGCACAAGATGATGGCTTTATGTGGTATATAGAAAGGGGGCAACTTGTTGACACAGTCAAGTTTGCAAGTCAAATAGCTGGCCCCAAGCCTCCACACTAATAGTGCAAGCACTCTCTTTTGGCTATGCAAATTTTAAAATCTGTGTGACCTCGGACCTCAGTCAAGCCTTCAGATCTAAGCAATGGAAACACTTAAATAGTTAGTGAAGCACTGCAGTCTATAGTTACTAGCTATGCTGAATCCAGTAACACAAGACAGACACGTGCAACTAGTGTGTTGTGTGGAAGAATGAGGCGTATCAGGTAACCTGAAAAGCCAAGTTCAGCTATAGGTCTTGGTTATGGTGGTAGCCCTGAGTATATGAGGGAAAGCCTTATGGTTATTCAAGAGACAAAGAATCTCCTATAATTATGCTTGTAATATTTTACTTGGGTAAATGAAAATAAAAAATGTGCCTTGAGATGTTATCCAGTAGTTGTAAAAGTAGATCAAAGACCACTGCTGTTGGAGGAGTTCATGTCAGGTCACGTTAATCGGTGCCTCACTCTCAAGCTCATAACTTAAGCATCAAAGATGCGTTTGTGTGAGAAAGAGTGTGAGAGTGCACAACTATTTGTGGCCCACGGTGCGAGACTCGTCTCTCCAAGGTGCCATCACTCTGCTCCTGTCAGTTCGAGCACTCTGACATCCTGGTGCCGTGCCTCAGGTCTCTCAAGGTCAGCGACCTCTGACCCACCCCCTGGCTTCACCCAACTCAACCCCATCAGATAGATGTGTGCCTTTGCAAGGATCAGAGAACCTGGGGTACATGGTAAAGCTATTTGTGATCATTTCTAGAGATTCCTTCTGTAGGCTGTCCTCTGCATGTTATGACTGACTTGCGTTTCCATTACAGGGAGCTCCGGAAAACAAATAAACATGACAGTTTTAAAACTTGCATACAAGTTAGCAGTGGCAGAAATGGATTCAAAACCCTCTGAAGACCAATTTGAGTGTTTTTTTTAAACTCCCAGAGTCATATTTAGGGTCAGTTCTGGTGCTTTGGGACAGTGAAGCTGGAAATAAGACCAACCAGGCAGGGAGAGGCAAGAAAATCTAGCTGCCAGGAATTAAAGGACGTGATGGCACCACTGACTATCTTGGATCCTTTCCTTCCACTAAAGCACTTAACATGCAATATAAATCAACTTACAAACAAACAGATGCTCGCACAGTTCAAATAAACACGCAGGCACCAAGGGATGCATAGAAAGCTAAAGAACACGGCAAGGAGGAGAGCATCACTCAGAGACCCATTAACCTCTGGCTCCCAACCAGAACAGTGAGCAGGCGTCTTTTAAGTACATGCTAAACATAGCTAGTCTATGTATGTGTACACAAGTGATTTATGTATTACTTTTGTGTCCATGAGTAGATTGATTCACTTCAACTGAAGACTTTGGGGGCAGTTTTGAAGGGAGAAAATTATTGGTTGTCTTCCTTATTTATGTATGCAAGTCACAGCAAACTACCCATAACTATTTAACCCCTCAGATAGTGACTTAGAGAGAGAAAGTGCTCTTTGAACTACTTCCTTGAGTATAGAACTGCATCCCCATGAGAGGAGCTCCAGACTAAACACTGATTCATTCAGCTGCTCCCCTTCACCCTACTGACAAGAGACGAGTCCATGACAAGCACTCCCAACAGAAAAACCTCACTTTTTCCACCAATTATAGAAAGCAATGCAGAGTGGGGAAGAAGCTGAACTTCAAAATATCATACATACTGGCATTTGGCAAAGCATATTGGGCAACTTCTGTCAGAAAGAGATGGGCTAATTTCAGGGCATCCAGTGCCAACACAAACAACTGTTCTGGCTTGCTTTCATTGTCAGCACTTGAGGTTTTGAGTTGGATTTTTCAATGTGCCGCAGCCAGTTTCTCTCCCCCTTATTTTCCCCCGCCTCCAAATGATTAGTCCTTGTCCAAGATCCCAGTCAGTCTTTCATCGCCAACATAGTCAGAGGTTTAAAAGTATTCTGGTAGAGAACATACCCAGATCCAGATGCTCCACAATCTACATACAGAAAAAGAAGTTTTTAAGTCTTTCAGATCTCCGGCGTTTGTCTACCGGACACCCCAACAGATTTATTTTAAACTATAACGCAGGCGTGACTTTGAGGTGCTGATCCTTTTGATGTATGTACTTCTATTCAGGTTACGTTCATCAGCTGGTGTGGGGTTAGCATGAGACGCCAGGGGTTTATTAGCTACTGCTACAGTCTCTAGGTGCTGTGTGCTGGGATTCATATACCAACCGTGTGAATGTAAACAGCATATGTTTCTGTTTGTGTCTCCAAAGTAGTATTTACTTCTGCTTTGATTTTGTTTATTAAAGGCTTTTATTGTTCCACATAAAAGCTAAGAGTCATGGCGGGACATTCAGAGTATAAGATGACGTGTCAGATTCACAATCTACTCATAATTCTTAGTTTGTGCTCAGTTGTGGATATATGGCGGTCAATACCGCCATTATAAAAAACCTCACACAGTTGGGATTATGTCTTCAGTGGCAAATCATGCACACCCTTGCACATGAGAAGAGTATGAGTGAGGGGGTGAGATGTTAAGGTGAAAGCTGAATGGCACTTTTGGAAGCCCCTGTTGCAGCCAGTACTTTGCTTCAGTATTGAAGCAGCTGTCTTTAATATAAGAACCATATTTATTCAGGTACAGCTGAAAGAGAGGGAGAGACGCGAAAGAGGCGTGGCTCTTCTTTTTCCTGGCAACCATACAGAGCTTCAGCATTTTTTTTGTGGAGGGGAGGCAGCAAAAGTACAAGGAAAGAAAGAAAAACTCCAGGACAGAATGAGGAGGAAAAAAAAAGTTGACATTAAAACATGGCTCCAGTTGGTCCAGTTGACTGGACATCCTGTGCAATGGACAAGCCTCAAAGTCCCAGGAGCCAGCAGGGAGGCGTGCATGAGCTCAACGCTCCAGTCTTACTCGATGGCTGTATCCAAGACAAATCACCAGTGGGGGTGCCGTCACAGTGGACCTCGACCAAGACAAACAGCCATGTTTTAAAATAAGTACTTGACCCGTCACAGCCCCTTCCACCTCATCCACGCTCAAGCACCTCCATATCTCCTCACAAGTTCAAACACATTCCCTTCACAGGTCACGGGAGCGGCTCTACGCACGAGACTCACTTGTCACTCTCTGAATGTTTTCTGCTCTTCCACTCTCCTGCATGCGCTTCTGAATATTTACCACACCGTATATGTTTCACAATGGCCCAATGCTGGCAATGCAATAAAGATGTGTATAATACCAAACATACGTCAGACTGAAGTAGAACTGTGTTTGTAAGTCAATATGTAAGCTTGATTGTCTATGTATATTAGAAAATCTCAAACTTTGCTGAATTACAAAATGCCGACTGTGCACAAATGTCAGCAATATTCTTTGCTTTTTCTTACCAGCACATTACATCGTGGGACTTGTGGTTTGTCTGAACTAGCCTGTCTACGTCGCTGCCTGCAGCCTGCACCAGAGGGATTGCTGTTCCTCACTGAACAGAGCCTCATTTATCTCTGTGGCAGAGTTCTTCCTCCCGAGCAGCGGTCCTCCTGGACCCCTGAACTGCTGACATGGGGGGCCCCGCCTCTTCCTCCCTCTTCTGAGCTCCAGCATGCGGCAAAAATTGTGAGATGTGTTTCATCTGCATATTGATTAGCCCGGCCAAAAGAAGTAGGACCTCAGCATTTCACTGAATACATAATGCAAATCAGTGGCAGTAATTCAGTTTAAACTCCCACATGAAGTTTGTCCTTTTCCAGGTGAACATGCAACAACAGTCAACAGCAACTTTTAATCTGAAGAATAAAGTGCATCTAAGTGAATCTTCATACGAGACATGCAGACATTATGTTCATAGTTGCAAGACTGTCAGGGCGAAGCAGCGCTCAAAGTCACTGCGATTGTGCAAAAATGACCCTCTTTACCTCTGTCACCCAATAAAAGCAAGCTGTTCTCAGTGTGCGGGCAGGCTATAGTGCCAGCCAGTTGAAGTGCAGACGGCAGGGCGCTGGGCTGTCTGATGGATAGCTTACACTCAGTAAGGCCTGGACCAATGGCGTCGTGGATTGATTGGCCCAATGGGGCCGTCGGGGAAAGCACTTCCTGTGTGTGTTAATGGAAGCTCCTGCAGATGCACTGTGGAGGCTTGTGGCATGGGGATGGTTGTTACTCCCTGACTGCCTTCCAGACCTCCTCCCCCATATTTTGCTTTCACTCTCTCAGTTAATCAGAGGAGAATCAAGTGAAATGAGCCAGGCCTCCCAAGCAGTACAAGTTCAAGCAACAACTCACCCCAAGACAGAATGCTTCCAAACCCCACAATGCTACATATTTTAACATACAATTGTTTGACCAACTTCTGTAGGGTTCTTATAATTTCCATAAAATGAAAAGATCTGGACCTGCACACTGAGGTCCATAGAGAGAAAAAACATTTAATTATTTTTTATGCCAAAGAAGAGCAAAAATAAACAAAGGAAAATCATTCAACTTCAGATAATCTTAATTTACTGCTAATTATAAATCAGTGCAGATAATCTGGATTATTTTCTATTTCGTTAACAAAAACTATTTTTAACCAAGTAATCTTAATCCAAACCTTATTTCTTACTTTATTTTTTATCCCGGAACCAAATCTGCTCAATGTTTTCTGTGAAATTTCCCCGTATGAATGTTTTTTTATCTGTAATCCAATCAGTTTCCCAACAATGCCATCACCAAAAAAGTTCAAACACAGTACAGCAACAACTGATTCAAAGTTATAATAAAAAAAATCGACCTAAAGTATTTAAGACATGTCAAATATTAAAAGTGTATTTTTTAAAAAAACATTTTCACCTTGATGGATTCAAATAAGCTTATAAAGAGACATGTGAAAGGGTATATTTACCACTATGCTGCATCAGCTCCACTTTATACAGCTCTTTGTAAGTGCTATTGAAGTGAGCAGATTTGGAAAACAAATCTTTTTCCAGTTTTCTTTTGCTTCATGAGCTTGTATCTCGCAGGGCGCTCTCTTACAAGGATTTTTAAAATCCTTCCCGATCACATGGGGGGACTTCCACAACCGGTCCCAGAGCGGCTTTCAATGCTTGATTTCAGCTTTGCATTACGATATTTCTCCATGTTCATCATAATATTTTGCATCATAGATGTTGACACAAACACTAAAACAGTAAAACTGTATTTTTATAGCCTTTTTTGAGCAAGCATTACTAAACCAAAAAGCCACATTCACAGACACACACCCACATGGACTGCAGGTCTTATAAACGTGTAATCTACATGTTACAGCGTTTTTTTTTTTTTACTCTATCATACACACCAAAGTAACTTTGACATATGGACTAAGCATGCCAGGAATTGTGCGACCAACCTTTCAATCCACAGCCTAATGATTGTTTTTAATGGCCTGGAGCCAATGTACCAGTTTCGTTGTGAGAACTAAGCTGTGCTCATCAAGAGTGACAAAATGTGCATGCTAGTCAAAAAATATGTGGTTTAAAAAAATAATTCAATTACTATTAATTATAGAAACAGCAGTGTGTTATTAACAACAACAAAATTTAGGCATTTTAATTGCACCTTGCATTTTAAACACAGAACATCTGTCAATGCATGATTCACTGGAACTGGTACTGGCAACACTGGTGCACATGTAAGTACTCTGCTAACAACTTAGCAAATTTAGCACTTTATTTAACAAGTTTTCAGACCCCTCTAGCCACTCTTTAAAAAAAAAAAAAACTAGCAGCAAATTTAGCTATTTTTCCTGGTATTACTGGAGACTGGTGTGAAACATTGTACTGGTTTTGCTTTGTATTGCCCATTCATAACCCCTAACAAGAGGCTCGGTCCTCACGCAGAACCCCAATCCAAGCTGCAATCAGAGCAGAGATGATCACCTCTGCTCCAAAATCAGACTGAAAATGAAACGTGCAAAGTTTGCACAGATGGATCCTGCCCTGGCTTGTTGTCATATATCAATGTCTATTAAGAGTGTGAGCAAAAACATGTAAAATGTTAAAAGTACTGTTACATGTTGCAGACTCTTAACAGCTCCAGCTGTTAAAGTACTTAAATGTTTCTTTATCTTTAGTTCTGTTTTGTTTTGGCCAAAGTTAATGTCTATTTTTCTCTACTGCTTGGAGTTCAGTGTAAACTGGAATGGGAATCTTTGTGTGACGGTGATAGTTTTTACATCGCCTGATACTTGTGCAATATAATTCTGCGTCACAGTCAAAAAGCACAACAACAATGGCGGACCTCCATGTTATGTTTGTGCTGTGTGCATCTTTGTCATCTTTTTAATTCATTTGGTCTATAGGTGCAAAATCTGGGTGAGTTATTACTAAGTTTCATCGACCATTACAGGCCTGTCATTCACACTGCACGGATTTTAGTCCTATGAGGGTTTTCCTTTGCAGATAGTCGTCATTCTGCTGTTGTATAAACACTTTTTTCCTAAAAATCCACAATAATGTTTTCCATTTTGTACGGAAATGTGGTGTAAACAGGGCCTCTGTCTCTCTCACTGAACAGAAAAAGCTCATCTCATTGACAGCAATGTTACACAGGAAAAGGTATGAAACGCTGTTAAGGAAGCTAAAATGACCCAGGCTGAAAAGCAAATCCACAGACAAGTCAATTATTTTGTACCCAAATCGGCCCAGCTGCTCCAGTTCAGGCACTGGTGGTCCATAGGTTTCCACTTGAAGGGGTTTGTAGTGGTACAGAACTTCCTCTATCCTGGGGACCGGCTGGAGAGACACGGTCTGACGCTGAAAAGAAAACACAACAAAGCATTGAACACAAGACAGCAATCAATATCGATTCTATGTAGTACAACAACGGAAACTATTACTGTGGAAAATTAAGTATAAAAAAAAGAAAAGTGATAACATGCTTAATGTCAATCAAACTGCAGCATTCTTGACAGACTGGTTTAGCATAATGACTTCTGTCTTTTGCCATTTCCCCTGGCACTTCTAGTTTAGCAGAGAGACATAAGATAGACAATAATTGTGTGAAACAGTTGTTAGCAAGTAAACAATTATTCCGAATGGAAATCTCAAAGAAGAGAGGATAAGTTTAAACAACCTGGGTAAATGTCAGTAACATTAGGTCACACCATATCTCCTGCAGTTCCACCACCAGATAAGAAAACTGTAGCTTTATTTTTCCCTCATCAAAAACATGCAGTTGCTGATAATTCAAAGTTTAACTCAATGGAAGAAAGAATAGAGGAACTGCTTATGCTTTTGACTGTGGTTAGCATTTTAATTCATATAAATGCTGCAGGACTGCTCAGGTTAGTGATTAAAGAGAAAATGCACACACAGCGTTGAGTTGTTACGCTTTACGCCTTTTCCAGCATGAAACGAGACTCACCAAGCCAGAGTCGTGTAACAAACCTATTAGAAAGATGATGTTTAAGCAAGCACTGAGTGTAATGGAAATCAGTAAAGGAAAACTAAAACAAAAGGAAGATAAAAAGATAAGAGAAAGTTGAGAGGAAAGAAAAAAGTAGTGGGGGAAAATAAACAACAGAACACAGAGGGGAGCTGATGAAAACCAAACTAAACATGTGCCCTGTGGCCAAAGACTGCCCTGCCCGCCCTCACATGCTTCGGCCAATGCAAACGCACACAAAGGGAAATAAAACAACAAAAGCTGAGCTAGAAGTTACAAAAGCACCAAGGGCATGCACAGTGAGACGGTGATAGATGTAAAGCTTTGGTAAACACAAACAAAACTAAAGATCCCAGAAAAGCATGCGGGATGGTTTGACAAAGAAGAATAACGCAGCACGATTCACTCGTTCAGTTACCTTTATCAGAAAAGCCCAGTTTAAACACAGATTTAACACACAAGCCAGGTTTATGCAAACTAAATTACATGCAACTCTCATTAGAGTCTTTTACATACATTTAACCAACTATTCACGCCCTGTGGAGCTTTAGATTATTCTAGGCAATGATGCACATTGCTTATTTGGCCAAATACAAAAATATGATGTTTTTACTACCATTAAAAAGGGAAAATACCATCACTGTATGAAAGGATTACATCAAATACAACATTTTGCTCACATCTCCTAATTCTACTCCCCAAAAAGACTTTCAGCTATCTTAACAGAACAAGTCTGAGCCTGTTGTCTTCTCTAGTGGGTTTTTATCTTGTGCAGGTGAGAAGAGGAACAAAGACAGCGACAGTGGCAGCGCTTTAACAGCAAGAGTGGGTTTTTCCACTCATGGAATTAGGAAAGTTAAACAACTAGACAGCACATTTTAGTTGCTTACAATGCATTTTCAAGCAGAACATGAAGCACTATTCTCTTATGTAAACAGATGAATCAGATCCATGCTTTTTTAACCATGAGATAACTGCATTCCCAACTTTTAGACACTACTTTGGTCTTAGAAATGAGCTTTTACATCATTCTTTTTCAGAAACACAAGAAGTTCACTTTACTATGGCTTTCACTCAACCTTTAACCCAAAGGTGCAAGTGAACAGTTACCCCATCCCATTCATTCACCCAACACACAGGAGCCCCACCACAAGCTAATGAAACCCAGACCGGCAATCCCAGTCACTCTCCCTCTCTTTCACACAGTCTCTCCATCCATCTTCTTTCAGACTTTCAGCTCTGCTCGCCTCCCCTACCGTGTCAGTCAAAGACATCCACTGGGGAGAAGGGGTGGAGAGAGTAGTAGAAGAAGAAGAAAGGTCCACGGTGTAGGAGGCGTACAGAAAGAGAGCAGCAAATTGGAAGCTGAAGACGGCTGAAGTTCAGTAAATCAGATTTTTAAGTGACAGAAGAGAGCCAGCCCCCAGTATGGAGACATGGTTGTTACATTACTCTGCAAGGGCACCTTGAAAACTGGCATCAGCACGTCCAATACAAAATAACAATGACTCTTTTTATTATGCATTTACAAAAATAATGTCAATAAAATATTTGCAGTTTTTTTTTTTTACATGTGTCGAGCTGACTGTAAACACAGAACCATGCCCTCTGAGGACTGCCCTGCATTGCAACTAATAATACTTTTGAAACTTTCAATCATGAACTCGTCGCCTCCTATTTAAAGCCTGTTTGAGTTGCGGCATGAATGTTAGTTTGATAATGCTCCAGAGAAGAAAGCAGCAGGGAGAATGAGATGGGACCCCCGGTCGGGCGCAGCAGAGCAAAAATGGTGAGGCTATTGAAACAACATGACTGAAACAGTCAATTTAAACATCTGTTTTTCTCATCGTGGATGCACATCCTACTGCTTATACATCTTTTTGTGTATTTTAGGTTTTTGTCTTTGTTACTGGTATTTAAATAATTTTATTACTCTTGTGGCACTGGAATGAAACTCTTGGGGGCATCAATCTTAATAAAACCATAGGGAAGAATGAATTAAGGAAATCATTATCATACCAGAGGGAATCATCGTACATCTCCTGCATTTGTGTCTTTGCTTCACATGCACACATTTATTGTGTTCTGGTAACATCTTCACCTTCACGAAACCTGACTGCTTTAACAGGTTAAATGAAACAGTCACAGGTGCTTATTCTTCTCTCATTAAAGGAAAGGCAGTACGTTTCCTGGTTCAGTAAACTGCTCTACATCTGTTAGGCTGCATTTGACCTGTGACCCATAATAACATTACTATAGGTTCATCCTGTTGTACATTTCACTCGTACGTGGGAAAGCAACAGGTTTTGCACATCTGAACAAATGATGCGGCAGACATTCATGCTACTATTATGGAACGGGGATCTCATAAAAGTCAGATAAATTTCAGGGTATAAAAGGTTTGTCCCTTAGGTATAGCACTGACTGTGCCAAATCTGCGATAAAAATCAGCAATGCTTCGGTCTGTGCTATAGAAGCTCACAAATTTACTGATCGACATGGCAAGCCTCAGGCCATCAATTGTAAAAACTTAAGATTTATGTAAATGCAATACTTCCATTACCTTCCATTAATAAAACCTTCAGACTTTGCATCATCAAACATGTGTCTTGCTTTTGTAGGCTATGCTTTAACATCAATTAAATCATAAACTCCTCCACTAAAATAATCCTTTACGCTTATTTAACGATGGTTGATATCAGATTAAATTGCCCCAGCAAGGAAACGTCCTTACTCAGTGTTTAAATGTCAGTCTTGATCCGCTGATTGTGGGTCACCATTCAAGATGACACTGGAAAGAACATGCTCCACACAGTACAAATACCAGCCTACCACAGCACCCCTATCTGTCCTCTGACTTTGCAGCTCAGCAGGACACATCAAGGTTGCAGAGACTAACTCCTCTATCAGCACGTCCCCACAACATCCACAGGCACACAAACATAACCCCACACATCCACTCGGTTCCCAAAGGGGTTCGGGATTGACTGAGACCCTTTTCACTACTGCGTAAAGAGATCATGAGAACAATGGAAAGGGGTGCTGGACCATTGTATACAAGGTAAAAATGATAAGCCATGTTAGGAACTAAGGTAGTACCTCCCTATTCTCACCCCTAACTTGCTTCGTTTGCTCCGACACGGTCAGTGCTTCTGTATGGATAAAGACCCTTGAGCCACCGGCTGACCCACTGAGCAGCAAGTAGCAAGTGTAAAAACTGCTGCCTCCCTATGCCTTACAAGTTTAAATATAACTTCCTGACCAGTGGCAGCTGCCATAGCGCAAAGCCCCTAAAGCTGACAACTCCTTTTTTCGCTAGGCCGGCCTCCATGTGTGCAAGGTTTGCTGAGGCCAACCTAAATAGGACCAAGTCAGAGGCAGAGGTGTAAATGCCCACATGCGCTGGTGCCAATCAAGCCTCAGAGTTCTCCTTCCCCCCCTATTGAGGTTAGCCCCTCTTTCCGAACCCCTTTCAGCCATCAACCTGCACGTGGGCACACCAATAAAAAGGACAAGACACAAAAAAGATGTCCGCTCTCCTCCTCCTGGATTTGAAATGTTTTGTGTGTCTGTTATCATTTTTTTTTCAAGAGATATGTAGATAAAACTGAAGAAGAGTCAGTGGGGGTTGCAGTGAGTATGCAGCAACAAGCTCCTCAGCAGAACAGGTTAGGCTAGTCTACTACTACAAAGTGAAGCAAAGCTTGCCTGAGTGTATGTACTGAGCAGAGGTCACATTGTAGAGGACTGATCCAAGTATGAAAAAAAAAAAAGATCTGTGCAAATAAGCTCACAGCGTGTGTGCGCATGTACGTGCATTCGTGTTTTCAGTGGTAGTCAAATTCAACTGCCTTGGTGTAGAGACAGATAAACCAGTTTTTTTTTCAGCCAGCTTCACATAAGTGTTTAGGGATACACTTTCCACCCTCATTTGGCTGATTGTGTGTGTGAATTGCTCTTTGTTTATATGCACATTGGCATTCTGCTCTCATTCAGTACCCACGCCGGCCTCGTCAGGTATGTCAGCTGCTCTGTCGGCCGTGAGCAGCGGATTGGGACCCGACAGCGCTGGACCCCGAGACCTTTCATTTAAGATGGCGCTGAAAGCTCTTCCAAGGTGGACAGATTCCCCATCGGTCAACCGCTTTCAGGAATGGGACACAGCAGCGAGGGAGAATAATCCCCAACTGCATAAACAGCTTTTTCTTTAGAGAGAAAAGCATAAAAACTGGAGCTTAGACTGTTGGTAACATTTTAAACTATACTTTAATGATACATGGATTTTCCTTCTTTTATATCTGTTTTGGTCGAAGCAGGTGGCAAGTGTGGTGACATGTCTCTATAAGTCCTGCCATCATGCTTGGCTGTGACGCTGCTCTTGTGTCAGAAAACAAGCAACCTGTTTAAACAGTGAATCGTCGCCTCCCTCCCACAGAGTTCTTTTGATATCAGTGGACATCCATTCTAAAAAGACTTTATTCTTCAAAGGATGTGTACTTAGACTGGGTGGGGGGTTGTATTTATGTGTGTGCACGCATCCGCACACAGGTATGCCTCTCTGGGTTCAATAGAGAGCCTACAAAGTGAAGGATTAGTGAGTGATTCCAGACCATTCCTGAGGCAAGACCAGGCCTATCCCACCTCACATCACACCTGGACAAAAACTACTTTCCTTTGGGATCGGCTAACTTCCTCAACAGTCCATTCAACACTGACGTGAACACACAGCCAGAAATATCGGGGCCTGATCTGGAGTCCCCTCTGGCAGTTCTGAGAAAAACGGCTGTGGCACAGAACGGTGCCAGCATGGCTGAGAAGTCCCCTCTCATGTTCAAAGCAGACAACATATGACGAGTAGATGCAACACAAGATCGTTCTTTAAATAAAGTCTGGAACGAGTGGGAAGCTGAGGAAGAATTGGTGTCCTCGTGTCCCACAGACTGGATGTCTTAAAGACGAGCAGATATGTCAGTGTGTGCTCACCTTGGCCCGGGGTGAAGCAGCTGACTGAAGTGCTGGGAAGTGCAGTGGGGGCTTCAGTGTGGGGAAGGGGGAGGTCACATGCTCCTCAAACTCTGTTGGTGTCATTTTTTTTTAAACTTGACCAACAACAAAGGCTCAAGATGAAAACAGCAATATATGCTCAAACGTATATGACAAGACAATTTAGTCTCTAGATTTATCAAATAGATCTAAAATTTATCCTTGGCTTCTAAAATTAAGCAGAAATCTTAAAGATGTTACCTTTATAGTGATAGAGCGAAGAAAAAAATGTTTGTTGAACAATAATGACATTTTAGCACCAGATCTGATCACCGTTATTAGATCCAAACACATCCGTTTAGCTGTAACACAATATCCCCAAGCATATTTAAACTTTATCTATGCGTTTATTTATTATTACTCTTTCCATTCAGATTTGCTGCCCTAATTTCTGCTGAAGAAAAACAGAAACCCTGCTGGACGCAAAAGACCGCAACCCAGTAGATAAATGAATTCCAGCAATCTGCAGGAATCCACCGCTCTGTGCTGAAACTCCCTCCAAGTCAAACAGAAGTAATTCTTCTGGACTCTGAGGTGAAGGGAAATCCAAACCCACACGTTCCCCTGACTCTAGTCTCTCAGTCCAACGGTGCAGATGCATGGGGAGAGCTCTGCTCCACCAACAGCAGCTCAAGTGGGAAGATTAAGAAAAATTGGTGAAAAAAAAAAAAAAGACGTGAAGAAAAACAGGGAGAGAAAAAGCCAAAAGCAACATAATCACGCTGCTTCTCTCTCCATCAGCAAACTCAGCATCACATTGTTTATCATGAGGGTGAAAGTATTACATTCTTCATCTCGGTCCATTCAGTGCTTTTACAGAGCTAGTTGTAGGAGGATGTCACTAACTAGTTTTACGTTTTAGGTGAGCATGGAGCCGATATGTCTCACGCACTACTGAACCGACAACCATACCTCATGGGGGTTGGTGTGAACGAGGTGGGAATGATGACACAGCCTATGCCATCGTAAAGAAAATGAAAATAAATGACTGAAAAACTGAACAGCAGCCAAGCAGAAGGTCTCTATAGACATGATGTGCATACAGCTGCAAAAGGAGCATCCAAAGCCCTGAAGCCTCCTCTGTGGGACACGATACTCACACAGAGGAATGTGATGACATGACTGAAGAGGACAGGACCTATTTCCATATTGTAGACGTGCCAGACAGAGGAAGATGCGCCGTTTAAAGGTCTAAGTTGAAGGAACATTTAAGTGTTCGGATAGTTTACAAGTCTATTATGATGCTCATATTTTATTATGTTTACTATCTTATCAGCTCACCTAAACATCACAACATGCTTTGTATTTTCTGGTGTAAAAAATAAAGCAATAAAAGATCATCTTTGATTAAACTAAAACTTAAAATGAAATGTGGGAGAAATCTGGTCTGTGTGTTTGCAATAAACGTATCATCGTCCTGATACATTCGCCCACCCAGCAGGTGCTTTTGGGATTACATAGAAATAAGAGCCAACCATGCCGCAGTCACAATCATGTTGTGAACATAGATCGCTCAGTGAATTCAGTTATTGCACAAAAACAGAAACTTGTGGACAGCATAATCTGTGTGCTTATCATCAGAAACTGCATCAAACACAAGAAGAATTGGTAATATCTAACACAAATGCTTCAACAATGTAGTAATAGTACATCTTTGTTTTCATATATCTTCAGAGTAATCTCACGTTCCCATTATCATCTGTGTGAAAAATGTTTTTCCAGCTGTGAATCTAAATGTAGCAACAATATGTCAAAAGCTATTTTCACATCAAATTTGGCAGAAGGTAAAACTCGCAGGAACACCGTGGCGTTCCCGTTCGGAGTGGTGGCTTTCCTGTGTGGCGTTTGCATGTTCTCCTCCAGCTTCCTCCCATCATTTAAAGACATGCAAGTTAGGTTAATTAGTCACTCTAAACTGTCCCTGGGAGTGAGTTTGAGTCTTAGTGGTTGTTTGTCTCTCTGTAATGGACGGGTGACCTGTTCAGGGCGTACCCTCCCTCTTGTCTGCTAATTGCTGGGATAAACTCCACCCTTAAAGTACTCATGAATTGAATTAAGTGGTCTAGATAATGAATGAATGTAAGGGTAGTATATATGTGTTTATCTCCATTTTCAAATGGTCGGATGAAATTATTTGTTAAACTTTTGGTCACTAAAGTTGCATAAACAATTTAAGTAAGATCAGTTTAAGCTTAAAAAAAGAAAAAAACCTGTCAGAGTTTTTCTGATCTGAATAACTTAGTTTATAATAAATCATAACACAACGAGGATGGTTACTGTGCGTAACAGCTATTTAAAAAAAGTGCTGGTTTCTACAAAGAGTTGTCCAATTTAAACTATAACAAAAGGCAAAAAAAATTCTCTACAAAAAAAACATCAGACAATAACTGTGGAGCATGAGTTTGTGAAGACATCCACCCTGAAAAGCTATCAGAAGTTTATACTTACCATATGGATCCCAGTAGAAAATTTACTGGTGGGCTTCGCAGTCTGTTTCTGTTGCTCTATTTCAGTCTCCAGCTGGACAGCACGGGCCTTGTGTTGGGCAAGTAAGATGGTGGCAGGAAGCCGAGATTGTTCCTGTGGAAACACGTGAAATTTGGGGTTTTATCAGATTTAGATACACGTAATAAAGTGCTTCTTTATAAACTTTTTATCTCACAGGAGAACACAAGCAGAAACCCCTTCATCTCTGTAACTAGATAAGCATCAGAAAATGGAGCTTTCATGCGGGCTGGCACAGAACGGAAAGAGCCATATTAACAAAATGTTAACAAAATGCAGGAGAGGTTGCTTCAGATGCACTGTCCTGTCTTAACTTCTATTAAATGCAAGGTCAGACGTTTCAGTTTCTTCTGTGGAGTGTTGCCAAGGTCTGAAATCACAGGCTTAAAGACGTTTGAGATGGTGGGACACTTTAAATGGGTTGAGCAGTAACAATAAAGTTTTGTTCCTGTTTTTTAAGCTTTTAGCTCATTTTAAAACAGATTTATTCCTCTATCATGTAAACGTTCATTCTGCTCAAAGTCAATTACTCGTTTCCCCCGACCCATCGCGATGACGCACACGCACAGTCTACTGCGTGTTTTAAAGAAAACATCAATTTGAAATTAACATTTTCATGTAAATTCTTTAACTGAATGATTAATTTGTCATTTAAAAACATCATGTAACTGTGTCCAGTGTTTGTCAGACAAAAAAGCGCTCATTCAATCCTTTTGCCTCATTTCTTTTCTAGCCTTGCCACTGAGCGTATCAATAACTGTAAGACATTATGGATCATTTATAGATAAAACATAAAACTGAAGCTGCAAATTTCAGTATGGATGCTGGTCTGATGCAGGATATGTTTTCCCCAGCAGGTTGTTCACATGACCACTGATTTGTGAATGGATTTGCTCATGAAAAGATAATATATTTTGGTTAATCTCAACAACAGGCAACAAGTCCCTCTGAATCCTACAGTGTGTCTACATCACACTCACTGCACATCCACCCAAACCCATCTCCATTCATAAAAACAGAAACATTTCTGGCCAATGAGGCATCAGAACAGTGATATCGCTTCTCAGGACAGATTTTTACAGGAGAATCTGCATTATTCCCACCTTCATAATGTATTGTAGACTGATTACACCTCTACCCATGAGAGATGTTGGCACAGCTGCTCTAACTGTATGTATGCATAGGACCACATGTGTGTCTGAGGTCCCAATCTGTTAGTGCACATGGATAGGGAAAGCATGAATTCTCTTTATGCTTTCAGGTCACAGGACTACAGATGTCAGAGCTCGGGAGAGCCTCCCCAGAGGGGGGTTGAGCTGATCTCATCTGCCTACAGTTAACAGGCCGTATGCCTAAAACAAACAAACACAAAGCTTAGCCTGCTATCTGTGATGGTCCTTCAGCAGGCCCTTCGGCAAGAACAATAACCTTCAAAGCCTACAGCTAAACACAATGGAGCCGATTGGCTTTGGAATCACAGAATGAGAACAATGCAACTAAAAGCCAAATATAATAAGCTTTTAATTGTCTCATCACTAAGGACCTTGAATATAATATAATATAATATAATATAATATAATATAATATAATATAATATAATATAATATAATATAATATTTTTGTATTACCATGACTCCCATACTATGTAGTTATGGACATGAAAGAGGTCTGTATCTCACCAGTTCATCCAGGAGAGCCTGTTTGCTCTTCCTCTTGGCCTGCATCTGCCTCTGCTCCTCCTGTAGCACCTCCAGTCTCCGCTGCTCATTGCTCTGCTGTTCCAGTAACAGCAGCTCCTCCAGCTCTTCCTGCTCTCGCGTCTGAGGAGCAAACACAAACAGGACATGAAAACATGATGAAAACTGGTCAATCAGCAACCACAAGTTTAAAGACCAGAGTTAACATATAAAGACTAGATATAATTGTGACAGCTGCCATGGATGGATGATACCAGTTTACACACCAGTTTAGCTTTATTCCTTTGGATGACATCTCTGTTTTCTCTCTGGTAATGATCCATTCTCAGCTTGGTGTTCTCCACATCGATGTTGTTTGTCAGGTTGTACACTGTGTGGAGGAGACATCAATTAATGTTAGCATCTTCACCTGGACATCTAAACTGTTACATCAAATGAGCCTGATACAATTTTCTTTAATACAGCAGAAGATTTTTCTCTGAACTCATATTCATCTGGTTTTCAGTAACGATCAGGAGAAATTAATTACAATTTTAGAGGGTTAAAAATATTAAATGATCCCATATGGTTCATCCTGCATGTGAATACTTTGCAAAAGTACAGGTCCACAAGTAGATGCATCAAATCAGCATCAAGGGTGATAAAACACAACATGTCCAGCTCTACTAATACACCCATACTAAAAGTCCTCCAAGGGTTTTAATATTGGTAAAGTATTCCCGATCAATGCACTAAAGACCGTAAAAACACCCAGTTAAGCAGAAACTACATCACTTCTTTCTTTCTATGCATATGCACCTACCTATGTCCTCTACTTGTTCCAGATAATCGTTGTACTCTCTTAAGCTCGGGAAGTCGAAATCTCTCTTGTTATAACTGCAGAGAAATAAAAGAACTGATGGTGTAAAGAGAACAAATATGCACCAACATTAATAGCATCCATTAAATCAACCATTTTATAATACCAGGTCTGCATACTTCCTCATAGACACACTTTAGATGTCAATTAAGGGCTATTAAAAACACAGATAAGAGAGAGAGAAAAAGGGCAGGGAGGGGCAGCCATGTTAAAATCTGGCAAAGAAAGAGCCTTCCCATTTGAGCCCCCCTGGGGACACTCATTGTCTACAAAACAAACAGTGTAATGAGAAAGACAAAGGCCGCTTAAGAAGGGGGAGGAGGCATGGTATGACACATAAACACACACAGCTACACCCCTCTTGGTTTCTCCTCACTCACATTTTCATCACCCTCTTGCGGATCTCCACTTCTTTATCTACGGTCGGGTCTTCAAAGAGCTGCACTCGAAAGTTGCTCTTCCTCAGAGGCGTGTTGCATTGCACACAGTTGCCTGAACCACGCACAAACAGCATCTCCACGCAGTTCTCGCATCTGTGCAGAAGACAACAGGAAAATTAACAACCCCGTAGTGCTGGATGTTACAGAGACAATCCACCTCATACATCCCCACACAGTGTGCAAGTGTGTGCAGCTGCTGTGATGCAGCTTTACTTGGAGTAAATGTGTTTTTTTTACGCCTTTAAGCCAGGATTAGTCATTACGGTCCTATAAGAGCCGCAATCCTGCAGGTTTTCCATCAATTCCTGCTTCAGTGCACGTGTTCAAATGAATGAGTCATTGCGAAAAACTTGATAGGCTGTTGGATGCATTTAATTTGATTCAGGTGCGATGACACACAAATACGTTGAGAAGCCACTGGATAGCTGCTTTTTTTGGACAGGAAGGAGTAACCCTGCTATAAGCCATCATCAGGCACAATGGGAGATAATGGGGCATAAGAATATTTCCTCTGAGTGCTCAAAGATGGCTGGATTATGATTGGAATGTCGATTAGGCTGCCTCCCACTCTCAGACAAGAGGAAATTAGTCTGACACCCCATCAGCGGCGTGTCTGTCTGCACTGGACAAAGAGTTGCTTTATTGTTATTTCAACAAACCTCAGCTATTCCGCCATGTTGCATAAGGTGAAAAAAATCCTGATCAGAGATTCACAGCGGAGCCTCACTTTGAGAATAAACAGCATCTTATGTTAATTAAAATAGACAGAAATCGACAATGAAACTTGTATTTTCCTGTCGTTTGTGCTTAAAGTTAACATTAATTTAAAAAGTGTTATTTATTTCCTCCATATGATGTAAAAACATCCCTTCTGACATGGAATGAAACCAGAGAAAATATATTATGGAGAGATTAAGCTCTCATTTTTAATATAGTGGAAATAGAGACTGTTGTTGATGAAAATTGTTTATACAAATGTGTTTAATGGATTTCCAAGACTCCATACAAGGCAGAGCGCCACATTTGTGATGACTTCTGCAGGAGGCTTTCCGCTCTTCACATGAACCCTGATTCTCTAAGCAGGAAAGTTTCTGAGCAAAGAAACACTTTAAATTTTGATTATGAATTTTAGGTTTATGAGCCTTCCAGGTTCAAACTGGTAGTAGGTCTACCTGAGGGCACTGTGCTGAGCTTAGCCATCAATCACACCTTTATGCAGGTAGGCGTTCACCCATCAGTCACACTCAGTTTAAGAGTGGACACTGCAGACAATGGGAATGTCCCTTTATCTTCCCTGATTGGGTGGAGAGCCTGGATAAACGTTTGCAGAGTACACGCTTTTAATCAAGTCTGCAGCGTTTCATTTCCACAGGAATCCACCTTCCTACTTGTGGCCACCTTTAAAAAGGACATCTGGTTTCCAAATGGCAAAATCTGCTTTTGAACAATGACACTATTCCCAGTAAAATATGGCAAAGTTGATGGAAAACAGCTAAATTTTTTCAGCATTGATGGTTTGGTCGAGTCATTTCTTTAAAAAAAAAATCAAAATCACTAGAGCCAAGCTGAAAGTTTCCCAGGGAACGATCCTATTCTGACAGTTATCAGAGTCATCTTGGAAGACATTTCACTTTGTCAGCGAGACTAAAAGCAGAAAGCTAAATATGAAACTGCACAGACATGGAGTTTGGCTGTTTACACCTAGCGTCTCAGATATGGGCAAACATGCTCAACCTGCCAAGTCTGACGTGAAACAACAACAACATAAAGCACTGATGCGATCAGGTGTCCATTTAGCTTGATGACGCAGTAATATTAAAAATGAAAGGACAACAACCAACAGAAGCATTTTATCCTGTCCAGTTGGTGCTTCAAAACTATAAGGAGCCCCCACTCAAGGAGGCAGATGTTCGTTGTGGCCTCAGGCTAAAGGAGATCTATAGACCTTGCCATATGGAGGTAGATGGAGAGATTCAGCTTGTTTCCACAGGCCACAAAGAGCCCATTCATCAACACTGGGCAAGGAGTGGGGCGTAGCTTGCCCCCTGCCCTATAAATGGACCACACAACAGAACTCTCCAAAGGGGAAATCCTGTGTAACTCTAGAGCAAAAGGGGTGATCATCTAAAAGGGAGGGAGGAGACTTTGAGTCCATTTTCCATCTTCTGATTTGTGCCAGCTTTCAAAACGTGCATCTGTGAAGATGTGTAATCAAAGGAGGTCTCAGACTTCTTGCCATGGTTATGGTACATTATGTAGCACATAGAGAAAAGTCCCTTAAGTGAACAGACAGATGATGAACAGCTTGTCATTTCTTTGTCTTGAGGCTGTTGCTGCTGACTCCTCCTCCTCTCACCTGTCCAGCTCAGAGCTCCAGGCTCCTATCTCTTCATCAGCAGCTGTCAGCAGGACAGAGGAGCGGGTGGGAATGGGAAGGTAAACAAGGTTCTAACTCAGAAAGGAAATTCTCCAACTAATACAACTCACTGCATGCCTCTTTGCTTTGTTCATATGATAGAAAATACAACATCAAAACAATCATATAATCAAGAAAATCATGTCAAGAAGATTTCCTCATGAAGCTCAATATCCTCTCAGACATACAAGGTAAAACAGAACAACACTGAGGTTGTATGTAAAGTCCTATGACACCCTAACCTGTCCTAAGACCTACCATACCTGCATCATTGTGGTGAGAAAATAGCTGAGGGTCGAGTTTTAGTGGATAAATAAATGGATTTGGTGTATATTGAATAAAACAATAGTGAGCGTGGACATGAGTTTTATTTTATTTTAACACTGTAAACCTCAAAAGTAAGAGTTTATTTTAAAAAGTAATGTATTTAAATATATTTAGATATAAATGGATTTAGCAGTTTGATCAAATTTCTCATTTACTTCTAATCTTTCTCAAAAATAAAAAAAATTAAATAAAAAATCTGTTGATAATAAGATTTGAGCCATTACTACTAAAACCAATGGCCTGAAAGAAACGATTCCCACTGCCCAAAGAAACACTGATCCGGCACATTTCATTTGAAGGAATTTCTTTCCTAAAGTTTGTTCGTCCTGTCAGCTTAGCTGTAATCGCCACCTAAGCCCGATTGTTTTTGGCTGCCTGTGTCCTGTAACAAATGCCAAAAGGACATGGGGCTGGTATCACTCAGCAAAGGTAATAAATAATGTGCATCAAATGCCCCTGGTGATAGGAATACAAAATGTGCTGTGTGGGAGTTTAAATATAGATGCAGAGAAAAGCTTGACAGAACAATGCAACACTGTGGATTGTCAACTCAGACTTCCCACCGCAGCATAGAAGAGACATTATCAGAGTTATTAAAATGATGTTAAAGGGGCTAAATTGAGTGAGGATCAGATGATGGCTTATTTAACCCATACAGTATGTGAGAATGTTAGATTAAAAAGTTGTGTTGCAATTTCCAAACACTTGTTTTTGTCTCGCTAAGCAACCAAAACAAAGACAATCTACTTCACAAATATTAGAATAGAGAACAGAACTTAGTCACCGATTATCTTTCATTTAGTCTGATGTATTTTTTTTCCATTTTTTAAACAGCACACAGCAAAGCACAACATTTATTTAACCGCATGATTCTGAGGAATAAATTGAATATATGGCGCAGTTTCTCAGTTATTTTTTATCTTTTAGATTACTGCTAGTCAGGACTTGTTGACTGCACAAATAAAAAATCCCTGTGATATAGAAACAAATTTGATGCACCTTTAAATATTAAGATCCCTCCCAAATAAAATGCCCTTTAACAGCAGTGATGAAAATACTAATACAGTTGGTGGTACAGCACTTTTCCAGTGGTGCATAAATACACTGTCGCACTCAGGAACAAACCCAAGGTGACCTAGTCGAGGACATCAGTCCAAATTGCTTCATTGCAGAATCATTTTAATTTTCTGTGTGTAGTCCCGTAGACAGACCGAGGCAGTGAGTTATGAGCTTGCTGACCTGATGACAAAGCAGGACCACTTCCTGATGGTACGGTCAATAAACAGACAGGGTCGAAAAAGATGTGCTCATCAGGCTACGCCATCACTGCAAAAATCTCATGGAGACCGTGTCCCCTACGTTTAACTGTCCAGGTTTCTAAGTAGATGACAAGGTTAAATGCTAAAAAAAATGCACAACAGACAAGTTTTACCAACTGGTGACATGAAGACGATGCAGCCGTGTTTGTGGCTGAATTGCACAAACAATTATGACAGAAAAAAACAGAAATAGATTATTATATTATGATTATAGTTTCTCCAAAACAAATGTCTGTGCAGCATTAAACAAAGCTCCTAAACATTATTTTAGAATATTTGTCTTTTGTCAAAATCATGAGTAAATAGTGAAGCAAAAACTAAAAAGAGGATTAGCTTTATGTAATATGCTTTTATGGAGGAGGGAGCGGGAATAAACCCAAAAACACTGTCTTTTGAAAGATGTGTAACTCTTCTGCAATGGTTGGAGGAATTATTTTCATGAGGGTCAGAGGAAGCTTTTAAAAGTCTGAAAATTAAAAGAATCACAGTAATGAGGTCTTCCCATTTGAGTACCAGTGGCAGGTGACTGTGCTCTTTAAAAGCACAAAAAGTTGTAACTGGATCTTTCTGAACCAGGTTGGAGAGCATCTGATTACTTAACTGAATATACAGAAGTAGCATACAAATCTATTAAAATGCAGTGTTTAGCCACTTTAATAATCAGGCATTTATAAATCAATAAAACATAATGCACTTGATGCAAACAGACAAGTAGATTTGTCAGTATTAGTCACTTATAACACTGGCTTCCTGAATTTAATGTATTTTTCATAAATGATCCTGTTTTCAGAGGCCAGTGTGTATTAAACTGACTGCTATGCTTCATAACCTTAACTTTTGTCATACAGTGCTAAAAACTGCAAAGAAGCGTGACAGTAAATTCCTTCAGCCCATATGTTCATTTCAGGATGTATATTATTTAGATGATTATATGGATTATATAGTATTAGTTGTGTCTTTGTGGCATCAGACCTTTAGCATCTTGAGCTACATGAGCATTAGCCGTTAGCTTAATGATTAGGAATCTAAACTTAAATCTTAACTTAAGCTATAACTGACATTCAACCAACCCTCAAAATGTAACACCATACTCGAGAATCTATTAAAGTTATTTGATAAGCTCTGGGTTTGAGTTTTCCCGTAATTCTTAGTGTGCACTTTGCAAAACAGCCTAGTTTCTGTGGGGAAAAAAAGCCTCATTGCTCTGTTCTCAGCTGTCAGCTGTAAGTACTCACAGCGTGTGACCGCAGACGTTCACCATTAATTTCAGCGACGGATTCCTGTATTTGGTTGTTTTGCATCTCGGACATCCTTGGTCATCCATTTCTGTCTGTCAGAACAAAATAATACACGGATCAACACAACTATCAGCTTTTCTGTCACTTCAGAGCGGCGAAAAACCGTGTCACACTTATTGCTGTCCGATAGGAAACACCATTGATTCACATTTAGTTCCCTTCGACGGCTTCGACGGCTGTAGTAAGTACACTCGTGCAGCCACACATCTTGGCCCCTGGGGAGTCGCAGGGGCCTGGAGGTAAAAAGCTGAGTAGTTTATTTTCGCACAAAGGTTGTATTTAAAGATGTTGTATAAAACAGCTGTTTTTGATTGCTTTTGCAGCACTTTCACATATTCCATGAACAAAAGCCTGACCTAAAACATAATTAAAACCAAAAATTGCTCCAGATGTTGATCCCGGGCTTCTAAAAGCATACAGTTTCTGTGTAGATGTTTCAGACAAAAGTAAATGACCCTGACTTCTAAATGTATCTTCTGATTTATTTATTCTTTCTATAAATATATTTTTATACCTATACTAAAGGTTAGAATTCAATTAATAATCTGCAAGATACATTTTAACAAAAGATAATTCGGGTGATTCGTTTAATTAAAAGTGCAGCCCTTTTAAAGTACAATTCGAAACCCTTTATTATATTTATGGCATAATTATAACAATTTAAAAACTCAACATTAGACCCACTGGAAAAAGTGTTCAACTCTACCTTCACCGAATATACAGAAACTAAATTTGCATTCCAGTGATTTTTTAAAATTAGAAATTAAAGGTCTCAATTGGCCATTTGATTCAGAGATTACAATACTTTATAAAGCTTGTTCAACAAGTTTATTATTTGGATTTGTAAAGTGTGAAGGTGAAGCTATACGCCTGCCTCACTGATTAAAGTGACCATAAAATGAGAAGATGTTTCCTTAAGATTTCAAGGGAATATTTGTTTCAAGTGTAGGAATCTATTTGACTTAGCAAGGGGAATAGGCCTCTGGTTCTCATTGTGACAGGATCTATTTGGTGTGTTATATGATCATCCTAAAATCAGCACAATAACCTGTAAAATACAGCTTTTTAAAGACAGAAAATAATGGCCTTTTAGACATATAAAGATATTTTGTGAAAATTAGAGGAGTGGACAAAAACAGTTGATTTTTGCATTTGAAATTTTATTCAGTGTGCAGGCTTCATCCAATAAATATTTGTAAGTCCTACTTGATGCTCTGTGATAGTTTTTAGAGATAAGACCTACAATACCAGACCATTTTCCACTTGGATTTACCTGCCTCGATGTGGGAATAAAACCACTTGAGAGCATGCATGCTGTGCAACTCCTAACAATACAAGACGGCAATGATTTCCCGTTCCCACGATCCCAATAGCTCTCACCTTGCACAGGTGAACCAAGGGAATAGCTCCTACTGGAAGTTACTTGACGGACGGCTGGAAACTAAACATTCGCGTTTGAGCCCCGCTGGCTCCTCCCTTATGGGGGCCCTCAGCGGCCAATAGCGTAGCTCTCATGCAGATAGATCCCAGCGTGTTTCCCTGCAGCTCCAGTCCCCGCAGAGTAAAAGTCACGTTGGAAGGAAAAGGGGAGAGAGAGATATCTACTTACAGCTGCTGTTAGATATCCGATCGCGTTCGCATGGCGAGGAGGTAACCTGATCGAGCTGGGAGGAGTGACTCTACCAGGGAAGGCTTGAAAAAAATGTCTTCTTCTTCTGCCGGAGAGGTCACAACACTAAATGACATCAAGAGGGAAAATGTGAAGGAGGTGGATACGCGGGAGTGCATCAAGCTTGTAGCGCTGGAAGCGGCGGAGTTGTCCATGGAGCGCACGACTCCAAACACTGACGCGGTGCGCACGGATCTGCTGGTTAGCGCCGCTTCCTCTCTGGCTTTCTCCCCGGAGCAAGTAGCGTGCGTCTGCGAGGCATTACAGCAGGGGGGGAATGTGGACCGGCTAGCCAGGTTCCTATGGTCCCTGCCACAGAGCGACCTGCTACGCGGCAATGAAAGCATCCTAAAAGCTCAAGCCCTCGTTGCTTTCCACCAGGCTCGTTATCAGGAGCTATATAGTATTTTGGAGAACCACAGTTTCAGTCCGTCCAATCACACCTTTCTGCAAGATCTATGGTATAAAGCTCGGTATACCGAGGCGGAGAAGGCGCGTGGGAGACCCCTGGGCGCCGTGGACAAGTACCGGATCCGGAGAAAATACCCTCTTCCGCGGACTATCTGGGACGGGGAGGAGACTGTTTATTGTTTCAAGGAGAGGTCGCGAAACGCACTGAAGGATCTGTATAATCAGAATAGGTACCCTTCTCCAGCAGAGAAAAGAAATCTAGCCAAGATAACAGGACTCTCCTTGACCCAGGTCAGCAACTGGTTCAAAAACCGGAGACAGAGAGACAGAAACCCATCGGAGGGACAGTCAAAAAGGTGAGGACACAAAAGAGCGCGCTCCAGACTTTTTCAGTCGTAAAAACCTCAACAAAAACAAACAAAACCAATACAATATTGCGAGCGTTCCGTGCGTAAAATGCGCATTACAATAAATAATTTGAAGTTATAACATGGATATAAGTTGGAACCACTTGCACTCAACTCATATATTACCTGTGTCCTTATTTAATGATGTCCTGTTGATTTAAACTGTAAAACTCGACCATTTGAAAAATTGTGGTTAGAAATAATTTGGAAAAAGGGCTTTGAAGCACGCTTTTAATGTTTTGAAATATGAAGCTGTCGCGTTTCAGATCCGGTTTCAAGTGAAGCAGAGCTGAAGTGTATAGAAACCAAGCAACCAAACAGCAGAAAGCCTCACAAACACAGAGTTTTGTGAGACACTGAGTGGCAACTCATAGCAAAAAGTTCAAAAGGTGACCTGAATGGGGGCTTAACTTTCTTCTTATCTATAGGCTTTGTGGTTTGGGGGCATGGACACACAAGCACGTGCGCGTGTCCACAAATCATTTTCACGATCACAATTTTTTCTTCATCTGGTTTTTTTCTGAGAGCGCGCGCGCTCAGCTCCTGCTCTTCATCCTGTAATCCTCCACACAAACAGCCGGAGATGTAAAGGCTGTTCTTTCATGTTTCCCTCTGTGTGAACAAAGATGACACGCACCTGGTGGAGGTGACCCCTCTGTCCCTTTTTCAAACACAAGCACGCACGGAAGCTCGCGCGCCTCTATGGGACATTAATATATTCTTAAACAACGATTTAATATTCTTATAACTTTTTGATTTCCCGTATTGAGGGTATTTATATAAATAGTTATTCTACTAAAAGTGTAGTTTAAGACATGTGTCCACGCGCACGTGTATTCGGCGCGTGTACGCGGGGTGCAGCTGTTTCAATCAATCTTTAAAAATTGAGCCTGTATAAAAAAACAGCTGCAAAAAAAAAAACAAAAACATTAAAGTCTGTTCATTATTAACAACAATCATTTACAAAAGGGTTATAATGTCGTATTTCAAAGTGGAAGGTAGAATAAAGTCTGAAATACTCGCCATTTGTTCTGGTCGCTTGTACTGGCATTTTGTCACACCACAATTTATTGCGCCAAATGGTCACACTGTTGTTGATGATGATTGGTTGTTGTCAGAGCAGCTTTCCAAGAGGTAAGAAAGGTCATTCACAAACACAGCCTGCTCTTCAAAGCTGGATGAGAACATAAATAAACGGAAGACTGTCAGCTCTGATGCAAGCTACATGGAAATGAAATGATATTCACAGGTTTATATCCTCTTCTTTGTAGCTTTTGTTTAATACAAACAATGTCAATTATAGTGTGTTTATTCTTTTGCACAAAGAAACACAAATTTTGCACACGTGGGGAAAATATTTAATAGCCATATTTTCTAAAGTCATATTACAGCAGCCTTTAGCCACAAATGGTTCTGTGTATTTCTCCGTCATTTGATGAAAAAACCATCTGTCCTTTCTCTCTGCCTGTGCAGTGAATCTGATGGAAACCACAGCACAGAGGATGAGTCCAGTAAAGGCCAAGAGGAGCTCTCTCCTCGCCCTCTCTCCAACTCTTCAGATGGAGTGATAACACATGGGAGTCTTCCCATTCAAACAGGATCTCTGGACAGTGGAGTCGTAATCCAACAGATAGGGGACGTCAAAATGTCCTCCGGATCCAGCACTGGTAGCCTCTACAATGAAAGTTTAGCTACTAGTAACGCACCCACCACCGTGTTTCATAATGGTTCGTCTTACCTCCACTCACCTGGAAACATCCTGTTCAATGGACTCAATTTGGGCATCCAGCCTTTGGCATTCAACCCTTTGCGATCTGGGGGGGTGTTGCTCGGAGGATCTGGAGCAGACATGCAAATGCAGACAGGACAGGAAAAAGGACTGGCCAGTGCTGATGAGTCCACTCTGCAGTACACTTCCTACTCAGGCTGTGTGAATGGGGCAGAGGTGAAGCTGGAAGGGGTTCACACCATGGCTGGTCAGAATGGAGGCTCGTCTGTGCTGACGTTCAGCTCACCATCAGGCGCTCTGCAGCTGGGTGGTTACAATCTGGTCCAGGTACCAACTGGAGTCTCTGACGGGGATGGCAGCTCATTACTTAACAGCGATGTAGGTCTTCCTCCCCTACAGCTCTCCTCTGCATCCCCTGCTTCAACAATTACACAAGGTTGGTCCAAGAAAAAAATGCTTTAAAAACTTAGTGTAGTCATAGAAAATGTACCACACAATGTTTAAATGATCAACAATGACACAATAGTTTTATATTATGAATAACTTAATGTTATTCTTTTTAAGATAATAAATGCTGCTGCTAAAACTCAAAGATTTACTGCTCTGTTGACTATTAATCTTTAATTCGCCTGTAATTTTTATAAGGCAAGATTTTGCTTGGTTATGCCTTAACATTGCATGAACACAATAACAATAAAATAATAAAATAGTTCAAAGGCAAAAAGTCCACAATAAGAACTAAAACGAAGGCATCAAATATTAAATCTAATGCATAAACATGATCAGAGTAGCTTCAAATTAATTCCTCTCATTTACCCAGTCCATGATACGTCTCTCATAAGGAATTAAAATGTATTCAAATAATACATATAACATGTTTTTAAGAGTAAATTTTAAATGAAAAGTTCTGTATTGACCCTGTGGTACCCAGAAATAGTGTTTTAGACCCTTAAGGTAAATGTATTGTTGAGAGAAGCTTTGTTTAGCTAGATCCCTTATTGTTAATTAAATACTATTAGTATAGCATTGCAGCTTTACAGTAAAAAATATCACAATAATTAAAATATGAGTTTAATTTACTACGGTGATGACACAATAGATTATATATTCTTATAATGACAACAGGTTAGTTCTTGACCTTTGGACTCCTTGAATGTTTCAGAGCAATGTTGCAAATATGTGGTTTTCCAACCAGTGTTTAAAGCTCCCATTGAACACATCTCAGTTGCTTTATTGTCTGGTTTTTGTTTGGGTCATGCTAGATAATACAGAAAAGGAGACGTAGGACACATTTGTATATGAATTTATAGAAGTAGCGGTCCTTTTAGAGCCACGGAGATTAATAAAAACAAGCCCTAAAGCCACCATCACTCATCATTATTACACTTTTGATCTACAGGGCAGGAAAGGAAAATATGTTTCAGACTATCAGCAGCTATGAAAACATCAACATGGATGTAAGCCATTACAGGATCTAATTTGAAATAAAGCAGAAAATCTATTCATCCAACCATTGATTATCTGTACTTTTTTCCAATGTACAATGAGGGTATGATTCCACAATCATTTCACCCAATCAATCATATATTAGCTATATATATTTATATATATATATATACTCTTTATACATATATACTTTTCATATACTTCTCACTTCTCATACTTCTCATTCTCAGGAACACTTTTGGATCAGCCTTAAAGAACAGCTTAAAAAGCTAAAAACACACAATTGAAATTATGTTTACAGTTAATATAAAGTGAATATCATTCTGTATCCGGAGGGAGGGTGTTTCAGAAGAGGATAGTGTTACACACCCATGGTCTGTGGACACTTATCTTATATATATCTATCACAGCTTTTAATGGTATAAATCTGTGGAACTGTTATTTTGATCGCATAAAATTAGTTGTTCTTTGAAATCATTAAAAATAATATATAGATATGACATAATGATGAATTATATTGGCAAATGAAAATACACGTATATGTTGTTGTGGATAACTGGAATCCATTTTATGAACTGGTCTATCAACAGTGATGTTGTTAATCTTCTTTAATTAAAGTTACCCCTGTTGTAACATTTTAACTTTAGTAATGGGCAGCTACCAGCTTCTGTCTTCACCTTTTGGATTTCCACTTTATACTTTATGTTTTTATTTACTTTTACTATCCAAAATAAATAAATAAATGTTTGTGAGACAAAAAAAAGAGATTTAACGATTTAACACATGTGGTCAAAACAATGTCAATACCATTTTCTGATGTTCATATAATAATCTATTGTTGCATCTCCACAGGTAACATGCCTCTGAATAATGTAGCAGTGAGCTCTTCCAGTGACAACTCATTCCAGCAGCAGGACAAGATAACCATTGCATCTCTGCACCACAGTACAATCCTCTACAGTATGAGCAACACTGGTCCGGCCGCCATCAAGAAAGAGCCTTTGGAAGGGGGAATGTACTCCTCGTACCACCATGGGCTCCACCTAGACCCGAGTGGTCAGATCAGCTACACCACCCCAAACTCAGAGGAAATCTCCTCCAGCCATGGTGCCACCTCCACCACCGATGTCACTGTGGTCACCTCATCCAGTCCCGAGCCAGAGGTTTACACTACCCTCACCGTCAGTACCCCGCTGATTGCTCAAACAGACCCAAGCAACCACCACCTCCAGCCCTCAGAGTACCTCGGGGCCCATGAGGTGCCACGAGTAGCCCCATCTTCACACCTAATGGGGCCAGGTATGAACAACAACTACATCAGCTTATCAGAGAATAAAGTGGACGGCTCGGGGTCAGGGGGGATGAATGAAATGGTACGGGCAATGTGCGGAGAGATGGAAGCTGCCGATGGGAAGGAGCTGGCCAAACTACAGACAGTGCAGATGGATGAGGACATGGCCGACCTCTAGCCTCAAAACCTCACCCCTCAAAGAAGCACTCATGTCCATCTGAGCAGCGAAATGATAAATCTTTTTACTCTTTGTGTGTGTGTGTGTGCGTGTGTATATGTTTTTGTTTTTTTTTCTTTTAAATTATTTGTGTTTATTTGACTTTTTCAATGCACTCTTATCAGAAAGAAGCCCTGTGGGGGCTGAGACAGAAAACAAAAGCCTGCAACATGTTTTAAAAGCCCCCGTTCGTGAGACGAAACATTGTGACTGTTATGAGCTAACAGAAGAAGTTGCTGTATGTGTTTGAGCCTATGTGTGAATATGCATTTTTATAGACAACACCTGCTACTTCCTTTGAGTGGATTTGATCTGCAGAAGCAGGTGCTGGAATGCCTCGAGTCATGTGACCAGGATGTTCCTCCAAACTAAATGCGTCATGTGGGTCAAACCAAAAAGGTCATCCTGGAAGGAGAAGGGAGAGAGAGCCTCCATGAAAAGTTGTCAGTTAAACAGCTTTGCTGAAGGACTGCACACACGTGTAGAGAACAGGTCATTAACACAGAAAAGCTGCTGATTTAGGAAAAAAGTGTCCTTCAGTAAGCACTTTAAATTCTCTGAATGCCTCTCAAGTCACCGCAAAATGCTGCTTTTGTGCTTTATGTCATAGAAATCATGGAGCGTTTAATGTGGGAAAAGAGTAAAGACGAATGTGCCTTTCTGCTACTTAAAATACACAATGGCATTGTTTTGTTTTGGTATTTGCACTACCATGATGACATTATAATGTTTCAAATAGCCTCTGTGTTGGAGGGTTTGTCATGCATGACCCACCCCAACAAATACACACTATCACAGCAATGGCTCCTATTTCAGATCTCATCACCGTCCTGTGAGGCCGAGACATAAGCGATGATCGCAAACTCTTATGTCCTTCATCATATGTTGTTTATAAAGCTGCAACTCGTGATATGTTAACTAGATGTGATGATACTGTAATATATCATGTTCCATTTTATGTGTCCCCTCAAATGTCAGTGATCATGAATGATATTTTTCTATAAAGCCTGATGCAAACAACCGCAGTGTGTATGTCTTGAAAGTCCAAGGAACAATTGCAACTAAGAATTTTCAATAGTCTCGCCATTAAAACAGAGAGATTGACGTAGTTTCTCTTTGCACAGCGTAGTAACATTTTGGACATGAGTGCCTTTTATTTGTATTTTGTGAATAACTCTAAAAGGAAGCGCTGCTGTAGCCCTGGCATCAGTGGACAGAAGGCAGCCTCTGAGATTTACCACCGTCGCCCCTGCTGGCACATTTGTTGGGTGTCAGACAAAAAGAGCATGGAGCCCATTTGTCAAATGGTGTCTGGCACTTTTCACGAGGGTTAAGGCTCTTGGCGTCATACGTGAACATAGCAGCACACCTGATAGCAAACTCACACTATTTACATGACTCTGTCCCGTGTATATGCCGGTGGACTTGTGAAGCTTCTCGTGGTCAGAACGTTTGAATGGACCTGTCAGTGAAAGCATCCTCAGTTTTTTTTATGTCATAAACCAAAAACTATGAGCAAAAAATTCACCTTTTGTTTGCTTTTTTTTTTTTTTATCTTAGTTTGAATCATGATTGTTATTTGAAATTATGTGAATGTATTTTTCTAAACCTCCTTACTGCAATAAAAGTTTATATTTATAAAAACGTAAAACAGACATTTTTAATTCTTTACAGGGAATTTTAACACATTAGACATTGTTTAATAGTTCTTTTTGTCACGATTTTGGTGACTCGGTTTTGTAATGCTGCTGGCTTATGACAGACATGAAGCACATGTCCTTTCAACATTTAAAAGCCCCATGTAGTCAAATTGTAAGAATAGTGGGGGGAAACTGGCGAGCTGTAATCCAGCAAGCCTGCTGCAGCTCTCTGCAAACCTGCAGTGATCGTTTGCACATGCCTGGCAACCTGGAGTTCATTAGGCCTCCTTTTCTCATCTCAGCCCCTGTAATTCAAATAAACAGCAATGAGATTTCCAGAGGTAAAGCTCTTCTTGGGTGGGGGGCTTGCAGTTCCCCACAGCTCAGTTCGATCCAATGGCCTTTCCCCTAAAATGAAGGCCAAATCTCACCACCCCACTTTTTCAACATATGGAAGAATGAATCTGAGAGGCTGTCACTCACTCAGTTTAAAAAAAAGCCTTAGTTCCTCTCACAGCTTGAGGAGATTCTCCGTGAATTTGTGAATTTCTCTATGGTGTTGAACACTTTGTAGGCACCATGACCAAACCAGAGTGAGGAGATAAGATGGAAGCAACGTTTAGAGGGGAGTTTCCTTTATTCATGTCTATGCTGGGTCATAAGAGTTGCCTTCTCTGTGGATGCTGGCTGCAGGACTTACATTTGGTCTAACTGATGACCTAAATAAACAGAGGCTGTTTGTCTGTGCTCACTGTTGAGGCACAGAGTAAAAAGAGAGGAGGAAAATGGTAGACTAACGGGAAAGGGGAGGGAGAGGCAGGTAACCAGGATAAAGTTACCTGTGCACAGGTGACCTCGTTGCCATGGGCAGTGGATTAGCTGATTGTTAGGTATCGGGTAACTCCTCCTGTAATATTGAAGAGGGCGAAAACAGCTTTGTTGGAGCCCAGAACAATATCCCATTTGCAGCAAGAGCCTCTGCTCTGCGGATCTCACGAGGAGGGGGCCAGAGAGGAACACAAATTCCACCTTTGTGTATTGTGCTGGTGAATTAGAAAAGGAGATCCACTGCTTCTATAAGATGTACTGCCATGTTTTTCATGAGAACTAACACAAAGTTAGGAAATCTGAAAGGTTTACTGCCTTGTTTGTGTGTTTAAACCAAGTCATCCGCAATTTTTATGAATCGGTGGATCATTTTGTACATGATTTAAACATACAAAGTAAAACATTGTTGTGCAATAAAAAAAAAGAAAGAAAGAAAAAAAGAAGGAACTCCCCCAGAACCGTGGCCTTATTAAAAACATTGACCTCTGATCTTTCAGATGGTTTCAAAGCTGACATTTAATGCGGCACAGCAGACTGCAAGCCATATGTAACATGACCTGGAGAGCACGGTACTCCACTACTCTACATCCCACTAATGAGAGGGCAGGGGTCAGTGGATACCAGCCTGCTGCAGACCCACCACTACTGGTCAAGCTGGGTCCAGGTAGAAATGGAGTCTGTTACTCTCACTGGGTCACAAATAATCAGTAAAAATCTTCATATAAACTAGGAAATAAATAATGGAAGTGTTTCTTGGTTGAGCAGGAGGTCGGTGCATGTCTGCTGCTGCTCAGCATTTTTGTTCTGGAGGACAAAGACAGAAAACATCATTCATGAGGACAGTTTTAAGTGTCTGTTTGTGACACACATGCATCGAAGTAACAGCTGGGAGGAAGCATCAAGTCCACATAGTGGTCAAAGGTATGTCCCAAAGAGAAAAACACCACGTTGTAACATGAGCAGAGTATGTGAGGAGCGAAATGAGCGGTGAAGATCGTGAACACACACACACACACACACACACACACACACACACACACACACACACACACACACACACACACACACACACAC
>JBAMIG010000021.1:9913349-9941314 GCA_037177335.1 Kiunga ballochi | reverse complement strand
AACATATACATGCACTACAACATATCCATGCACTACATGCACAGGCTTCTTTAAAGGCGGTTCGTGGTGGATGGTTTCCCGAGAAGAAGCACTCATTATTCGACAAGCAGCAACCTTTCAACTTCTGATCTGGATAAATGAAAGGAATTGAAAATGGTCCAGGAGATCCTTAACTTCCTGCTTTTTTGTTTGTTTCTAGACTTCTTTAAGACATGGCAAGAGAAAGAGGGGTCGCATTGAAAGGGCTTTATGTATGCAAAAGTGTAAATGTCTACAGAGGCATGTCTGGAAAGTTTTATCGAGGGGGAAAGGTCCAGGCATAGATTTGGAAAAGGGTGCTACGTTTAGATGACCTAGCTTTTTGTCTGCTTACTTGGTGGCTCAACAGCAGCATGATGGTTCTGCATCAACCACGTCTCCACAAACTTGTGCTTCAGGAAGGAGGAAATATTTAGTCCAATTAATGCTTATTGCTGAGGTTGGACACACTCCTTCACACGGCCGTGGACATTGCATGGAGCTTGGAGGCAGTGATGAGAACTTTTTGCTTGCTCCCCTGTGAGATGGAGCATTTAAGCTAATTATACTGGAGTATGGAACTAGTTATGGTCCACAACTGCAAGAATTCTCAATGCTGAAGAGAATCCACCTGTCTTCATCAGAAGACCAGATCAACAGATTAAATCATTGGCTGCCAAAAACATCTTTTGGTGTCTTTCCGAACTGCCAAAGACACCAAAATTAATATTTTATGCTTCTGCTCTTCATGTCTATGGAAAGCGGATTTAGCTGGGTGCAATGGTCAAAACTTCCCCAAAGTGTGCTTCGAGTGCGCACCACAAAGACATCCGGATGTTCACGTATGACCAAACCAGCTCTCCACAGCCGCAGTTCCATAATCTGGATCTGAAAGAGGAGCCAAACTACTAGGAGCTACTGGGGTGACTGGCAACCAGTGAGTTAAATGCAGTGATGGCAGAAAATATGCTGTTGTCATCCATCCTGTGCTCAGTGTTGTCAGCTGTGCATGGAGACAAAAGCTGTGCATAATACATCTCTGTCTTGCATCATTATTGTAATTGTGAAAATATTACGGGTGGGGGTACTTTTTGTCCCCACTGATGGCAAATGTTCCCACTGGTGAACCGCATCATACCTATAACCTAAAAAATGTAGTTTCAACAAGATTATAAAGTTCATCATACCTTCTGTGGCAACAATAACCACAAATCACAACATTTACTGTATATAATGCCAACAGTACTTTTTTAATTTATCAGAGTATGTCCGTGTTTATCCAGCAAAATGAGGAGTGTTGAAGCAGGAAAACACCTAAAACATGAAGGTCAGAGGTCCTTGAGGGCCCGAAATGGACATCTGTGGACATGGTACAGTTATTCCATGAGATAAAACGTACATTATATTCATAAAATGGGATGAAATTTTAAGTTATATGAGGAATTAGCTGGAAAATATTGTTTCAATTGTTGCTTTCTGGTCAAATTTGGTACAATTGATGGTGGAAAATACATTTTTTGAAGATGAAATGCAGTGGGGCTGGTTTTGTTACTGATATGAGTTTCCATCCATCAATCCATCCATTATCTAATGTTTATTTCCTGAATGGGGGCCAGGAGGGGGCTGGAACCAATCCCAGGTGACATCAGGCTAGATGCAGGGTGCCCCCTGGACAGGTCACCAGTCCATCACAGGGCCAACACACACATAGACAAACCTGATATAAGTATCCATATATATTCATATATCAATTTACGTATTTTCCACATTCTGTCAAATCTCACACGTGTTCTCTTTAGTGACTTCAAAAGTATTCATTTGTAACTTTTGTTGTAGAGATACAGTATTTTTCAAAAAAAATTCCTTGTTTTAAAATGTGCATATTACATGACTATATAAAAAAAATTCTGTTTGTGGTTAAGATATTACTATGCGGTGTGTGAGCTTTATTGTAATTGAAGTACTTTGAAACACACACACACACACACACACACACACACACATATATATATATATATATAGAGAGAGAGAGGTAGGTCAGGTTGCTTTTTATCTTGATCATTTATTTGGCCCCAAAAACATTCAACCCTTTCTGCAGGAAAGGATAAGCAACTCAGTTTCATAGCTGGCAAACGGTTCATTTCCCAACAGATGGATCAATGAAGAAAAATAAATAAATTAAAAAAACTATTCAACCTGTCAAAATTTTTTTTAAATAATTAAAAAAACAAGCAAACAATGCAAAGCATATTTGCATGTTGATTCCCTCCTTATCTCAATCTTTCTTTTAAAATAAAAAATGCATGTAATTTTATTAACATTAAAATTCTTTACAAAGGTGTTGCAGTGGTTAGCACTGTGGCCTCACAACAAGAAGGTTGCTGGTTCGAGCTCAGGCTAGGGAGGTTTGTCCAGATGACCTTGCATGTTCTCCCCATGTATGTGTGGGTTCTTTCTGGGTACTCCGGCTTCCTCCCACCCACAAGACATGCATGTTAGGAAAATAACCATGGTTAAAAATGATGCTTTGTAAGTCGCTTTGGATAAAAGCGTCTGCTAAATGACTGTATAGCTATAGCTAAATTGTTCGTGTTGGACTCTGTCTGCTGACTGTTTTTATTTTCTGTTTAAAGAAGAACAAAGTATTGGAAACAAGCTGAAAGACTGAAATTATTCATGTTTACAGCAGCTTCACGCAAAGCAGACCTCTGTCCATGGTACTGAAAGTCTCCTCAAGCTTAAGTCATGATTCAGATGCTACATTATGTACCGCATAGTGTAGATAGTATATTTTGGCCTTATAGTAATCGCATAGTCTCTAACGTTGATAACATGTTTTTGTACTTTTATAACCGTAATAGGCTACTTTATTTAGCTGTAATACCAGATCATTTGAGACATAGTAAATAAAATATACCAGTCTGCATTGATTTAATGTGTTTTTTTTTTATCTAATCACACAAATAAACAAATAATAAGCACAGAACATAAAAAAAGAGCTGGTTTAAATATCATAGCCTACACTTTCATCTTCATACCGTAACTCCTCTGAGATCTGGATATATATGGTCAACATCAAGATCTTAAAAACTGGAGGTTGGTGTCGGAAATCCGTCGCCAGGGGGCGTCACTGGCACGCGGCTCTTCTGCTCCACGTGATGGCGTTTGTTCAGCGAAGCCTTTGGAAGCTAAACATCCTCACGGCACATGACAATGCTCCTCTTTGTTTGAAGAGAAAACTGCTTGCATGGGAAGAAAATCATCTTGGAAGGCAGAAATAAATCCATCGAAATAGACATATTTCCAAGGCTGAAGAACACAGAACGGTCTTTTATCAGACACTTTGACATGAATTCATGGCCTCTGCGCAATGTACTGCCAGAAAAGCTCGCTTTTGTCATGTAAACAAACGTTTTTGATAGTGAATTCTTCAAAAAGACTACACAGTGAAACATGGTTCAGCTTTTACGGCAACAAGAAATGGGTACCAAAGACAGAGGGATAAAGCTCCACATTTCCCCCTAAAGTGACCTCAGACACTTCTCCAGAAGTGGGCAATTGTGGTTAGTGTATGGTTCGCCTTATAAAGTTATTTTATCTTTCTTTCTTAATCATATTCTGTAACTATCTACATCAGAAACCAACCTAAAAAAGCAGAACTTCACTGTGGTGTTGCACCATCCAGGTTTAGCCTCTAGAAAATGCATTAGGCAGCTTACTTCACATAGACTAGAAGAGTCTAAAATACCCACTTAAAACTGCAATGATGAGTATAAAAGCCAGTCTAACCCCTTAACCGCACTCTGACTGAAAATAGTAGGTTTATTTGAGAAGAAGCTCCACCAAAAGCCACATTACAACGTTACGACAGGTTCACCAAGTCTCACAGCAATCTGCAAAACTGGCGCAAAAACTCTGCCTGTGAAAACACTGAGCGTGTCAAACACCGACCAGTGTTTTTAAATGGGGAGCGGATGTTTTTCTTTTTAAATCAAAGTATCCTTTCTGGTATGCCATGATTGGCCCGTTCAAAGAACCCTTTAAGGTATTTTTTTATTATTATTATCATTGATTATTATTGAATATGGACCAATGTGTCTGCAATAAAGATATATAATGTCATATTAGGAGCCACGTGTAGCTACTGATTCCCACGCTATTTTATTGTTATATTTCTACCAAAAGAATGATAAATTTAGCTAGTTTCCTTACTTCAAGGTTTTAAAAAGTCAGAGTATATGAATAATAACCTGCCTGTAAACCACACACACACACACAAACACACACAAATACATTATGATTGATATGACTGGACATTACAAAATTATTGTTGTAGGTGTGTTCTGCTCTTGAAAAATAATAATAATACTAATTATTATTATTATTATTATTATTAATATTATACAATAGGCGTTTTAAATTAAAAAGAGGTCAAACAATTGATGCAGTAAAACTAGTTTTCTGGCATGCTCCCTCTGCAAACACTGCTGAAGCTGAGAGACTCATTAGAAACAGTGTGGGTATAAAATAACAATGTCATAGTGGAGATAATAGATGCCTCGTTTTGTTTCATTTAGGTTTAGCAGCTGCTGTATTTGATCAATAAAGTCGCAACCTTAATTTCCTGAAGCTAGGTTGCTACAAATCATAGCATTTGGGATGAAATCCTTTACTAGGCTGAGTCCACGCTGTAAAAGGCAGATGTACAGACACTCACATACTGATTAACACCAGATACATACACGCGCTGGGGAAGTTGGGATTTCCGCGCCCCAGACCAGCTTCACAGGAGTCTTTTCTTTGGAAAGGGACTCGCAGTCGCTTCCCTTCACGCACACACAAAAAGCAGCAGGGCCCCTTTTGTCCAAGCTGGGACCCCAGACCCATCATTAGCACTGATTACCGCTGACCAGTTTGACAACCTTATTGACTGCAAAAAAAAAGACTGTTTTCATGGTTCTTCCTTCCTCCTCACTCTCAATAGCTGAAATATTTAGCTTTTTTTGTGCCATTAATCCAAAAAAAAGTCACAAAAAGCCCCTTTTTTTTATTAGCTTAACTTTTTCTTTTCTGATTCTGTAAGTCTGGCTTGTTTTGTTCAAGCTGAAAGGCTTTTGTGTCTAATAAGTTACTGTAGCCTCAATAATCACAAATGAGTGCGCGTGAGTTTGGGGAAAAGGGGTGCATCAATTAGAAAACTGACTTTTTTTGTTCTGTTTTTGTTCATTTTCTTACATTTGTGTCGTTTTTTTTTTTTTTTTTTTTTTTTTTTTTTTTACAAAAACAAGACACTGAAATGCTTCTCATCCTGGAAAAGATCATCTCAGATTCAAACTAGAAAGCACAACAGAAGAAATCCGTCCAAAAAGGAAAATATTGACTATCTTAAATTGTTACTATGTTTAAAAAAAATTCTTAAATTAAACAAACCTAAGAATAGACAATATGTGCTCAATCATGACAGACATATGATAACACATAGGCCTAATGCATTCACGTGCAAATCAAAACACGCATTTATGGCTCATGCTGATGCGTTGGGAAGAAAAAAAACACTTGTACGTTTGAATTGTTTGTTTTTTGTCCTTCTGCATGTGCAGTGTAAGCTCAGGTTCACAATCTGCTGTGTTTTGATCTCTATGATCTCTCCCGCGGATCATCCGGGTTAGTGAGTCGGCCTCTCTGTGACCTCTCGCTGTCACCCTGCATTACAGGACGCAGAGCATGTTGGCCAATTAGACCTCGCTCTAAAACGTGTCAGTAAATACAGCACCGTGGCATTATAGTCCATAAAATGCTTCTCTGAATGAAAACAGCCAGAAGGATTCATTGCAGGGATTAAAATCATTTCTCACATCTATCTGTTCTATTCATAAATGAGTTTTCTCCACAAGCAGCGTTTTAAAAAAAGTGAGACTAAAATGTTTTAGGATTTTTTTTTGATCAACAATTATTTTATTAAGTTGTATTTACCTTTTCTTTTGACGGAAACACAATTTCACTAAAGCGCGCATGCTCAACAGGTTTACCTGTGTACAAGGTAAGTATTAAAAACACCAAGCAAATGAATATGAAATTCGAAGAGACAGTAGAGCAGATTGTTTTAAATAAGCAAATAAACATTATTTATAAAACTTTAAAGTAAAAATATCACAGTTCTTTTCAACAAGAAATACCCACAGAGAACAGCAGGTTAGGCAAATTGGGTGCCATCATCCCTTTTTCTTTTTTTTCTTTTCTTTTCTAGACTTTTCTTCATTTTTACGTTTCATCTCGAAGCGTTATTAGTCCGTGAAATGTGTTTTTCCCCTTTTCAGTTATCCACAAGTGGGTAAAACGCAAACAAAAATATAGGTCTAAAGAAAAAGGACGGATCCCATCATCTTTTGGCAGCCGTCAAATATCAGTTTCTGTGTGCTTGTGTGTGTGAGAGAGAGAGAGTGTGTGTCTAATATTTTTTCTTTTAGCTCATCGCAGGCACTATTATTTGTTTTATTAGATTGTCTTTCACTCGCATCCCCTTTTAATTCGCCAACAAACTCTGATCTGCCCATCAGATGTCACATTCACTGTCGCTGGAGGTGATGGAGATGGCCGAGGCAGCAGCTTTACTGGACAGACTGGCCTCAGGACTGGATGAGTTCCCCAAACGGTCCACGGTGCCATCGTCGTCCGCCAGGGAGCGAACCGAGCCGCTGGACATAACCTGCTGCTGTAGCCTGCCAGAGGACAGAAAAACGGGACGATGTGATTTTTTCCCCTTTTAATTTCTGCTTTAACTTTATAAATACTGGATCCTTGATTATTTTTTTTTTTATCCCTTAAAATAGTTGTAGTAAAATAATATACAGCTCAATGAAAGAATCATTAACAGGAAAAGTCTTTACTCAAGTGTGTTGTGGAGGAATTCTGCATTTAATTATTGGAAGAGATTGAAAGTTTGCAGGTTTGCTGAATCAAAAGCAATATTATCGACTAATCTCACCGAATTATTTAAGGGATTTGTGTCATTGGACAGCACATTTACTAAATAATAGAGAAAAAAAACTAAGAAAAAAGCTTATTGTTGGGTTTGTTATAATTTTTATTATAATTTTTGATGAATAGTCTACTGAACTGCTAACACATGCTGAGGATATTAGTGTAGTTTAATTATGTTCAATTATTGTTTCATTATATACAATAAAATAAATTTACTCAGTTCAAATAATTTAAAATGAAATGACAGAAGAACATATTTTCTGCTCTTGTCTCCACTGACTTAATTTAATGTCCTTATGGATTTTGAGGGCAGAACTTATTATAAATGAATAAAATACTTAGATGGATTAAAGGATAATCCAGAATATAACATCAAAATAAATTAATGCCAGAGCTGCTTTAATCAGGCCTGTTTTACAGTGATGCACACGTCTTAAAAACGCTGAATGTTCTCAATATTTTTCTTCTCTGCGGTTAAAAATGATGGAAAGGACCAGGAAGCTCACCTGTTCTTCGCAGCAGCTGCTCTGTCTCTTTGTCTGCGATTTTTGAACCAATTTCCCACTTGTGTGGGTGTAAGTCCGGTAGCCTGTGCAAGCTCCCTCTTTTTACTGGGATTTGGGTAAGGATCCTGCAAGTACCATTCTCTTAGCAAATGTCGGGTTCTTTCCTTGAAGCAGTGCGTTTTCTGCTCTCCATCCCAGATGGTTCTGGGTAGGGGAAACTTCTTCCGCACCCTGTATTTGTCCACCGGCCCAAGCGGGCGGCCCCGCAGCTTTTCAGCCTCCTGATAATGCGCTTCAAGCCACAGCGCCTGCAGCTTCGTGTGTGACTCTTTGGTGAACTTGTGGTTCTCCAGGATGTGGTAAAGTTCACGGAAATTGCCGGTGTGGAAGGCGACGACAGCTCGGGCCCGCAACACAGACTCGTTCTTGTTGAGGACCTCACAGGCCGCTGGCGCAACGGGCAGCGACCAGAGGAAGCGGCCCAGGCGCTCGACGTCCCCGCTCTCCTCCAGAGTCTCGCAGACCCCGGCAACCTGCTGGGGGCTGAAATTCAAGATGGGCAGCTGAAACATGGAGGCTTCTCCTGTGTTTCCCTCTCCCCCTCCTTTCTCCTCTCTCTCTCCTCCGCGTCGGGTCCTCCGCTTCCTCTCTCCGTCAAGGCAATCCAAGACAGCCGAAAAACCAGGCAATCCTGAAGTTACCGAACCAATCGTCTGACTGGCCGCGAAAACGCAAACACCAAAGACCGCCGAGGAGGGACAATGCAGTGTCGGGGGCCAGCTACCACATCCTCGGGCTTGGCAAACTTGGACAGCAAAGAGCTGGATGCAGGAAAATATCAGAGCCTGAGCGACGGTGTTTTTTTTTTTTAAGGTAGGCTGGGATTGAATGTAAGAAAGAATTAAAGCCGAAGCTGAGATGTATTTTTAAGGGGGGGAGCCAGTCAAGCCCCCTCTGATGATTTCCTATTGGACTTGGCAGATTGGCTGCCCGGTTGCCATGGATGCACGTCAATCAATGTCAAGTTCGGCCAATCGGGCGGAAAGGAGATCTCAGCGCCTCCCTTTTCAAAAAATAATATAAACATTTTGACCTTTTTGCTTCACGTCTTCAAACGTTTTGCCTGCCGTGCTGCCCGAACAACCTGCGCCTTTGTGCCGCGTCAGGCGGTGATATTTTAAAGACTCTTGGTGAATTGCTAGAGCAGCACGCGCAGCCCAGTCTCCCTTTAGAGCGCTTTAAATAGGCTTTACAGCTAAATGACACATCTCCAGAGGTAGAAATCAGCAGATCATATCAAACAGCAGAAGACAAAAAATAAGCATTATATTAAACAAAATCTGCAAACGCGAAACATGTTGTTTTAATCTGTAATCCTGTTTTTATATCCGAACATCTTTTCAAACAATAGGCTATAATTTCGATTATTTACTGTAGGCTATTCTGTTTTTTAAAACCTATTCCGTGAAATCCTGTCAATAATAGAAATTATTCCAATTCGTCTTTATATAGGCTACTGTGTCAGCAGCTATTTTAATCTTGAACTCCTTTATAATTTCTTCCACCCCACAAAATGTTACAAATTAACCTAAAGAAAATCACATTTTTATGGTCGCTTAAATATATTGCTATGGCAAAATTTCTTTTAGGCTTGCAACATGGACGAAAAAGATGCTCAGTTTATATATTTATGTCCCTATGCTTATAAAAACCAATCTGGGGCACAGTTGCATATCAGCTGCTTTTATACTGTCCCATTCATTCCAACCACATCAGGCTACGTGGCTTTTGCGTCCAGTTTGTGATGGCTATGAAACATAACAGGGGTGAAATGTGTGTGTGTGTATATAGGATTAACATGGCCCCGCCAGGCTACTCGAGGTTTTAGTAGGCTATCAGACACACTCCGTTTTGTGCGCAGGCTGATTTAGTAAATAAGAGGGCGGATAGATAGCGCAGATGGTTTGAAGTGTCGGGTCAGATTATTTCATGGCTGGATACAGTAGTAAAGTTCATTCTGACGGAAAAGCCTGATATTATTTTCACAGATACCCCCTCCCTCCCTCACGTAGATCTACACACTCACACGCTCTCCCACTGTCTCTCCATATTCGTGCACGTGCGCACGCACTACCAACATACACCGCTTGAATCCCCTTCGGGATTTTTCACCCCTTCCCCCCCCCATAAATATAGACTCTTGATGCTAGGTTATGAAATGCCTTATGCACATGATGATGTTCATTCTGTCGCTGATTTTAGTGGAGGCCACGTTTTCATTCACAAACTGTTAACAAAAAATAAACAAATAACAAACACATTCATAGGAAAGAAAAATGCTGTGTTGACATTAAATGCTAGGGGAGTTTATTTGTTTGTAAATAACTCTTCTTTTTAGGATAAATCCCAGATAATACAGCGGCTACAATAAAATGCTCCTTAATTTCACAGGAATAATTTAACCATGCGCGTGTCGCGCCCGCGTCGTTCACTCATATTCCAGCACCGATGACTTGTAAATAAAGGATAAGACCCTCTATCAGATAAAGAAGGGTGAAGTAAATTGTGAGGGCGACCGACAAGGTGCTGTTCTGAAATATTTAGCTGCCTCTAAATGTTTAATCGCTGCAGGCGTGCAGCCCCAAACTAAATTTACAAGGATTGCAAAGCTTTCCTGGAGGAGGCGCGTTATCAATTAAACATAGTGAGTTTTGGATCTCTTAAACGGAGGGCTGCAAATAACAATTGTAGACCATGCTGTGTAAGCAACACGTCTCGCTCATATATGGACGCTTTAAACATTTATAAAACGGGGAAAGGATGCGTGGACAAGGTTTTTCTTTTCCTTTCAGAAGGCTTGCTTTTGTATCACAGCCATCACAAACAGATGCTCCCGGTGATCCTGTGAAAACGCTTTTTATTTCTATTTTAATAGAAGCTGTATTTTTCCAATTTACTGCATGTGCAGCTTTAACTTTACCTTTATTTATAGAGGTAGGCCTAAATACTAGGTCGTAGTGTTATATAGGCACTGTATCTCGCATGAGTCCAGGCCTATGTCACTGTGTCAGCATGAGACAGGCCTCCTGACACCAATATCTCCACACATTCAGCCCAGCAACACAGTGGATCTCATTCAATCACACCCGTTTCTTCTTTCTGTTGTCCATTTGCTTCTTGAATCATAGCCTATACTGCATAATCCAAGCAGCCCTCAATGATAAACCAGAATTATGCTAATTTACTATCAATATGTATAATTTGTATGAATATTATTCTGTGTGACTGCATCAGAAATTTAAAGCTATACTTCTTGACAATAAAGCAAAATGTTATCCATAAAATAACAATAAAACAAAAAACAAACAAAAAGTTTGTAAAAATTATAACAAATAAAATTAATTTGAAGTAGTTTTAGATATTCAGTTTTTTTGTTGTTTTTTTTTTTTTTTTTTTTACTGAAAATCACCTGTTTGGGGTCAAATACAACTCATGTGATCTTTATGTAAAAATTAATCAGTTTCCTCCCAGTTTATTCAGTTCAACATGTAGTGGGCCCTAGCTTCAACTGGCCAGAGGGAGGGAAGGAGTGGGGAACAGTTACATGCGATCAGGCTGGAAATGACCCAGATTCCCTAGGATCACTGGAGCAGATGAGACGCTACAAGAGCTTGTCACCAACAGCAGTTCTGCCACTATCCCAAACAGACCTACAGCACCTTTGCCTCTCCATCTGCTCTCTACTGTATCTCTCCTGCTCTTCATATCTGTAAACTCACTGAGACGTATGCAAATATGTGCACAGGCACAACTGAGTTTACACACAATAAACATCACTGGTAAATGCCAATCTGGCACTGAAAGACAACACAACACATTTTCATTTACATATAAGCTCCCTCTGACTTTGTCTTCTTACAGAACAACATAAGGCAGAATGTAAAGCAAATCAGTGCCACACAAAGGTAGTGTGTATTTTTTAATTTCCTGAGGCAGGTTTGCACTTTAGCTTGCAAAAGCAGAGGGTGAAACATCCTTCACAGGCTGTAGTGTTTTGTTGATTTTTCTGTGCTGTTTTAACTGATTGTCAGCTGTCCTTGCACAGGATTAACTTTCCAATTAAGATATCATGTCAGCAACATAACCAATAACCCCTAGATGACCCGGACGCATTTAAAAGGCCTGCCTCATGCAGTGGGACTTAAAGAAAAGCCTCCACTCATATGCTGCCACGTGGCTCCGCAGTGACAGAAGGGTTAAGCTAAAGCTCTCTCAGAGTTGTGTTTCAGGCCCATTTGCCCTCAGGGCAGCAGTAGCTCTCGATGCTACGTTTAATCTGTGGATTTGTGGTAACAGAGAAGACTTCTTATCCACTGACCCATTGGCCCCTAGTGTACATAATCCAGTGCCTTTCAGTCACACAGCTCTGCTGATATGGATAGAGGAGAGTTGGAACACTGCAGCAGTCAGTGTGGGGTCGGTCTGCTCTGACACAAATACCATCCCCTCAAGCTTTTGTTTTACGGGGCATCACAGCTCAGTCAGACCAGTATTGTCATAAAAGTGCACATAATATTTCACCCTAAATCCACTTAGCAAATTAATTTCAGCACAGTTTAAATAGTACATAATTCCTCAATGCCTCTGTTGAAGCTTTGCACCAGAAGCACTGAATAATCACATCAGATTTTTGTTTTCAAAGATAATGTAAAAATGGGCATTTGACAAACAGAGCAGGATGCAGTGTAGACAGTAAGGCCTTAGAAAAGCTTTGCACCTAAGGGTCAAAGAGGGTTTTTTGTTGTGTAAATGTCTGCAGCATAATTTAAAAGGTTTTACCAACCATCTGTGGCCTGTAGACAGAAACATACAACAAAATCTTTATTGTCACACTGCACAAAAAGTGAGATCTAACATTGAAGGTTTTCCAAAATCTCAATATTCCACATGGACGGTGGGCTACAAATTTAAGAGAAGAGACTACATTTGGCTGTTGCAAACAAACAATACAGTGAGAGTGGACCTCGAATCCTTGGCAGAAAGCCATTAAGAATACCTTGAAACCTACCCTTTTTTTCCCTTCAAAAACACATTTGTGGAGCATGTTATAGAGTGCATGCAATTATTACATCCATTCCACTTTTGAATGCAGTCAATCTCTGGCCAGATAAAGGGCTAAATGAAGCTAGGGGGAGTGTATAGTGCACACTGCACCACTTTATAAAGCCTATGTTTGTGAGTGTTTGTGTAAGAGCCAGAGCAACAGCGAAGAGAAATTGCAAATGAACAAATGCACAGCATCACCTATAGCACTTGTACAACAAAGTGATTGTCTGTATGAAGCAACAATTTGTTATTAGAGCCAACCTGCGATGCTGGTAACAGTCAGCAGTCATATTTATGAAACAAAAATTGACCAGAACAGTAAGCGAATTTCCACAAACAAAAACACAGAAATTTGCCACCCAGTGGTGTGTTTTTCTTTTGAGTCACTCACTTGTTTTCAGGCACACTTAACTGCAACGTCGGTTGGAACCGTGAATGAAAGCAAGATGCTAAGCGTGGCATTTTTTTGAGGTACAACACAAATCTACAGTTTCCAAATCCGAGTGGCAACTAAAGATTTTAAGAAATAATAACACAAAAAAAAATAAATACATCTGTGTTTGCAGTCACCGAAAAATTCTGTCTTTAGTTTATTCTCTAACATGTTTTATTATAGTTTTATTATACACCGGGCTTTTGTTAAAAAAAGGACAAGCATGCTTTTTTTCATTACATGATAAGAATTTGGTTAATAATTTACAGTAAGTCTGTTATGACACTCGTAGATTGAAATGTCTGACTGAGACACCGCTGTCATTGTCAGCACTGGAGCTGAAGGAGAGGACTTAACACAGACCATTTACACATGAATATCTGAGTGAATGAGTACGGACCAGCAAACTTCTTTCTTGTTTTGCTCTTTTAAATTCTGCCTGGAAAGCTCCCTAATGATTACTCCTCACTTTCTTTTCTGGTAGGGCCACTGGTCATCATCTCTCCCCCATAAAAAAGAAGAAAAAATGTAATAAATAAATCCATGTCATCTAAGCTTGACGACACCCAAAGGTGACAGGAGTCAAAACTCATCACAGTCAGGGGGTCCTCTGGCACCAGGGAGCTACATGATGCGTGAGTCAGGGCACAGGTCACAATGCCACAACTATGCCGCCCGGGCCTCACCTCCACTTCACATTGTCTAAGAGGCTCAACTGCTCCAAGTCAAAACACACATACACGTACACACACACACACTTCTGTCAATAAATGTCCACTAGCAAGATACCTTGCTCTTTTGTCTGTACTATCACAGCTTTCTCACCAGTGATCTTCACACACATCTCTATTTGTGTGATGAGCTGAGCTTATTTTTTGTTGTTTATGCGTTGTTTGTTGAATCTAGTTCATGTCCTAATTTATTTACATATGTAGTTTAATCATCTCTTGCAACAGCGGGTTCAGGAAATGTGACAGAGAAAAACAATTTTAAAAAATGTCTTAAATGAGCATTAGCTGAGGGAATATATTCCACTGAGTGTGCAGTGACTTCACCTTGAAATAAAAAGATTTTATAGCAAACTATGCACATGCTTATGGTACAGCAGTTTAAAAAAAGGCATCTCTTGGTGGACTAGTTTCTGTTAAAAAGTACTGGTTTGGTGAACCGGCATTTTATTAGTGGCAGCGGTGGATGTGCACCAATCTGTATGCAGCAAGGCTCACTCCAGAGAAGCGCTCCTGTTTACAATTACACTCAGTGTCAATTAAAAACTGATATCTTTTCATTGTACAAGGTTGTGATTTTCTAATCAAGGAGCATATCCATTTATATCCATTCAATGTCTTTTCAAATAACTGTCATGTACAAGTGCACAGCTCAAATGAAAAATCCCCATCAAGAAAGAAAAACAGCGTTTAAATCTGCATAAATCTGTACGTTCACTAATGAAAGCCTTTACCATGAAGATCCATTAGATTTTCATCTGATGGAAACCTATAAGCAATAATATGCAATATCTACAAAAGAACACCAACTTGGTTGTTGGAGTGGACTCCAGTATGAGGTGCCGGGGACAGGGATAGCCTGAATTTCCGGACTCCTAATGTCTGTCAGCAGTGCTTTATTGATGGCTTATGTCAAATGCCATTCTGACAGAGCTCATTAGGATGAAGAGAATCGTCTAGGTAGAGGCAGGAGAAGGCAGAGCTGGCGAGCTGCCTGATCACTGTGTGCATAAAGCTCACCAGTGTACCTAGAGGGTGATGCCTCTGACAGGAGTTAGCTGAGAGGGCTGTGAGTGAGATAGATGCGTAGTGCGGGCTGGAGGAGAAGCATGCAGAGCAGAGAGAAAGTATATGTGTATGTGTTGATGCCGTTGCTTAAGTTAACGGGTGTCACTGAGCAGGTCCCTGCTTGACGCCACGACTCCAAAAACAACTGACAGGCAGACAGTCATCTCGCTTTCGCCACTCACACATACTCAAATATTCATCCGTGTGCAGCCTTCTCAGTGCACCGTATGGCACCCATAGTCTTGTGCTACAAGGACAAGGCCCCGTGGAGACTTTAGAGACCTTGAGAAGATGAGTCAAATGATTTCCTCGCTTGTTCTGTTCTTATGTGCTGCACGAGACATACAACATCCCTTATAGCTTTTTAAAATGGCACAAAATGCAGATGAACTGTCAGGTTTTGCATATAGGAATGTAGGCTATGTTACACATAATCATTCAGGGTTTTTTCTTTGATAACTAGCAGGCTGGGTTTAATACTGTTCTAAACAGCTGAATCCATATTTGATTTGGCCAGAGGCATTGCTGATGAGCTCAGACTGTTATGTGACATCTTAATATACTGATTAAAAATGCATGTTTGGAGGGTAAGCAGAGGGGTGCTCTGGGTGCTCCTGCCAGGGAAGATTAAATCATTCTACTTAACAGGCATGCTATAGGGATTGGGGTCAATGTAAACAAAAAAGCTGTAAAAGAGAACTGGATATTTTTACCAGGACAAATTCATAATATTCCAGTAAGTTACAGATACAGTATGATCAATAAAAGTCCTTGTTGTAATTGCCTCTGCATGGCGTCACTAATTTAGGTGCAATGTTATCATTCAGGTCAAGAAGAAAAACACGTCTTTTTTCAACAGCAGCGAGGAGGCAGAGCTGGTAAAAATGAAGGCTCACACTATGTAATCTTATCTGGGGGGACTGAATGGTGGTGGTCCAAAGAGTCGGGGCTGCCAGTAAAATTATTTAAATACACACAGGACAAATGAGCAAAAACTTTATGTTTGAAACAGGAAGCTTCTTCCATCAGTCCATTCAAATTGCTAGCATTTCTCAGCACCATGAGTTTGAAATATAAATGCTAAAAAATAAAACATTATAGTAAACTGTTTCACAATTTCTTTATTTAAAAATGAACTGGGAATACATTTACTTATTGTATTTTTTAAACCATTTTCTAAAGTATTTTTAAACTGTTTGTTATTGGTGTATTTAAAGCAAATGAATAAAACAAATATATTATAATATTTAGCTCTGATTAGTTACATTCAAAAAGTTTGATGTAATGCAAATAAATCAATCAAAAAGAAAAAAGCCAAAAAACAAATAAATTCAATCAGTTTTAAAAGCATGAAAATTATCAGAAGAATTGCAGATGTATAAAGACCATCCACACGGCTAAGATATGCTTTAGATTCTGTTATTTTTATGTCAAATCAAAGGTTATGTATCCAGATCTGAGATGACCTCCCACACATAAAGTGATGCCATGGCAAACTGTATGTTTTCTTTTCTTGCTTTTTTTAAACCTTGGTGGGTTGCTGACCGTTTTAGCATCACCATTTACAATGTTCCTAATGCTTTTAGAAACACTGACTGTCATGGCCTTGTGCTGAATAATACAGCTTTACAGAGAGCAAGGGAATTTTCCTTAGGGCACAGGTGTACTCTGATAGTCTCATAAGCCCCTGGACAGCACAAAGAAAGAAAGATTCTTCCTTAGTGAAAAGGATTAGGGAGGCACAAGGTGGAGAAACAAACCAACAATGGCTTCTGCATTCAGATGTATTCGGTTTTGACCTTCAGACAGACCTTCAAATAAATGCGACACTGAGGGGGAAACCAAAAATCCAGATGACCCTGAATCACTACACCCCGCATTGGTAGGGAATGAATACGTGATGCTCAAAGATGTGATGCATTTTCAGACAAACAGACCGATGAAACCGGGTGGCCACCACCAGCAGCCACAGTTCTTTCCTTTTATGCATTCACATCCTTCTTTTTATGCATTCACATCCTTCCTTTTATGCATTCACATCCTTCTTTTTATGCATTCACATCCTCGAAGACAGAAGTGCTGTAAACATATAAAACCACATCATGTCGCTCCGAGTCGGGGCTGATGAGTCTCCAAAACATCGTTTTAAAGAATCTTTTGTGAATCTGAAACCTGAGCTTTGACCGATCAAACTGCAGGAACATTTGTTTAAATGAGGCAGAGAATATTCAGAGCTCCATTTCCCTGATTTCTGCTACGCTCTTAACTTCAGTCTGCTTATGGTTCACTGAAAGGGTCAGTGTGGCTGCTTGACATGCAGCAAGGGGTTGACAAGGTAAGTGGCCTGACTGCTTAGTCAGACAGTCCGAACACAGACCAGACACTTACTGAATGAAGAGAAGAGCTGAAGGAAGTGTTTGCTCAGGAAAATTCAATGAGTGTGTCAAGAAAAATGACAAAGTCCCTCATGATCTTTCCATACTGAATATTTATATCCACAAACTATAAGCTGGTGCAAAGAAGAAGATGATAATCAACCGAAAAGGAAAATACTTCTCTGTAAGTAATAATCTCATATAACTAAGACTGCATTTGAGAATCTCTGTGTTTCAAATGGCAAATCTCCCAAGCAGCAATGCCTGCAGTAAGCTGGAGGCTCAGAAAAATCCTGCCTGTCCTTGTGTGTCACTTACCAGCCACAGGAAAAGACTTTTTCCCCTCATTTTGCTGATAGCACAAAGTGTCTCCATGAGGCTAATGCTTTATGTCAGATTATATACTAACTGGCACATTAGAAAGAGTTGATCCACCTTTACTTTCCCCATAAAAGCAGTTTTTCCCTTTTGCTCCAACACTTGGCATCAGTAAGGTTTTTAAGTATTGCTGCAGTTGAAATGCTGATGAGTAAGTTCTTAGTTGGTGCTAAAGGTGTAGTGTAGAATCTTGTTTAGTCTATTTTTTCTTCTTTTTATCACCCACACTTCAGCAATGAGGAGAGCTAGACAACAGAATTGATGGGAGGGTGGAGTGAGGAAGGTTGGGGGGGGGGGTACACAGAGGAAAACAAAACAAAAACACACAAGGAGTGCCAAGCTCTGAAAACTGGCATGCTGCAGTTGTATGTCAGTCACCTAGCAACAAGTCCTCCCCATCACTTACCCCTCGCTTCCCCATCACCCGCTGCGCTCTCTAATTCAACAAATCTGCTCAAAATGTATGGTTGCTTCTTTAACAAAACGTATTCTGCGCTGGGGGCTAAGGATGTGGGCCTCCGCTGAACACGCCACTCAGCTGGCCATTGACCAGCGGGGCCTTTCTCTGCACATACTAAGGAGCGAGGGACAAAGACCCTGAAAGCAGGGGCAGCTCCACAGAGAAAACATTTGCTTGTAATTGTGTTTGACTGCATAATGAAAGTGATGTTCTTTTTTAATTTGGGCTTGTTAAGGCCACCCTATTTTTCTCTGGTCACCTGATTATTGTAAAGGACCAACCCCTCACTTGCCCTATGGGCAACAGAGGGGGAAAATATTGAAAATGGTCCAAAGACCTTCCCACTCTTTACTTTAACCCCTCTTGTGTTTCAAGTGTTCTCTGGTAAAAACATAAATATGTGGACTCTGTTCATTACAGGATGGGAGAGTATGCCAGATAGAGGTCTTTTTATGTTCTGGAGAAAGGATAATGACAGCAAGGGGCACACACACACACACACAAACACACATTTACACAAGTGGGAGCACAGCCGTGCTCGCTCCAAGTTGTGAAGCATTGAGAAGGTTAGCATTCCTGGTGCTACTTCAGTGAAACAGACCATTAGTGGAAGCATCGGGGTAGCACCAAAAGAGTGCTTCAATGGACACATTCACATCCAGTGATTATTTGCACTTTTTAGCCCCCAGTTTCCTGTTTTATTAATCTGTGTCTTCCACATTCATCTGCCTTTCTCCTGTTTCTGCTCATTCCTCCCCTGAGCCAAAGGTGAGGAGCATTCAGGCAATCTAAGCCTGGAAGGCTGAACTATGCCATAATTTCAGTCTTGTAGAATACTAAAACCTTTTTTTTGGTAATTTCTATGCCACCTTCTTTTATCATTTTGATCTGGCTACGTTTGATTTATATCAGAAACTGTTGTGCCTTTTAAATTCCTCAAGGTTTCCATTAATCCTCCATTAATAAGACATTTTATCTGTGATTTAATTGCTTTAAGTTGGGGTCCTGTTTTTACAGTCATGCCCTTACAGTTAGGTATCCGTCCAGGAGGCCTGAAAGAAACTGTTGGCTTGTTTGACCTTGATGTTAAACATTGGCCCTCCAAACAAACCAAAGCGCCTCATTTTCAGCAGGTGCAACATCAGAGTTATCACCACTCATGTCATTAAACCTCACAGCACAGAATAGAATAATGTGAACTGTGAGATCATCCAGCTTTTTTCCTAAACATTCATTTTCCTTACATTGCCATCCTCACATATTTTTAGCGCATCCATGAGGGATGTTATGGTAACAATCACCTGTCACGTAATACAATTTTATAAAGCAAATTCAATAAACACTTAGCTGCCAGTTTAGTTTACAGCCACTCCAACAACATTTCAACTGATTTGAAGGCTGAAATATATTTAAAAGAGGCTTTGATTAAACTATTTATTTGAGATATTTAAAACTGCATAAATATCACTGATAAGGCCTGAAATACTGGAGACATTTTTTATACTGATAGCATGCTGCGCGATGTTTAATTATATATCAGTCTGCTTTTTTCTGCTCCTGTGACTTCAATACATGACAAACATCACAACATTGTTACCTGCTGTAATTTTGTGCAGGGCTGTTATCTCAGTATCTATAGAGCAAATGCCTTTAATAGTTTAGGGTATTTTTTTAAATGAAGTTGGAGAAAATGGGGAACATTCAGCATGGTGGATTTTGCTACGTTTTATGCTAAATTTCTTGTTAACGACGCTCCAGCATGAAGATGTGCAGCATTTCTCAGTTTTGTATTGTTGTAGTCGAACAACCTTGACTCTTTGGCTCCCAGTCAGATAAAATTGGCAAACTGAAGAATGCATCTTGAGAGCTTGTAAATTTAAAAGGGTCTTTTTCAGCAATGTCTGACCATGTGCAGGCTAAACGATCGCTGTATCTCCCAACACTAATCTGAAACAGATAAAGCAAATGATTTCCCTTTCTGTGATGAGATAGATTTCTTCTTCAAAAGTAAACCTCTGTCATCCCAACTTGTTCTGTGATGTTGGGACTGAGCAGGTGTAAAGATTGAATAGTGTGAGGGAGGGAGGGGGTCACACGGGACTGACTTAAGTTGCTGGATGGTGTCAGACTTGAGTAGCTGGAGGGTCTACGCTAACACCCTTCCCACTAAAGATTAACAAGTTTCACCACATTGGCGAGGCTTTGATTCTTTTTTCTTCTTCTTCTTTTTTTTCAAGTGTCAGCAAGTGAACATGACTGCCTGTGTGGGTATTTTCAAGACTTTCACCATAAGGACCCCAACTCTGACACCAATTAAAGAGATTATGTCTTAAGAAGAGAAAAACTATGGCCATGTGTTACTGCAATTGCTCTTGACGAGGTCACATGGTACCGTGCAACAGTGCATGACCTCAACGGGGTGCTGCTGCTTTTCCTGAGACGACCCAAAGAATTGGAGAATAATTACTTTGTTGGCTCGTGAAATACTCAGCACTTTCTTAGTCACATTGAAAGGAGATAATCTAATAAGGCATAAAGGGTGATGGTAGGGTAGGTTGTTTTTGTTGGTAAGGTCAACCTAAAGGCTTTGAAAAAGTGCCACAAAAAACATACATGTCATTGAGATGACCCCTAAATGTTTCATTTAGTTGATTTTGAAGTAAAGTTTGACATTTTATAAATATGTTTTATAAAATTGTTTTATAAAAATTAAATAGATGTGTAAAATAGTTTTATGACTGTTAACTTGTTTTACTGTTTGGGTCAGTAAGTGGGCTAAATTTGACCATGTGGGTATTGTAATCCATATTATCTCATATAAGATGATTGCATTTTATTATTCATAATCTGCTGTATAATCGCCATACGTTGCAACAAATTATTAATCAGAAATTAAACTTGCTGTGTAATACAAAGAAAAGAATGATGCTTGTATTTTGGTTATCTGATCAGTCTGCATCTGATCAATATTTGTAATAGATTTTAGAAAAAAAAAAAGCCAAACTGACAGGTGCATTTTCTCATTTAAATGGAAAAAAATATTGAAGTGCTCACATTTGTCATTTTCTTCAGGTTGTACAGCTGTAAATGGGTGAAGAGAGTAATTAGCCTAACTCGATCCCAGCAAAAATCTATAAAATCTTACGGCACTTATCCCTGAAAAAACCTTAGCTCTGTGAATTTATTATTTTAATGACATAAAGATTTTCAAAGCCGTTAACAAAAGATTAAATTAAATGTCTCCACAAGGACAAATGTGCCACAAGACCAGCATTCGCTCAGGAAATATAACAGTTTTACCTGATGTCTTACCTTATTGTGATGGGCAAGTTCATCCTGAAGAAACTTTCCAGCCTCCTCCTCCTCCTCTTCTTCCTCAGTATTTTCCCTTTTTCTCTCTTGCTATTGTGCGTTTTCATGTTAATTGGCAGCAGTTGAACTGTGAGCCATAAATCAAGAAGGGAAGAGTGTATTAATGAGTCAGACCACCCAGGAAAACTATTTTCTCTGCACTTTCTTAACTAACAATGTGAGGATACTCGAGTCTGCCATGCTCCAAAAGCCATGAATGAACATTCACAAGAGCAGTGCTTCCCTGCTGCCACATTTCCCGCAGACTAATGGCAGCAATAAGAACCGATTAAGTACTTATTTGTTAATTTTCTTCTTCTCACCTCCCCGATTTTTATATAAACTATTCTGGAAACAAAATATATATATATATATTTTTTTTTACTACATACATGACAAAAGTCACATGTTCTACATACGCATTGAAACTAAATGAACACATAATCACCCAATTTATTATACGGAACTTGAATCAATGGAAACCACACTAGCACTGGGGAAAAATCTAAAACTAAATAGTTCATGGAAAGATTTTCACAAATTCTGTTAAAGGTTACAAAAAACTGCAGATTGTTTGATTAGTTTGTTTTAAGGGGAAAGGAGCTGTCACATCTTAGCTGATTTTAGCAGAAAACTCCACTTATAACAGGATTCACTATGAAAAGTAAAGCTAAATTTTCCCTAAAAGTCCTTTTTAAAAACCCACCCCAAAATGTCTTGCTATAAATACATGTTTTCTTTCCATTAGAGCAGATCTTCTGCACTAAAAGTAGTGCTATAATTGTCCTCCATTATGAAACCTCACAAAGCTAGACCACTGGCTACTAAAATACCAAGGTTAATCTTGATTAAATGTCTTTCCAGGGCACAAAAAGCATGTTTTACATAAAACATCCTTCAACGGGATTGAAGCATGATGTAGAAAAATATATAAAATATTGCTGATGGCAAGGCCAAGCATCCTACGACTCAAATAAAAGGTATCAAAGAGATTAAAGAAAAACCATTACAAGTCAACATACCACTAATATGCCTGCATCTGCCCAATTATCCTCCACCCAATTCAAGTCACACCAGCAAGACAAAGCAGTGACTTTAATCTTTCCTTAAAGTACATTTTAAGATTTTACGTGAATACTTATTAGTGCATATGCATTACTTTAACATTTTTCTCTTTTGAAACCACTGTTCTTTGTAAAAGACAAGTTCTGCAGCCTTTAAGAGGCTGAATAAAAAAGTCAAAATGGACTTTCTTCAGCGGTGGGTTTCTTATACAAAAATAGGCTGTAAATGTGAGTATCAAATAGGACTGAATTCAAGTTACTCCTATTACCGACTTCTTAAAGCTTTGCTAATCATTGTCTGGTCCTAATATAGGCTTTTCAGTGGTCAAGAATTGCAAATAATTCAGCTGCAGAAATAGTTCTGCGCAACCAGCTGTGTTCTCCTCTTCTTTCCTTTGCAGTGCGAGGAAATCCTCCCGCAGGCTGAATGGCTGCTGCCAGTGACTTTTGTTTGCTTACACTTGCCCCACACACTCTGAAAGGAACATCCTTCTGCAGAGAAAAAAATATTTCCTCCCACACCTGTTGATGAATTGTGTTTGTGTACAAGACTCTGACGAGGCCATAACGTGTCTTTGTACCGCTCCACAGGCCCAAAATAGTAGTTTACCCACATGGATAATGCTGAATAGGGGGGGACCCTTTTCACAAGAACACGGCAAAGGAGCTTGAGGACAAATTAGCGTAATCATCAAGGACAAAATCATTCCTTTTTTGGGCAGGCAAGTCATAAGATGCCTTAATGACTACCACTGCTTCTGTTGTAGAGGGAAAAGGGACTGTTTGTGCTTTGTGACTGAATGGCGCTGAATTTTCCACAGCAAACCCACACGTAGAGACCCCCCGAAGAAGAGACCTGGAAGTCTGACTCAGTAACTACACTCTCCCAAACAGGTTCAAGTCAAACTTACAATTTAGGTTTCTTTCGGAGGTCTTCTTCGAAAAGATGCAGCCATGTATTTTAGGAAACTCTCCTCTCCAAACTCCAGATGATGCACAGTTATTGTGTTGTCATTTACAAAAGAAGCTCAAGCTTCAATGTTTGGGTTGCACACATGTTATGTTGAATTTTCCTGTGAGAAAAAGTCAAGGAAAGCAAAGAAAGAAAGGGTCTGATTGCATAGAATGAACCATGTAAAATGGAATTCTTGGATTTTCAAGTAATAAAATATTGCTGTTTTGCTTTTGTTATTGTTGATCTAAGTTTTCCGTTTTATAGATATTGCTTATAAAATCTACATTGCACCATGCTTTTCCAGTTCTAGTAGCATGTTATGTCATTGTAAAGTAAAAAGTAAGTTAAAAGCGGTGCAAAGCTATGTGATGTGACTTCATTCAAACACACCAGAATAATGACAACACTGACAAAGAAAACTATATAAATGGCTCTGGGTTATTTAGATTTTTTTCTTTTTCTCTCTGTGGCTTGCGGTGTTTACCCTGTTCTCACACCAAAGAGAATTTTTCATTTTCTGGTATCAAAGGTTTTACTCAAGTCTGGCCTGACTGAAGAATCATTACTGTGTTCTTGGTATGCAATAAATAGCTATTTTCTATCCCTTGTTATATATATATATATATATAAAAGAAAAAAGATAAGTATGAATTGCTGCTTTCTTTTGGTCAAAATGGAGTCCAAACCGGACGCAGTGACAATTTAGTTTGGTATTTTTATTACAGAATCCCAAAGAAATTGTGTTTAAATTGGTTATTATATGTGCAAGTTGCAGTCAATAGCCATGGGAATGAGACTTATATAAAATGCTGTAATATAATATGGACAATATGAGCATTACTTCTCAAATAATAACCTAATAAAAAATCAGAAGAATTGAACATTGATATGCAAAAATACATTATAAAGGATGGCAGTGACTTACATTTTTCAGCCTGTGTGCAACACAATGAAAACACAAAGAAGTGCTGAAGCAAAACTGCTCAGTTTCTCATTTTATAAAATATATTTACCTTTAAAAAAAAGCTTAGTAAAGCAAGTTTCAGTGTGTAGAATGAGAATCATCCTGGTGTGAAGTCAGAGAATAGAAACAGAGTTAATTATTAACTCACGCACTTAACTTACATTTAAGGCAATGTGATTAACTTCATGTTTATTATATATCTAATAACACCATAAACAGCTGAAGCTCAGGATGCCTTTAACATAAAACAATATCCAAAGGTGTTTAAATATAAGCTTTTATTTTTTGGACAAATTTGACATCAAACAGTTTTAAGTGCTTCAGATACAAGAATTGATCATATCAATCCCTCGGGGCAGGAAGATGGCCTGGAGATTCACAGTACAGATCAGTTTTGTGTCGACATTTGAACTAAAGTGCTAAACAGGTCTGTGTAGATACGCTCTGTGGTCCCACAGCAGTAACATACCCGCTACATTAACCAGGAAAAAATTCAGCTTTGTAACCAGCAACTTATCATAGCACCATTGTTTACCACACACTATTTAATTAAAAGTCATGTGGTGAGGTCTGTAAATTAGAAAAGCACTGCTTAAATGAGGGATGGACAAAGAAAAACTAAACATTTCAGTCCACTCAACTCAGCGATATCAGTTATATTTGCAACATGTTGGGCTTAAAGCCTCAAAGCATCTTCATATTTATGATCACTTACTAGTTTTAAAATAACCTTCACATGGAGAGCGGATACACAGTCGTGAAAGGAAGACATTTTTCAACAGTGGTTTGGAAAAAAAAACATGTGCATGAGTGGAAACTGCAGCTAAGCACAGATACGGAATATTTTATCTTTAAAAATGACTTTATTAACATTTTTCTTTAAAAACATGGATTTCTCTCTCTCTGTGTGTGTGTGTGTGTGTGTGTGTATTTGACCATACCACTTTACTCCAACAAAAACTCTTTTTTGCAAGAATTCATATGAGCCCAAAATCTATATTTAAAGTGGAAATGCTTATTTGACAATCCCACTAGTGCAACATCACATGTAAAAAGTGCATTTTATGCGTTTTTCTTTAGTTTATATAACTCCCCTGGTGGACATGAGCAACTAATTAAATATATTTCTGAGGTTTATGCAGCTACGCTGCTTATATGCAAGCTCAAGGCCCTTTTCACTGTCCTGTCTTATATCTGAAGCCACCTAAAAACAAAGTTTAATCACATTTTCTTTTGCAAAAAACCTTTCTGGATGTTCCTTTAGTCTGAAATAAGAATTTTTATAAAATTCTACATACTGACTGGTATTTTTCCACACTTTAGATTGTAAAAAGCTTTTTATACTATCACCAATAAGTCGATTTACCCTCAAGGTTTTGCTGAACACCCCAATTATTACTTTTCATTTATATGTTCAAATGAGTCCATGTAAAGCACCATACACTGCTTAAATTAGTGTTTGGAATGGTGTGATGTCCACGTTTTGATGAACGTAGCGTTCATGTAATGAAATGCTGATGTTAGACAGATGTGATTAAATCACATTATATATATGATGCAAGTTCTTCAATAAATGCACAAGCATAGATGTTTTTCATTCAGTGATTAGTTCTTGTTTTAGCTGAAACCACGGAAGAAGAGGATGTCTGGGTCCTGGGGGAAGAAGAGCAGGATGAAGATGAGGTGAAGTGTGCAGATAGAGATGGAATAAAGGGAAGGCATGCAAGACAAATGACTCAATCACCCACTGGCTGCATGCTATCAGAGGTCAGACAGCATGCAGAGGAGATGAAAAAGATCAGCATGAAAATAATAAATACCATATAACATTATTGTGCGTGTGTGTGTGTGTTTAAAACCCATTCATGGTTGAGGGCACACAGGTTCCCAGTAATTATGAATTCTCTTCCTGCAGCAGTCTGATGAGGATAGCATGTTAGAAAAGGTGTCACAGTTTCCAATTAACTGTTTTCTGTCATTGGTTGTCACATTAAAAGCTAAATGTTGGAGTAAAACACAAGAAAACAACCTGACAAAAACAGCAAGATGGTTCAGATACTGGTGCACAGTACCGTCACAGAACCAGAATAAACAAGCTGAGTGGGATCCTTTTATCAAGTGAACTTTTAATGTATAAGACGACAAATCCAGTTAAATAATTAAGTGTTGGACTCATGTCTGAGACGATCAGGCATAGAATACAATTAAAAGGTGTTTTAAAAAAATTATCTAAATTTCTAACCCAGTCCTGACTTGTGTTTGCATTGGTTTCTGATACTTGCAGATACTTTGTACACGTCATCCACTTCCCACATCTTACAAAGAGTAACGTGAAAAATGTACTTACAGGTACCAAGATTAACCAGTCACAAAAATAAGTAGAAGAAAGGCTAAAAAGACTAAAAAATCAAGTTAAACTAAAATAAAAATATGCAGGATACTTTATATATATATCTATATTAATGTATATGTTTATCTGTCTATATCTGGGACTATGTAAGAGATTGTTTAGTAAAATCTCGCCTGAATGAAGCAAAAGACAACAATATTTAACCACTTACCCATGTGTTGAGAGATTTTCACATCTTTATTGATTATACTCACCAAAAATCCTTATCCCTCAAGTTTAATAACTGTGTTGAAAGAGCAGTTTTCCTCTTCATGCCCTTTGTTGGCATGTAATCACCACCAACTGCATGTGGGGGGCTGGGCATGTACACTCTGAATTTATGACTAAACAGGCAGTCGTGCAGGATGATCTCTTAAAAATATCCCAACACAGATAAGAAGAGACCTTAGTAGTGAGGTGGTCTTTAAACACAAGTTTCTAGAATAACAGTCTAAATGTGACTATTCCAAACATGCATGGCAGACGATGAATAACTAGACATCAAGTTTGTTTGTTTGTTTTTCTTAATGTTTTGAAAGATGTTTTTCTTTTTAAATTCTCTTGTCAGTCCCCTGTAGCTGAGACAAACAGCTAGTCGGCCACTTGCCAGACGAGTTATTCTGAGACAGCTTTTTTCCCTCTTCCCTTCCACACAACGAAATATGCAATAGAGTGGTGGGCATAGTGGACAGCTGTCAACAACTTCCACAGCTTCCCGCCATCGCTGATCAATCAGTGCCATATCTGGACCTCGCCAGTGCTGACCCGCTGGCTAAAACTGACATTAATCCTAAATCTTCCAGTCAGTGCAGTGGAATGACGACATGTAACATGGTGGTGAGAGCAAATGCTGATACAGGCTCTAACAAGCAAAGGTGCTGATGCTAATGAGCGAATCTGTGGCTCTTTAACGAGCCTGCATCATTTGATGTCCTAATTTACAATGAGCTGTGTCTCTGGGGTGCAGGATAATGAGCTGGACCGGGATTCCCAGGGCAGCAGCTTGTGTAACCCATCTCATGTGGGGACACTCACTCCCAACCAGAGTAAAACACAGTAGCAGAGGGCGCAGGGGGAACATGTTCCATGTCTGTAGCAGAGGCGGGGTGTGTGTGTGTGTGTGTGTGTGTGTGTGTGTGTGTGTGTGTGTGTGGAGGAGGGTGGGTGTATGTCATCCCTGCTTGATATG
>JBAMIG010000021.1:9885091-9913249 GCA_037177335.1 Kiunga ballochi | reverse complement strand
GTGTGTGTGTGTGTGTGTGTGTGTGTGTGTGTGTGTGTGTGGAGGAGGGTGGGTGTATGTCATCCCTGCTTGATATGATTGTTTGTACACACCAATCATGGAATAGCTGCGTCCAAGTGAGAAAAGCTTGTCCTCTCTGTGACAAAGTGACCTCGGGCAACAAGAGCACTCACAGAAAGAGGAAATGGAGAAGGAAATCATGGCGGGTGAGGGAGAAGCACGTCTGCTTTGAAAAGGAAATGTTAGGTTTTGATCTGGAAAGAGAAATATATTGAGCACATCAATCAATCTCACCGCTTGGCTTACTTTCCCGTGTTTGATTAAAAAAAAAAATCTCATTTTTGCTTTGCGCTCCTGGAGGAGAAAAATCTGGCTCCTCGTGCACTCTGGAGCAAATTAACAAATGCGAAGCTCAGTGACCTCAGTGTCGAGACCATCCACGGAGTAAGCAGAGTGCCCCGCCACCCCCACCTCTTGATGCTGCGTCTGCATGGCTGTATTAGTCAAGCTCAAATGGGTTTTTCCGCCATGAGAAGCAGAGCATGACATGCGCTCAACAATGGCAGGCAGATGACGAGCCAGCTCCATTTGATGATGGCCTCTGCCGACACGGCCTCTTTTTTTCATGTACAGGAATAGGAGGACAGCGTGATTCATTATGGGTGCACAGGTGGCCCAAGACCTAATGAGTCATATTTACTGCAGTTATAACGTGCAAATGCCTCAAAGAGAGATGTATGGACTTTGAAAACATGACATGATTTTACTGATAAATCTATAAATGCAAGCTACAGTATTAACATCAACCTATAACTGTAAAATAAAAATATTTACAAGCTATAAATATATAAAAGTCTGTGTTGGTTTAATCAGAACCAAAAAGTCAGCATTATTTATATAATTATGTATGAAACTGCTACATTTCCATTTCTAATTCAATTAATTTTTAGTTTTATATTACTTGTCATAGTAACACAAAACTGCTAGTGTTTCTGATCACTCAGCCATTAACACTGCCCTCCTCTGGCTAGCTGATGAGGGAATTCACACATTTTATTCAGGGTATGTATAGAAAAGTTGCAGGATCTTAAAGACTTCACTTGGGCTCACCTGGTCTAGAAATTGAACAGAGAAAAATCTAAAACATCTGTGTTAAAACCAAACAATTTTAGCCATCAAATATTATTGGAAAGGAGTCTGTAATAAATGCTAAATAAATGTAAGCAAAACATTTCTAAACCATAAAACATCCGATCCCCGGTCTTGCAATTATGAGCCTTGCTGCATCTTTGATAAAGACAAAAACTTGATCTATAAAAAGCTTTTTTTTTATATATATATATATATATTTATCAATTCGTCACAATAATCCAAATTGCACCTGATCTATTAACTGCTTGCTACTGAGCACCATTTGAACATTTGACCTTCTGGCACAGCTCATGACATTATGTTGACATTTAAAGTAATCCTCCCCTTGCTTCTTAATCCCAGTGGCCATAGACTGGCCTGACCTCTTAGGGGCATGTTGCACTCACAACAAACAACATAAAAGCAGAAACACAGATCTGAAAACTAAAACTTTAGATTATTAGATTTAAAACGACGAGTCGTTAATGATCAGGAGCTGAAGATGCGACGTCCCAGCTTAGTTTCAGATTTTCTTTAAAAACTTTGTAGAGGAATCCCAGAAACCTGAAATGCTCCAACATCTGTGTGAGAACATGTTTGTAGTGCACCGAACATAATTATGACTCTTACTTCTTCCTTTCCACTCCTCTTTCACTTGACAGGGTTGTGCAAAGCAAGTTTATATGTCAATATTATCGCTCGTTGCCAGGATTGCCATCTCTGATCTTCCATTCAGCCTTTAATAGCTGCAGGGACATATTAAGGTTTTTCCTGTAAAACTATTTACCCGTCAGAAAGTTTCACTCGGCAAGAGGCAGAAAAAAAAGGATAAAATAAGAGGTACAAGATGACAACCCATTTATTTAGTAATACATTCTGCAAACTAGAAATTTTATTCAAACTTCAATGGCTAAAAAATGAAAGAAAGGAAGGAAAGAAAGAGAAAATTTAAGGAGCAGGGAGAAAATGCATCTATTCACAAGCAAGGAATGCAATTTTGTTCAATCGACAACACAAAAAGTACAATTTAGTTCAGGGAACAAAGCTCTCTCTTTTTTTACATTTAGTTTTTTTCTGCCATTCCTTTGGAGCTAGAACATAATACAAAATATACAGTTATTGAACTTTGTAAAATCACTCACAGAGGCCTCTGAGATGCATTTGAATCAACATTGACAATACTTAACTACAGCACTCTAAAGCTATTGTTGAATGTTATAAATAGAGCAGACATTAATGTATGTGTGCACATTTTGAATGCTTACAAGGTTACCATGTTAAAACACTTGGATTTGTTAAACATATGACACCTGCAGTGGAAATCAAATAAGCTTTCGAGATCGAGATTAAATACGTTGAGATGGGAAGAAGTTGTACCTTGTAACAACCAGGACAAAGTCACTGTTGATAGCTTAAGTACCTTAAAATAGACAAAGATTTCAGCCTGTAAGAGGGTACTGTCAGCAGCATTACTCATCCTCATAGTGTTTTGTTGGGTAAGTACTTTAGGGGGCAACATGAGATCGGGTAAGGCAAATCGGTGAGCTTATTCATGAGCTGAAAAAGGTCAGCAAAGTGAGGCTCGGGTCACCCTGGAAGGGGACGAATAAACCACCACTGCTAAGGGTCGCACAGTAAACGCCACAACTGAGGTACATCAATATGTACATGAGGGCGCAAGCATTTTAAATCTATAACTTCTGCTAGGTAGTCCTCCATACAAGAATATACAGGATGCATTCCAGGCAACCAAAGGTAACTCTGTAAATAGCTTCATTTTCTTTTTCTTTTCTACAATTTAAAAAAAAAAAAGATTAAACAGATGATCAGTGCATATGACTATTGTCCTTTAGTCACACTGGCCCCAATCAGCTACAAGGATAAAACCACAAATATGTGAATACCTTTAATCATGTCATTATACTCTGTGCATGATGAGTGTGGTGGAGGGATGAGTGGGAGGGATGGGGGGGTCCTTGGGTTTCCTGACATTCATGGATGCTACTGTACCACCCAACTAAACACAACTAAAAACAAATTTATTCTATTATCAACAGCGCCCCTGATGCAGAACAATTTATTAGAAATAAAAAAAAATAAGGAAACCCTCCTCAGCCTCAGTGACTGACTCTTCCTCAAAACCTCCCACACACCAACACAAACCCAAACGATCCACTGGCCCTAAACCAGCCTCCACATGGGAAACACCTTTATCATCTGAAAGGTGGCTTTAACGTTGTGGCTGATCGGTATTTTCCCCTCACAAAACTCGCTTTTCTACAACCCTGAACTCTCAATACAAAACTATAACGTTGAATTACGAGTGGACACGTAGGTGAAAGTACTCAGAGGGGAAGGGTCTCCTTTAAAAAGACATAACTGATAGAGTTCATAGTTACTAAAATAAGTTGTAATTTCTCTAGCTTTGTTAGCATCAGTACAATGTAATCGATCAGACACTGTATAGGAATACATCATCTCCACGTGAGATATCAATGTTAAAATATAGGTTGTAGGAGGAACTCTGAGAAACAGACTTGTTAGCTACTTAAAATAAAATAAAAAATAAAACACTTCCTACATAGATTATGAGGTATTTCAGTTCTTGACAAACTAAACAGGTTTAGGGAGAGTTGTTTGTTCGGTTGAGAGGGTGCTACCAAGGACGCAATGGAACTTTTCACAAGAAACACCCACATGTGGAAAAAAACAACAGTAAAACCACTGTCAGTACTGGAAACATTCCAGTTAGAGCAATGTTTAAATATTACAAAGCTACTTTTTTACATTTCATATTTATGGAATGAGTTTGTAACAAAAAAGGGGGTAATTAAACCAGAATCACAAAAAGGGTTACATTATCGATTCATAATGGTCCATAAGAGAAAAGCAGGACGCTCCAGGTTATGAGGTTTAAAACTGCTTCCTCTCTCATTAACATTTAGGGGAAAACAAGAATAAAAGAAAGAAAAAACAATCAATCATTGCTTTGAGGGCCATCAATACCTACTGGCTTTGCAGCGAGTAGCTGGGAACTTACAGATGTTAGATAAGAGACATTTAGTGCATTTAAATACAAGCTATGCAGAGAAAAAGAAAAAAAACTTCCCAACTAAAGAAAAGTAAAAAAAAAAAAGAGGAAAAAGCTTTTTATGTACAACAAAGTTTTCTTTGCTTAAACACTGCATCAACGGCCTTGTGTTTTAAGTGTTTATTGTGATGCAAGTACAAAAACAAGGGGAAAGACTGGTGTGAATGTAATTTTTTAAAACTTTTACTAGATTTATCTTTTTGTCTTGAGGAAATGTGTCCATCGCCTGCTGTCACTTCAGCATCATGACATCAGGTTGGGAAGGATTGATGAGTAAAGATCCTCTATAGACTCTTCACATTCTTACGAACCTCTTTTCCCTTTAAGGCCAATTAATTTTTTTACATATTACATCCTAATCCTCTTTGTTTCTCATTAAATCGGGACTTTATAAATAACCATTCAGCCTTATACACTTAAGCAATCATGTGCTAAGCTACCCTGACACCACATGTTGATATTCATACTACTGCCCTCTGCAGTCAGCTCAGTAAGTTTCAGACAACTTTGAGCACTTTTCCAGCCGTTATTATTGTGGATGTGCTCAGAGTGAAAGAGTACCTTCAAAACAATCTAATTGAAAATTATATGTTAAATTTAGCTTACTTTTTATTTCTCGTTTAGTTATTAGCGCTTGTGTTCCCTTTCACACTATCAAATCTGACATAAGGGGTCTTTGGCATTTTGGCCACAAAAGCATAATAAAAGCAGCTATTTCAGGATTACAGTCTAAGTGGGACTCTGTCTTTTTTTTCTTTTTTATAAGAATTTACAAGCTTTTCACCACAGTCTAAATGTGGTGAAAGGGATAAGATTGTCTTTTAGTTCATTTAATAATTTAGTACATGATTACTCTGTATTACATATATGGAACTCTTAAAAAGTGACAAGGGAAACCTGTCTGCCAGGAAAAAAAATAGGCGAAATGATATTTTCCTAAAAAACAAAACTATTTACATACATAAATTTTGTTAATGCAAGAAAAAAAAGGCAGAAAAATAAAATAATTTCTCTTGAAGAAATACATCTACTGCGTGTTATTTACAGATTTAGTAACTAGCTTTTCTGAGGGAAAATAAAATTTAGAAAATGTTTGAAAAATATTAACCCACAGATCCTACACTGTAGCAGCGAGCACTGCTGTGGTTTGTGTTGTGGATTAAAGATTAAATAAAATGCTTCACAACCATGAGAAGCTTTTAGCAAGCTTGCAGTTTGATCATGCTTCCATTGCTTAAAAAAAAAAAAAGATTTAAATACGGTTGCTAATTAAGTATTAGAGGCAACATTTTCTCATCATTCAGAGAGCTGATCAGAAATGTATCTTCTAAAATATTCAGTGCCTAAACTGTTCATGTTAAATCATCGATGCAGAACGTAAAATCTCTGTACCACATAGAAAAAACTGAATCTGTGAAACAAAATTGGCATAGGCTGTAATAAAGCTGAAAATGTCATTTAAAAAATAAAATATGGCACCTACAGTGGTCTTGTTGTCCATTTAGAAATTATTATTTAAAAAATGACACAATAGAGAGTAAATTGGTCAACACCTGACAAGCTACATGTCATCATACACCAGTCCTAAAATTTTCATGTCAGGTTTATTTTCAAACAGAATCTGAGGAGATTTTTATTACTATCACAAGTTGTTTTGAGTTAGAAGCAGTGAAAGCCTTTTTTTTGGGTCAACGTGGAACACCAGCTGGAAGAAAATGTAGGGATAAAGATAAGGAAGGTAATTTTCTAGTCTGGTTTGTTGTCAGAACCACCTTTACATATTCAGAATTGCACAAACAGATCTGCCTTTCCATCGACATCCAAACACCCACACATGCCTGCAAGAATCTATTAGAATAAACATGATAACATGGGACTCATTAACAAACTCCCCAACAATGGAAAAATATTTTTCCACTTTATACTGTTAATTTGCTATCATTTTACTTGGGCATATATAGAACACCACTTGCAAAAGGAAAACACACTTAAAAAAAAAAGCCCCGGAAAAATAATTAGAATTTAAATGGTTTGATATAGAAAGCTTACTGTGCTGTCAACTATACATTTTACCCGTTTCTTCAAAAGGAGCGTAGACTAACTGAGGAAAAGAAGACCAAAAAAAAGACAAAAAGCAGAGACATTGTGCCTGGAGGACAAGCAGTAATATTCACTGAATAGACATTTGTTAGATTTTCAGAAAAGCAGGAAAAGGCAGATAGTGCATAAAAAGGTTCTTTTTCCATTTCTTTCATTTTTTTAACTTAAAATCAAGCTGCATTAAATACAGGCTGTTTGTACAGAACAATTGCACTTCACAAAAACAGAAATATATAAACACACAAGGAAATGTGAATCAAATTAATTACAGCAAAAAAAGACTACATAGGCCAAATATTAAACAAAAAGCAAAACTTGTGGACTCACTTGTGGATTACTTTAAGGAGAATATTATGGAGGTGAACATAAAGGGGAGGGGGAACAAGACGATGGGGATCCTGAACTCCAGAATGGACTGGTGCTGCACTATTCCAGGTTTGTGTGCATGCAACTCCTCCTCCTCCCATGAAATTCCCTTCTTAGAAACCAAAAGCTCAGAGTGACGGAGAAACAGACTGCTGAGCCGAGTTGCTGTGGGTCTTGAGAGGATGGTGGTTTGTAAACTCTATGCTGTGTTAGTGGTAGGAGGTTGTGTTACCACATGTCGTCTGTGGACGCAGAGTCCTTGATAAGAGAGGAGAGGAAGGAAAAACCCTTCAGACTCTGGCTGAGAGACTGTCCTCAAGAGCTGCACAGGTTTCAGTATCTGATCAGACTTACGTAAAAAAATAAAAACATTCTTCTAAGAGTGAAAAGAAATAAGTCACATAATTTTATGCTAATATCTTCAATGATGCCACAGTAAAACACTGAAAATATCCACTGGGGGGAATTCCCTAAACCAGTAACTGCATATGCAAAACACACAACACTGAATAAACTCATTTATCTAAAGAATATTGCAAATAATCAACATTGAATTTCGTAATTGACAATTTACCTTATTATTCTATTAATTTGATTACAGATGTGCAGCGATGAAGATTTTAATCTTGCAAATATTAAGGTGATAACACGTCCCAATATAAAAACAATTATTTCTTTACTGTGCATGAAAAACTCCACTTCTTTAACATTTAATAATTCACATTTAAGTGTTCTTAATTTAATTTCCTCAAAGCATAACGAAAGAATTAAATGTATTTGTGTGAATTAGACATCTTCAAAAATAATTTAAAGAGCAGAAATATTTCTTAATGGTAGCAAAAAGCAGTCAAAGATGCTTCTTTTGGGAACCTCTCTTGTTATTGGTGCCATTTAAATACAAATGTCCATGTCATCCTGCGGTAACGTCAACCAAAGAATTAAGGTTTCCACAAACTATCCCAGCAGAAAAATTCAGCTGATTAATCTAATGCGGGGCTACTTAACTTCAAGTTAGGACTTAACAACCAGTTGAAACCATGGAGTGAGAAACAACTAAGAGCTACAGAACAGTGGACCTCATGTGCTGGAGCTGAATAGCCCACATCTAATGCCTACGTTGATGTTTGTTAAAAAAATAAAGGAGGGAAAAATATCTGCAAAAATATTTCACAACTAATGTCCTAAAATCAACACTAAGGAACCATGGACCATGGTAACAAGGACCGTTCAGACAAAACAGCAGCTGTAGGTGAAATGAGACTCATCACTGCAGGATTCTTTAAAACTCAAACATCTTCAATAAATAAGAAAATTTGCAAAAAGGAAAATGAGTCAGAATGAGTGTACATGTTGACTGATGAATGCTGATGGTAAAAATTATCTAAAAAGGTATTCATATAAAATAATTTTTAATTGTCTGCAACACAAAGAGGAGAAAAAAAAGACCTCAGCTCAGCACAGTTGTGTACAGCTAATGTTGTTGTGGTCAATTACTCCAAAAAGGGTCAAATAAATCTCTTTAAGTAAGAAAATAACATTAAAAATGAGAAACCTTTTAATAGATCTAATAACTATTGTATAAAGTCTTCCATAGATTATTTTTATCCCAACAGCATAAACTGGTTCATCCATCTCTCTTCATCTAGCCCTGCTTCCCAGTAGGACATTTTCAAGCATCTGGATGCAACTCTACAATGATACAATGAAGTGATAAGCTAAAGACTGAATGCAGCATCAGACTCCAGCAACTACAAAAAAAGACCTAAAATACAGGGACAATGTGGTTTTGTTTTCTTAGGGCCAATAAAACAGCCAGACCAGTGGTTAAGCTCAGGATTTACACTACCTTGAAAAAACTTCCCACTCTTCAGCCATTTTCCTGTGTTGTTGCATAGTACCTTTAATATCTGGTATGGTTCTAATGGGTTTTATGTAATGAGCCTATATAAACACTGGTTTACATATGCTGTGGCCTTCACCCAAAGTGAAAGGCCATTAAGCAGGGATCTTCAAGATTGGTCAAGGTCAAGTTTACAGGGTACGTTTGGTTTTATTTATTTTAAGCTCAAAGATAAAGTCCAGCAATTATTAAAGGCCTCCACATCTAAGAAACAAAACAAGGACATTCATTACAATAAACTGTATTGTCAGTGCAAACTAGACTATGGAAAGGAGGCAGTGCTTACATGAAGAGCCAAAGAGATACTTATGTAGTTATAAAAAAAAAAGGTCAGAGTAGGACTGAATGGTTTTAAACCAAAATTGCAATTTAAGATGCTGAAGTTAAGTTTGGTTAAACCTGTAGCATCCACATTTATGATATCAACTTTCTTTTGGCATATTTCCTGCTGTCATTCTGAAAAAACAGTATGAGTACAAACAGGATTCTGCTCAATCTCAGTTATGTTTACTTCTTATTTTCTCCTTGCTTCTTATATATATATATCTCTTATATATATATATCTCTTATATATATATATCTCTTATATATATATATCTCTTATATATATATATATATATATATATATATTGAAAGCAGTCAGAAAGAGAAAGAGTTTCAATACTAAAATTTAAAAAGTATGACTAAACTCCTCATATTCTCCGTTTTACCATTGAAAGGGTTCAACACCCTTGATGCGAAGGAAAAGTCAGCTAAATGTTTAAATCAATCACGTTGCAGGTTAAAACCCTTAGATAAAACATGGGGGGGGGGGACAGGACACAGTTCAATTTGTAAAATTTTCTGATGAAAAAAAACTTGGTTTAACTTGTTGTTAAAAATACTCTAGAAGTTCAGATCTTAGATACATTTTTATGTTATTAAAAGCTAATAATCACATTGGATCCCTTTTAAGTCATGATATGATCCAGAAATGTTCACGTGTGTAAATGTCGGGTTCAATTGCTGTGTGAAGTAAAGAAAACATGTGGGAGTAAATTAGGAGCTGATGAGTAAATAAGAAACAACATCAAACTGTTAAACCTTTACAGTAAGGGCTAAGTTTAAGCCTCCAGGCCACAGAGATATCCTGTAGTTTGCTAATGAAGGTTTTGTTTCAACTTAATTCATTATAATATAGAGCGGTTTATATTTGATGTTGTGATGTTAGATTATAAAATATATTCCTGCATCAACACTGTACATAAAGAATTTAAAGGATTAAACTGCAGAAAATACTAAAATATAAAAAATTCTACTCGACTCTCCACACAGGTGAAACAAGACAAACCAGGGTTGCCTGCTTGCCCTGGAGACATGTAAAGCCCCACGGAGTTGTCTGATTGGACAAGTGAAAGCCAATGTGATTTTTAATTTAATCTTGAGGAGGTTGAATTTAAACCACTGGACCAATATTGCACCTTTTATCAGACAGTGGGGGGTTTTGGTTTAAAAGTGTTAGAAAGAAAAAAAAAACATTGATGGTTTTAAAACAATTCAAACATTGGACCTAAAGACTAAACCAGTCAAGCAGATGAACAACTTCTATCTGACTTTACACAATGATCAGGTCAACACATGTAAACAGCTTACCTTGGCCTAGGCCTTATACTGTGGTAAGCTGAGAGAAATGACCAATCTGTGTCCCAACAGGGATGCAAGGTGGTTTCAGTATTTTAAATGACTGGTGTATTGCAGCAGGACCCATTTATCACACTTACACACAATAAGTGTTGATTCATTTTTCCATAGTCCTTGTTCATTTCGCTATTAATTTTCAAAACGCAATCGATTTGAAAGGAAGCAAACGATACCAGTTAAAGGTTTGGACAGACCTACTGCCAGAAATGAATGGGTAAATTTATCCAAATGTTTGACTTGTAACATATGTTGATCAAATATTACAAACCCCAAATAAGCCCATCTTTTTTCCAAGCTGTGAGGCAACAAAACAGGAAATGCTAAAGTGGATGTGTACTTTTTCAAGGCACTGCTCTGAGCTCATATAGAGAAGCTAATCAGGCTCCACACCCCCACAATCTGTATGCGGTGGTTTCTTAATATGCAAATACAGCTTGAAGTCATTTAAATAAAATGCCATTCAAAAGAGTTCAATGTGGTATTTTTCACTTTGGACATAAGTCATTATGATCAGATGAAAAAATGATAGAATACACAACTATAAACTCAAGCCCTAAGAAATTTGCTATATAGAGGTATAAAATATCCATTTGTGAAAATAAAACAGTTCAAATGTTTTTTATTTTGCCATCAGAAGCAAAAAGAACGAATGCAACAACCTCGCTGTCTGTCTGCATAACACCAGCCGTTTTTCTTTTCTACCAGAATCAAGAAAATGTCATAATTATTTAGTAACACATAACAATGACATTCAGCAGATCATTTTGATTCTGGTAAAAAAAAAAAAAAAAAAAAAACATGAAAAAGCATTATCAGCTGGTATGAAACACAGGATGATAAATTACATAATTTTGTCTTTTATCAAAATTAAAAGGGGACATATGCAAAATCCAGGAGACCATTAGTCTTTAAATAAATGTTTTGAGCACTTCTAAGTGTTTAGGATGTACATTTATTCCCTCCTGATGCTGCACATCTCTTTTTTTTCTTTTTGGTCATAATTCTCAGTCCGTTTAAATTCCTCTATTCTCCATTACGTTTTTTATATAATTTATAGTAAACTTATTAATAAAATGTTTCTCTGCTGGGAGATTAGCGTATCGCTGCTATCAAACTACAAACATGGTGGAACAGGGTAGAGTTGAACTTCCTGTAACCTGGAGGGGGCGGGGCATAAAGAGACCGGACTAAAATAAGTCACTCTGAAGATGCACCTCAGAACAGGGTTATAAAGGTGTGTGCAGAGCAGTTCTACTTTATACAGACAATGAATGAATGATTTACATGTTAAAAGGGAGGATTTAAAAACATGGTATATCTCCTTTAAATCAAATTATACTGGAAGGTTGAGTTAAGCCAAGAAGCTAAAAGTGTATTTGCTACTACAGCAGGAAAAAGGACATTTTGGACAAGTTGCAGCAAATTTAGTTATATAATGTTCATCTACTCAATGTATTTTGAAAAATGTCTCCCAGCAACAATCCTATTTTATTATTCAATCTTTTTGGATATAAAAAAAACAACATGCAAAAACTCAGTTAAACATCCCTGGCTACACATCAAACCATGCACGTGCCGAACAGATCACATCAATGAGACATAAAAACCTGCTGAATACTTACTGTGTCATCACTTCGGTATGGGTTTAGTTTGTTGTACACCGCTTCAATAACGCTTCGTCTGAGGATAAAAATTATTTTTTTAAAAACTAAAAACACAAAATATTTTCTTAAAAATAAAATGATGATAATCTTCTAGTCACTTATAATAAACAATAAATGTGAGACTGACAACTATTCTGCCAACAATCACTCACTTGCTCGCCAGCTCTCCACCAGGAGGGAGGTTCGGGATGCTCTCAGATGCTAATGTTCTCATAACATGGACCAAATCTGGAGCACCTTCATCTCCCTGCTTTTTGATGATCTCTGTTCAAAAACAAAATTTGAACAAGAATATTACCAAAAATGCATGAAGATATCACCGCAGGCATTCATCAAAATCTTGACTACAACTTCAGTGTTAATAGCTGTACTACAGTGTAAGTGTTAATATCACAGTGCTCACAGATCTATTAAAAGGTTTTATTTTAGATAGTACCAGGTAGACTCTCCATTTGGCCACTGGTACAAACCCAAACTTTGCCACATAGGTTTTTTCACTCATTAGAAGGGAGCCCATCGAGGTTAAATTAAACGTAGGCAATCCTGTTTAAGAAAAACAAATGTGCAGCAATATCAACAATTGTGGGAGAAATAACTGGGAGTAAATGTCTATGGACTTGTACTCATGTAGGGCCTTTCCAGTCATGTTTACCACTCAAAGTGCATTAGGCGTGTGTCATGTTATGTGATCTCAGCATAGGATTGGCATATGCACATTGATGTGAGGTAATGTGTTGCGTGAGCGGGGTGCAATATTATTTTCAGAAGTGCTTATGCCCAGTAGCTGCCCAATTTCTGAGTGGACTGCAGAAGTCAGACCAATTAGTGGGACTACGTTCTGGCTGCAGGTTGAAGTGACCCAAATCCAATTTTTCTGTCCCCAAACAACCCGTTTCTGAGAAACTGTAAGAATCAAATACTTTTGGCTTGGTAAAATAAAAATAGTGGGAAGAAATTATTCTCCATCTTATTTCTTATTTAGGAAGCAGGATCTGTAAATATGATGATTCTTCTCAAACTCAGGAAAACTTACTGTGGCAGCTCAGAACATATAAATAATAATCAGGGCTGTTAAGTCTCCCATACTGAATATAATCTATTTGCACAGGAAAGTGAACTCAGGAGCCACATCTGAGTGCTGGCGCTTCACTACAAGTCTGACACAGGATGCACCCACCTCCCATTGATAAAGCTTGCTCTCCTGTAGTTGTTGGGTAATGTGCCATAGTATGTTTTCCAGTATGACAACTAATGCAGTTATGAAATACAGAGGATTTGCTGTTGGTTGCTGATGGGGTCGTTCTGGGCTTTATCCCCAGCAGAACAAGTTGCAAAAAGGCAGAGAAAAACATTTTCTCTCAGACTCTGTGGGTCTCGGATAAATGACAGAAATAGTGCCCATCTTTATAATAAGTTTAGCGGCAAACTTTGTTTATAGACAAATTCAAAACAAGATGCAAAAGTAGAGGTTTTATTAATAACATAAATAAGTGCTTTAGATTACCTAAGTCTTTATTCTACCTGATAACTAACCATAAAGATCATGTGGAGACACAAGTTAACAAAATGATTAAAGTTTGAAATATCAGTCAGATTAAAGGTAAAGAGATAGATGCACGTTGAATGTTGATCGTTCCTGTAACATTTCATAACGTCTATTTTATTCATTTCAGTTTTATTTAACAGTTCACACCATCGTCTTCTCAGGGCACTTCACAAATAAGCTATGTGGCATAAAGTCAGATAGACAGCCGGTTTAAGAGGAAATGTTTTTTAGGGGAAGGAGAGAAAAAAAAAAAGACCATTGGGTAATCTTCCATTAATTGTTTCCGATTAAACAATGTGCTTCTGGCTCTGCGTAAGTCAGTGTGGATATTTAGACAGAGTGGCAGTATACACTATATGAGGGTAAACATTGGAGCTTTTGGCATTTGGATAATTTATCTTCTTCAAAATGAACATGATAGTTATGGAGTTTAAATAACTCATTATCTAAACCATGAATGCCAAAAACAGGATTTATTACTAACAATATTTTAAATACAGATACACAGTGACTAAACCTTTTCACTGCATTTTGGCTTTTAGAAGAAAACATACTGGCATTGTAAACAAAAACAGTACAGAAACTATTTACACATTTACAATTTATTTTGAAATATTAGCTTTTTACAGTAATTTATTCTACGATTCACCTTCCATTATCATAAAACCAAATCCAAATTATTGTTTTTGGCCTCACCGTGCATCAAAAAAAGGCATCTTTGTTTTATTCCACCATTAGAGACCAATGTTTTTATTCTTATTTAATAAATTATTTCTTATTACTAAATTAATCTTAAGCATCAACTTAATAATTTAATGGTCAAATGTCTGACAAATAGAGCCTTTATTGTGATTCGAATAAAATCTGCCAAATGACTGAAAAATATTTTTTTCTTACAGAAATGTGAAAGAAAATTGTGATACAGATCACATGTAATGTAATGAACATTAAGCTTTGCAGCTGGACTGTAACAAGCATTTGTATCCCGTCCAGGAAATTAAACCTCTGTAGCTCAAGTAAAGGTAAGCTATTGATCACAATTCACTCCAGTTACTTTTTTCTTTTCACAAAAAAAAGAGGAAACATCCACTCAACATTATGGGGCTTGAATTAAAGAGACAGTGCACCTAAAAATGTGGCTTCTGTTCAGATGGGAACTTATATGAGAAAGATATTTACAGCGCTTTGGAGAAAGTATGGCTGCCAAGGACTAGCTCTTTGCTTTTGTGAGGTATCAAAATAACACTGGACTTTATTCTTTACATGCCATCTGGTAACAGACACTTCTGACAGATACACCAGCCTGCCACAACTTGCAGCAGCGGCTGTCAAAAACCAGAGCTAACAGCTAAGAGTGATACGGCCCATAACCACTGTGTTGTGTTGCAAAGGGGATTCAGGAGGAGAAAGACTTCCACCCCAAAGGCCGCTTTGTGAATCTGTACCTTTCCATCTTGCTTGCGGTCCGAAACATTGTCAGCCATTCAATAATACCCATGTGTGTATTCACACGCCTACTCTCCGTCCCTAATCACTCCAGACACCTGCAGCTTCTGGCATTTTTCTAAATTTTTCTAAATCTAAATAATTAGTAGTGGCTAAAAAGTTATGTTAGGTAGGAGAGTTTAGTGTCTAATATTTAGGCTCTTCATAAGCACATTAGGTGAAACATTGATGTTTAAGAAAAGTTTAGTTTTCCCTTTGTGTTTTAAAATATAATGTTGTTGTAATGGCACAAAAATGTGTGTGCTTTCACAAAGTGCTTTAATGATTTGGTAAAAATAAAAAAATATAATGGTTCATAGTAATGCCTGACGTCTCTCCTGTGGGAATTTTAAGCAAACAATAGCTTATAAAATAAACCAAAAATACTATGACAGATTGAAACAATATTAAGAATACAAAAAAATATTAATATAACAAATATGTTTTAAAGTTTAAGTAACAGAACTGTGAATTTGCAAATCATGTAATTTCTGTACATCATTTATTGCCTGAAACTGTTCATCATTTAACTTCACCAATACATGTGAAGTGTGCTGAGCAGCACAATTTTCAGCTGTTTTAATTTTTTAATTACTTTTATGTTTGTAATAGAGTTTTATCCTCAAAAAATGGAAATCCAAAGTACATCAATCTGTGCACTTAATATTTTATACAAATCAAGCTTAAATCCATTTTGTATGGTCTTAATTTTGAAGCATTTATTTATGTATCAAAGCAAATACTACAAATACTGTGGAAAAAGTGTGGCATGAGTGTTTGAGAATGAACAAATGACAAAGGCAGATGGTTAAGGTTATCAGACTATCTGGAATAGTGTTTGCTCTGTGACCCTTCCTTCCCCCTTACAAGGCCTTTCCGTACGCCAGTATGCATTGGTAAATACGTTGTTACCATCTGTTCTACATGGTCAAATAAAATATAAACAGTTTAACAATATTCTATTTACATCATTCAGATTACTTTACACATGGGGTATGTAAACATCTACATATATTTTCCAATAAACCTGGATAGTAATGGAAAAAAAAAGTAATTTTCTTCTCTTACCTTCTACTCTGGCCTCCAGATATTTGTCCAGCTCAGCCTCTCGTTTTACGGCTTCTGGAGATACTTTAGGGGCTCCAGGAAAACAGATTAACACAACACTCATATTATCACGACTTCCCTGTGGAAAAATACACAAACCAAAATAGAGGCAATGCAAATTACTTATAATACAATCTACTGTATCAACATGTCGACGTACATTCTGATAACATCGTACCTTGTACAAGCAGGTGTCAACAATTTCATTGCTGACTTTTTCAAGATCATCTGTGACCTCTAGTCTTGACCTCACAAAGTCACACAGTTCTTCATTGGCCATGACATCCCAGATGCCATCACAAGCTAGTATAATAAATTCATCTTCCCCCTCACTTCTCTCTATAGCATACACTTCAGGCTCAGGAGAAACAAGCTGCTCTGTCGGCCCTTTTCCATGCACACACTTGTAGTCGAAGTCTCCCAGAGCTCGAGATACAGCCAGAGACCCGTTAACTCGCTGGATCATGACAGAGCCGCCGGCATTCTGGATCCTCTCCTTCTCCAGTGGGTTGCTCGGTTTGTGATCCTGTGTGAAAAAATGCACAGCTCCACCCCTGCTGAGGAGCCCCCGTGAGTCTCCACAGTTGATAAAGTAGATATGGCTTGGAGAAATCATCACACCTACTGCGGTGGAGCCGCTGCGGTCCACACCGTGCTTCTTTTCAGAAATGGTTCGCATGTGTTCATCGATCTGCAAGAATCCTGTGCGGATCCCATTCTTCACACTCTCCACAGAGGTGTCCTCCTGCAGAGCACTCTGGAAGTCTGAGTTGCTAGTGATGTGCTCCAGTAGATGCTCACAGCAGTACTTGGCCACCTGAGAGCCAGCATGCCCATCATAAACAGCAAAGAATGACCAGAGGTCGAGCCCATGAGGCAGACCAATTACTGCTGTGTGTGCATCTTCCATCTCAACCCGCCAACCCTGCATGCTGCTCAGTCCATACCTCAGGTTGTTACCATCACCATGAGAATTGTATTTTTCCATCTTTGGTTTGTCCAGAAATGCACCCATTGTGTCCCTCGAACAGCCTGAAACAAAATTCAAAACACAAAAATATTAATTATTTCAAGATTGCCATTAAAAATTACACAACCAGTACACATTTTGGACACACTTTACCAAAAAATCTAATGGGAAAAGTGTGTCCAAACTTTTTATTTGTGCTGTACAAGAATACCAAAAGTGTATCTAACAATTACTAACATATAGAATATTTTGTATTCAACAAAAGAAAGTTTATTCTTTTTTAGTTTAGCTATACCAGCCATGAACTATGACCGACCAATCACTCTCAGAGATCTCTAATTACGAGCAAGTCAAACGTCCACACAAGCAGACAGAGACAGCAACTGTGACATGCAAACCAATATGTCCCGAGCACAGAACATTCTCACTGCAAGTACATGTGATAAGGTATATGAGGTACTAGTATTAGCCCTTCATGTAAACTACACTTGCCTAGAAAACCTTACTGGATGAATGGCTCGCATCCACAACAGCCAATTACATAGGAGAAATGAGCCACAATTTAATTTTTATTTAGTTTTTTTTTTTTTAATTTCCTTTATTTTTTATAATAGTATAATTTTACATGCTGCCAGATAACTGTCAAGAATACAGAAATAAAGAAATGATGTGAAAAAGAAACTCATAATTATGTTTGCTACATTCTGAGCTATGTTAAAATTCACATTCAGTTCATTTTTATTTACACAAAAACATCTGCCCAATATTGTTGGACAGAATTTTTTGGGCACACATGTGGGTGAAGATGAGAAAGAGGTGAGAATTAGAAAATTATTTAAAAAATTACCCATAAATGCATAGTTTGTTTAAAAAGTCTGAATATTTTGGTTAGTTGTCATCCATCTTTTTGGAAATAGACAGAAATAATAAATGGTGCAAGTCTAAAACAGAATGTCAGGATTGAAAAATACAAAATCAGCAAAGAAAAACTGGATGGGGGAGCAAAATATAAATATCATATTAAATACATCATGGGTAACAGAAAACACATTTATTTTATCAACGATTTAAACAGACAACCACGTCCATCCATTTAGCATAAGATTAACATCTTGGGAGTTTAGACCCTTGCTCAAGTCTAAAAATAGTAGCCCTATGTCTACATTTTAGCCACTTATTAGGAACGCTGCTTGTCTTCAATAAAACGAAACGCCCTAAATCCACTGACTGTTCAAGTTTAACCATAATTGTACTTAGATACAATTGGATGTTTATTTTTTATCTTAACGTACCGAAAAAATATTCTGACCTTCACAATTCTGAAAATCTTAACGATGGTTACTCGGATAAAATAAGTTGCAGCAGTGGTTACATACCCAAAAAGCTAGCTACCTGGCGGACCAGGTCTTCGATAACTGATATTAAAGCAGAGACTGTGTTAAATCCAACACTAATACTTACGTTGAAGGAACTAGTTTATGTCCTACCATACGCTAATTGGGATTATATAGGCTGTTAGATATGAGAGGAGAATTAAAGCTGTACCAAGTCCAGACTAGTACTCAGATAAACAAACAGCCTATCCTAGTTGCGGGCCTTGACCCTTGTCCCTCACAGCTAGCTTTGACAGGCCTTCTCTACCATGTTGTGCTATCGAAATGTTGAAGCAAGTAAAGCCATCGGCCTTGCTAATATACAATTGATATGCTAACTTAGCTAGGATTGCTAACTATCCAGCTAACAGTTGTGTGCCAAATAATAAACATTTAATGACTTACCACAAGGCCAAAATACCAGTTGACAGCTAGGCAATCTGAGACAGGGGTAGGGACCGAATGTCCGCAGTTCTCACCACTGAGAGCTCAACGACGTTATATAGGGGGTATGCGGTGGTTTAGCTAAGCTAACTAGCCTGTTAGCTTGTAATAGGCGGTCGTCACTCAATACTCAGTGCATATAAACTGTGTAAATGCGGAGGTTCCTGTTTGCGTGCTCCTGTGATGCATTACATTATCTCAGCTGGCGAGCTAAATAATGCCCTAAATTCTTATATGGTCTGGGGGCCGAAGCTTTGTGCAGCAAAGCTAGGGGAAGCTGAAACGTCTTGCCCCAGCCTCTCCACTTGACAGCTTCACAGCTTGCTAGCTAACGTTAGCTGCTGAGGAGAAGAGCCATACAGACAAGACCCGGATGTAACAGGTTGCGTATTCGAAAACATGACATCATTCCTCAGGATTTGTGGCTGCGCGGGCTGCTGCCCACATGTCCGCGAAAAGTAAACAATGTGTGCTTCAAAATATGCAAACCCGAACACGATATTACAAATTTGCATTTAAATATTCCTTGCATAAATGTACGATATATTTAATATGGTGCGTACTTATGACTGTTTTGATTGGGCAGCTATGTCACGTGGGTTGGATTAAAGCGATTGGATAACTGAGCATCTGTAACTACAAAGGTTTCAATAGTGTCAGAGCTATGGTAAGGTTTTGGTTTGGACACAATTGTTTGTACTGGTCAGTTAACATATAGAATATCAATTAAACAACTTTATGATTTTACTCCATTGGATTTTGTTTTCCTCCTAATCAAATTTTACTAATTTTGAATTCCTACAAAACCAAGCACTTATTCCCTTTACATTTTTATTCTGTACTCTTTTTTCATAATAAAAAAGATGTAAATTTTACCAGGAAAAATATTTATCTTTAAACATTTGATAGTTACAGTTGTTGCTTTATGGGTGGCTTTAGCAGATTTGGCTTGGGGAAAGGGTTGTGATATCGTCTAGCCAGAATTGAGCTGACCTGCAACAACATTAGACCCATAAAAACTAAAATTGCCAGAATTCATTTACATGTTCATTGCTTTGGAAAGTGTTATTCATAATCCTGTAGGCAATTTAGATATTCTAGTTAAAGAACCTGATGTAGCCTACTTAAAATGTTAGTAATCACTGCAAATGTAACTACAACTAATTACCTGTTTTAAGATGAAATCCATAAAGATTATAGTAATTTATTCATCTAATCTGTTTTCATAATGCAGACTCATCAGTTTAATATATGTCATGTTATTAGGTAGAGTAAAAAAATGGCCAAAGGTCCAAAATCATTATTGTTTTCCAGTTTATTTATTTCTTCTCTTCTGGATGGAGATGTCGGATGTTTCTCCAGGTATCTGTTGTAGCCACTTGTCCAGTGTGGGGGACACGGCCCCCAGTGCTCCGATCACCACGGGCACCACTGTTGATTTCATATATATATGTATATATGGATCATTTTTATATTAGCGCTATTCTTGTTAAGTTTTCTGAACATTTAATTTTTGTAGACTGTGCTCTACTAACTTTAAAAAAATAAAGTACTCTATAGTAGCAATGACAGGCCTCTATATAATTTTACTTCAGCATCAGGTTTACTCTTTATTTGTCAGTGCATTCCTTAAGCATTCATTAATTTTCTGTACCATCCATCCATTTTTTTACACTGTCTAATCTAATTCAGAGTCAGGTGGAAACTAGAGCCTGTCCCAGCAGTTAGAAGGTGAGCAACAAGGTGCATCCTGGACAGGTCGCTGATCCATCACAGAGAAACAAACAATCACATTCAGAGTTTAGAGTGACCAGCATGCATGTCTGAATGGTGGGAGGAAGCCAGAGTCTATGGAGAGAACCCACGAATACACGGGGACATCACAAACTCCAGACAAAAAGATCCCTGTTGGGTATTGTTGTTCCTCTGGAGAAAAGACATCATACGAGGAAAAAGTTAATTGGGCCATTTAAAACCACAGCATTTTTTTGTTCAACATTTTTCTTACCATTTGTTTGATTAAGAAAGTTATATTTGTTTTTCATCTTAATACAGTGTTCAAGTAATAACTATTCAGTAGCAAACTCCCCTTGATTACACATAAAATGTCAAAATTTGGCTCTGTCTTCATTGTCATTGGGCCACACCGTCCAGGTGATTCTGTTCAGTGTAAAACCAGATTTTATTGTCATGGGCTGTGTCTCAATACCACAATGCACTGGAATGTAGATCATAAAGGTCCATCTAAACAAACTTAAACATAGCGAAGTTCATTAGTACACCTGCTTTGATTTGCTCCTTTGCTTCATTTGTTTCCTGTTAGTTTACCTGCTTGTCAACACACCTTGGTTTTATTTGTCTTTTTCCAGTTCTTTCTCACAGTGCTGTGGTATTTCTGCCATGTTCCCTTTCTTTTTTCTGTGTTACTTGATGTCCTGGTAATGAGACACTTGCAACTGTGTGTGTGTGTGTGTGTGTGTGTGTGTGTATTTTAAATATTCAGTTCATTTAACCTCTTGATCCTTGTCAAAAAAATGTATGAGTTGGTCTTTTTTTCCCATTTTCTAATAAATTTTATTCCACTTTTTTGTGTTTATTTTGATATTTAGTCTTGTCACTTTTTAATTCTAGTTGTTTTTGTTTAACAACATTTTTTTCTTTGTACTACTGTAAATTAGTGATTGGATTAAAGTTTATTTTGAATTCCAAGTTCATAATAACATGGCATAAGTTATTATTTAACAGATATCCTCACGGTCAACAGTTGGTGGACAACACGTTTCTGTGCACTTTTAAATTCCTGTAGATAATGTCAAGGAAATGTAAACTTCTTGCTATCCTTTTTATGGTGGTTGGTATGGGCCACATTTGGACGTTCCTTGCAAACACGATGGGTAAAAACATAGGTCCAGAAATTCAAAGCTTGTTTTTTAATTACAAAACCTGTGTGTGTGAGTTTAATTCAAGTTTTACATTTAAGTTATGGTAAATACTTATATATGTCCTCTACTTGGGAATAGGTGAAAAAACCCAGATTTCCATTGAGATTTCTTAAAAAATCTGGAAGATTTGAAGAATTAAAGTGAGTGAAACTGTTTGAAAAGCATTTCTTTGTCACAGCTTCTTCAAAGATTGACAGATATCCACTACATGTGAGATTTCCTCTGATTACTGAATGTTCTTCGTCCCATTTAGTTTGAATAGTGTTTCACTTATAATCATGGAGCGGCTACAGTGAGCTGTTATGACCGCTCCAGATAACCATCTAAATTTGTTGAGAAAATAACACAGAAATCCCCATGACCTCTATGTAGCTCTTCACTTACAATCATCTAACAGCCAGAAATGTGGCTAAACCTAGTTTGGGATCAGACAAAGGGATTAATTTCAGATTTGCCAAAAACATTTCAGGTGAAAGGGGGATATAATTAAAATAGTCTCCCAAATAGTGCTGAAGAGGCATTCAGACGTTGGGAAGGATTGCAAGATGGTGCAATATTTTTGGTCAGGAAAAGTTGGTTTTAGGGTTAACAAACATAAGACATAACATTTATGTTTTTAATAAAAATGGTTTTAATTTTGTTTGCTGTAGTTGTAGCTGGAAGGCAGCATTTTAAAATGCCCTCTTCACACGTAACTAAACCTATGACTTCTAAAAGTCAAATCCTGATGTGGAGTAAGGAATAATTGTAGTTTTCAATATGATATAAGTTATTAAATATTCTTACTAAAATGTATAAGTCTGATCTTTGTACATGGATAAACAATGTGTGTTTTCAAATTGATACAGAGTTGGATGTTGTAGAAAGCATTATTACAGGCATCATCAGAGACAATAATTGGGAGAAGGCTATTTTAAACTGTACAATATTGAACAAAAGTAAGTAAAATTAAACATGGTCAAATGTGGACCATTGACTAATTTGACCAAATTGATCGAGTTAGATTTTATTTGTAGTTATAAAAACATCCTTTGTATCAGTAAATGGTCGTGCTTTTATTCATGTTCTTGTAAGAGTCTAGAGCCAAACAATGATAAACTGAAACACTTTTTTTTTATCTGTTATTCTATCTATCCCAACTTTCAGCCAGGGAAGGACACACTGAGATCGCAAATTAATTTTTGTATTGTATTAAGACTAAGAAAAAGCACAATTACAGCATGCAAGAATCAGAGTTTAAAACACAATTAAATCAAAATACATCACCATCTGATACAATTCTAACTACATGAAAAAGAAACTACAGTGATATGTCAAGTATGTGTAGGTTCAAAATTATTGAAAGAGACATAAATATGAAGGTGAGGTGTTTTGTAGATTGTTCTAATTCATAAGAACTCTTTGCTGGATTGCTTATTTTACACTCTGCACAAAAAACACAGAAAACACAAAGCAAGCACTACTGATCAACCTGAACAGCCTTTCTTTTATCTGTTTTTGTTAATAATCTATTGTTTTAACCATAGATTGGTTAAAACCTTTAAAAAAATACAATCTATAGTTTTAATTCGAAAATTCCAGGAGCGGAAGTGACGTAATATATTACTAAAAAGCTAAAGCTAGCTTAGTGCTACATATCTCTGGGTTATAAAGTCCATACGTTGAAAAAAAATGGATTTTTCCATTTTCTTAGCAATGTATTACCTTATACCATTGTGTGCACTCATTCTTTTCCTATGTTTCGTACTTGCGGATGCAGACTTCACTTTGCTGCTTGCGAGACTGTTAGGACACAAACCAGGTGAGTTAAGGATAAGTACCTGTCCATAACTTTCAAAAAGAGGAATCAGTAACTATTAAGTACATTTAGCAGTAACATTGGCGTCGGATGTGATAAAACACATACAACTGTGTCGTAGACAGTTAAACAAAATGGGTCATTTTTTTTCCAACGTCAAAAGTTTCTAATATTTCCCAATACTAATGAAGTGTGTGCACAGTTGTCTGAATAGGAAAGCACCATATAATGTGTTTCTCTCCTGAAGAAATAAACTTAAACTATGATAATGTAGCCACAAGGTAGACACATGATTTTTTCATGAGATAAAGTCCTGCTGAAGACACCTTATAGATTGATATACCCACTGATTTGATCATCTATCGCCATATATATAACATACTGTCTTAATTGTGTTAGTTACAATGTAAATGATAAAACTGCAGCAGAATTATTACCATGCTGCACTCAGAAACATACATTTGCAATATTATTGTAGGTTTGGTTGCTAAATAAATGTGTTTTTTTATGATGTTTTAATCATTTTGATTTATCTTGAGCAGAGGCCAAGCTAAAGGGGCTGGTGGTGTGGGTTACTGGAGCTTCCAGTGGTATTGGAGAAGAGCTGGCTTATCAGCTGGCTAGATGTGGATCACGTCTTGTCTTGTCTGCTCGCCGTGAAACTGAACTAAACAGAGTGAAACGACACTGTTTAGGTAGAAAAATGTGTTTGCGTAACCATTATTTGTCTCATCAAAGCAGACTTAATTTTCTTTCAGTCTCATTAATTATTTTTATGAATATTTTTTAAGAGATCTCCAACCTCAAGGATGAAGATATTCTTGTTCTTCCACTTGATTTGCTGGAGAGGACATCTCATGAAGAAAAAACTAAAACTGTCATTCAGTACTTCGGGCAGGTAAATCCACTGTTGTTACTCTGTCGTGAAAGATCCTCTTTTAATAATTGAATAGTTTGTTGTAAAAATTTGACATGCAGTTATTTTATTTGTATTAGGATATGTGCAGATACTCTGCTTGACCAAAAAAAAGGTTGCCACTTAAATTAAACTAAGCAAACAATCCAATATGATCAAATAATTACTGTGACAATTATCTCTTAGATGACAACTAGTTATTTTACCCTAAATGATGATCCTAACGTAAGGAACTGTGTCAAAATACATCTGGTGAAAAGTATGTCAGTTAATGATCTGCATGAAACCATGAAAATGTTCAAGGAGATTACAGAAATGACTAAAACTGGGTTATAAACTGTTGAATACATTATGAAAAATGGGAACGATAGTAGGAAACTATAGTCTTCCAGGAAGACGTGGTCAGAAAAAATCCTGAGTAATCCTGATTGATTCAAATGAAACATTGTGCAGAACTTAATAGGCTGTTGGATCTTTCTGAGTTGGGGATGTTGGAGCAGTTACATATTTAACACTTGTTGGACTGGCTTATTGAAAGCTTATTGAAACAATACAGTGCAGTAATGAAGCCTATGGTGGTCCAATGAAATATTGTGACAAATTTTTAACGTCCAGGTGGTGTATGAGAAGAAAAGCAACATTATTTTTTATCAAAATTAGGTTAAAAAAAAAGTTAAATAGTTTTTTTTCCCCCTTAACTTCTGACCATGTTTGTAGATCGATGTCCTGATTAACAATGGTGGCCGCAGTCAGCGATCTCTGTTCCTGGAGACCACTATTGATGTGTACCAGGTCTTGATGGAGCTCAACTATCTTGGTACAGTATCTCTAACGAAGCAGGTGCTGCCTCACATGACACAGAGAGCCAGGGGGAGTATTGTGACCATCAGCAGTGTGGTTGGCCTTGCTGGGGCCCCTCTGGCAACAGGATACTCTGCCAGTAAACATGCTCTTCAGGTGAACTGATTTTAAAATTAAGTTTTTCTTTTCTTTTTATTCAATCTAAGCTCATACAAGCAAGGCTCTATTTAAGTTTCTCCACAACTTTTTATTACTAATGTGTGTAAACTAAATACGTCTGAGGCAATTTCCTGTCTTACCTGTGTACTCGTAGTGTTGATTGTCGCTGTAATGTCCACAGGGTTTCTTTAATTCCCTTCGAACAGAGCTGACAGACTTTCCAAATATACTCATCAGTACAGTGTGTCCAGGGCCGGTGCAATCACAGATTGTCACCAATGCTTTTACAGAGGAACTGAGCAAGGTAATGTATTTTACTGTGGCTTATTTATTTGGTGTATGTGATATGAGGCTTCTTTTGTTTTCAGTTGTCAATTTTTCTTTAAAGCCTGTTGCCACAGTTGGTAACCAAGAATACAAGATGCCTACAAGCCAATGTGTTCGTTTAATCCTGGTTGGAATTGCTAATGGTGTGAAAGAAATGTGGATTGCTCAGCAGCCCTTCCTGCTGTTTTACTACGCCTGGCAGTATGCACCCACTTTTGCCTGGTCCATCACAAATTTGTTGGGCAGGAAAAGGGTGCGGAATTTTAAAGCTGGTCTGGTAGGTACCTAAACTTCTGTTTGTATAAAGGTAATGTGGCAAATTAAACTTAAATTTTATATGCAAATCTGAGAAATCAACTGATATTGATTGCTATTATTAAATAGCAAATATAAACCTAGTTTAGGGAAGACTTTGCAAAGAACTGGAGATTGGGGAAATTCTCTGTGTGAATGGATTGAAAATACTCGACTCAGGCATGATGTGGCAGACACTAAGCAGAGCTTTCTCCTAACAGCTGGGGGGCTCTAAGCTTTTAGTGTCCTTGCTAGAATCTAATAAGAAAGAAGTGACAATGGGATGACATTAGGTATTCATCATATAGGCTGACTGACCAGTGTCTGCTGGCCTCTGCTGGACAATGACTGCTGAGGGCCATGCAGGAAGGTCATGTTCCAGCAAGCCAGTCACTCTGGTATCACAATATTCAGAAGGATGTGGAGCGTGGGAAAAAAAAAGTCTGTAAAACCTTATACAATTCTAGTATGTCTCAACAGCAAAGCCTCTGCATGAAAGCAGTGATCTAGTTTTGATATCATCCAGTTACTAAAGCTATACACATTTTTCTTGAATAAAAATTATCCTTGATTTAATTTAACGTGGACTCATCAGAGCTGACAACCAGCTTTTTCTGTTGCAGGATGCAGACTCTGCATACTTCACCAAGCCAAAGACCTCCTGAAAATGACCTCAAGACGTGCTTTCATTGCATTCCTGCTGTTGGATGTTTCTGTATAACGTCTGCTTTCATCTAGAGTGAAAGATTTACTGGCAAAGAACTCAAAGCCACTGTTACGCAGAAAACCTCTTTCCATCTTAACAGTAAACCAAACCTTTTTGTGGCACGCAGCCTTCATGAAAGAATACAAGGCCTGAGGTGATGCATTTGCACTGACCTTTTGAATGCTTAATAAAATTTTGTTTGGATCAATTTTTCCCTTCTTTTGTTTGCTCAATGAAACATTTCAAATCTTATTGTTGCCAATCTGTTTTATTAGAAGTATATACAGTTACACATATAAAAATTTACTTTATATACAAGAAAATGTGGACACATTCATTTAATTCTTGTAAACAAGTGAAATGTAAACAAAACAATAGTACTAAACGCCATACACAGACAGCGACACATACCCAAGGCACATCCTTGCTTTTGACAAAACATTAAAATTCTCCCTTTTTTATGGGTATGATTTGCAAAGAAAACATTTTTTAAAAACTTAAAATACAATAAAGCTAGAGGTATCCAGGTGGGATGTTCCTTGAGGGAAGTGGCTCCATTTTTTTTTTATTATGTTTAAGTACAACCACATGAAAAAACAAAACATTTGTGCTTTAGTTGAAACCTGTCACTTAACTCTGTTTTAGAGATCAAATATGAAATTATTTCCCATGTTCTGTTTGAAAAAGTGGATTTTAAAACGAGTTGAAAGCTTAAATCCTGTTCTTTCCTCTGTGCTGCAAGAAATGAAGCACTCGGAAATTCAAATAGTGTTCAAAAGACTCAAGTAGTCCCCCAATCAGACGTGATAACTTCTGATAAGTTTTATTTTAAAAAATGGGACAACAGGTCAGAGGCAGGGGAAGTGAAGGGGGGCAGATGAGTAAATGGGGTACCCTAAAGGGGGATCGGCTGCCTGAACAGTCAAGTTTCGAAGCATAAAGGGGTGAGCCTGGATGCTGTATCGCTCCTCATCATCGTTGGTGGCATACAAAAGTTCCCAGGAGAGGTTTGCCCACTGGCCTCGAACCCCCTCTCCATTTAGACGACCCACCTGCACAAGCTGCTCCTGCAGGGATAAAACTCGTCCTGTGTAGGTACCCTGTGGAGAAACATTTTTTATAACAAAAAACAAATTTATATAAATGCCTGATAAAAAGTTAAATATAAGGTCATTGTTTTTTGAGAAGTAATGAAACACAATAATAAGTACTATGCACAAAAATGTGGACACATTTGGTTCTTGTAAATGTACATTTTTACATTTCAAATTGTGTATGTGTGTATTCGTTATATATATATATATATATATATATATATATATCTATATATATATATACGCTAGACCGATATCTTTCAG
>JBAMIG010000021.1:9858755-9884991 GCA_037177335.1 Kiunga ballochi | reverse complement strand
TATGCAAGTTGTATTTAATTGTCTCTCCCCCCCCCCCCTTTTTTTTTTTTAAATTAGTTCAACTTAAACTGGTATTGTGTACCAGGGTTCTTTGGATCATTGAAATCAATATCAGATACTTTTGATCATTAGTTTACCAGATGAGCTCAATGAACTAATACCTACTTAACCCTTTTACTGTCACAATAAATAATACATTATTTGATGAACACAGGGGCAGTTTGATTGATGAAAATTGCACAAATTAGTGAGAAGTTGTGGTACTGCTGTACTTTGAAATACACATGTACCATAATGTCCCCGGAAAGTTCTGTGGTAATAAAACGGTTAAGACTGATGATGCGTATTATTATGCAATCATTATTAAGCAACTTGGGAAAGAAAACAGACTCTTTTGTGGCTGAAAAGTGTCAAATAGTTGAAGGCCTTGGAGAATATGAAAAGCTGATATTTCACAAAAACATATTGTAATATTTTGTGGCTGATTTAGAGCATTCAGATTTGTGCAGATAAAGGTGTTATGACAAAGGTTTCTGGGCTGCTTTCATCACAAAGCAGCAAACTGGTATTTAAATCTGCTGGTGCCTCTGAAATCCTGTGAACATCAAGGTGTGGGATTCTGCAGAGGTTTGCAGTGATGCATACACAGCCCCTCCAATGCTCACAAGCACAAATGGCTCTAATCGGCCCTGAAATGTACAAAGACTCATATTGTGCTGTTCACCGATGAGTGCCGTTTAACCCGAGAATGGCAACAAGGCTGAAACATCAGTAAGGAGGAGGAGTTGTGTGTTTTAGACTGGAATCAAAGGGACAAAGCTCGTTTGGTCTCAAATGACCTTCAAAAAGTGTATTAAGGTTCTTCGTGGTTCTTTCTTTAATTGAGAAAAACAGAAGAACCGCACTTTCCCTAACAATTATCTTAATGGATGACAATGCACCATCTGATGCTGTAAGGAAAATCTCTGCATCACAGGCTGCTGGGGTGTAAAAAGAGAGAGCTCAGGTGTGGCCTCCATTCTTCTCTGATCTCTAACCCAAATGTTCTAAGAGGATGGGAGCTAGTTCACATGCAGACAGCAGCTCTTTCAGATATCCTTCACAGATGGGGGAATTGTGACGCTGCTGCCCAAAAAGGTGTCCTATGTTAAGTAGCTTGACCTGTTAAAATGTTTTTGACTTGAATAATTTGATTTCAATCAATCAGCACCTAATCCTGCTAATTCAATAAGACTATTTTCAGTTCTTATGGTCTATCAAATGTTTTGAAACTCTGTTGCGCATTTGATGTTTTAATTTTGAAAAATAAAAAATATCCTTGAGAGGGTTAGTTTGTTCAGTCACAACTGAATTACATTATTGATCGGTGACTTGAAAATTATGTTGTCATTTGCATCAACCATTAAAGGAAATTAGAGAAAATATTTTTAGCATAATAATTTGAAACATGGTATTTATTCTAAATAAGGACTTGAACTAATGTGTGTAATTACCATTGTGAGGTCGTGTCCCAGAGAAAACAAATAGGGCTTCTCTTGAAGAACACTGTCATGCCAGCCTTTTTCTGTCACCAGACCGATGTACCAGTCCCTTTCATATTCCTCTAAAGTGCTGAACAGCTCATCAGGGGACTCCATTGGACCAAGACTTGCCTGATCAAACAACAGCTTGAAACTGAACCTAAGGGCAAATAAAAAGACAGATGATATGAGGAGCTTTTGGCACAGATCCACTGATCAAAATAATCAGAATCAAGAAATACAGAGCAGCAACTTTACCTGAAAGCTTGAAGCGTGAGCTGGTAAAGTTCTTTGCTTGAGGACAGCCAGTCGAATCCCTCTGTCCATGGTACATCTCCACAATAAAGCCTGTAGATATAACTTGGACTGGTGAAAGCAGATTCTGCCCCCAATGAAATGAGACACGAGAGTGCAACCTTTACATGCAGTTCTTTCAAAACATCATCCTCCTTCAGGGCTTTTGTCATATCCTCTGAGGTCTCCCCTTGAACAGCAAGTCCAAACCGCCCCAAGGTAAATCGAAACCATTCCTCTGGAAATAAAGCCCTCAGAGACAATAAGCGAGATGGGAGTAATGGTGCCGTCCTCCACCCTGGCGGTAGGTTGAATACCTCAGACTGAGGGCAGCTGAAGTGCAGATGAGGACTTTCTCTGAAAATGTCCGGGTTTCTGCCTTTATCAACAGCTGGCATCCCGATGCCCAGTCCCAAAGGCTGCAGTGGCTGCAGGGCAGAAAGAGCCATGTTTTCAAACAGACTGTCCATTTCTACAGAGCCTGGCAGAGAGGCCCCCGTTTGCAGCGCTGAGTGTCCTGGTTGGGCTTCTGCCGTCACTAATGCCACAGTCCGTCTGGCTGGTTGCGGTCCAAATAAGTCATCCTCGTCTGACCAATCCCCAAAAGAAGTCAAACTAGAGCTATCCTGTCTGAATCTAAGAGAAGATAGATTGGATTCCACCACAACAGTCTCAGGTGGCTGGTTATAAGTAGTCTGGGCAAACTGTGAAGACTGGGATTTCACTCCGATCCCTGACCCCTCTTCATTGCTCCATAAAAAGCCTTTATGTCTCTGCACACAATATCGGAGGAGCAACCAGACGAGTGCTTTCATGAAATCGTCCTGAAGCTTCCTCAAGTTCTCATGAGAGTCGATGATACCAGAGAGCACATTTCGGGCATCAGAGTAGACTCGTACAGCAAGTGCAGCACATGGGGTGAGGACATTTCCCCAGTGCATGTTAAATCCTTTAGGGAAACCGAGCCGCTCCGGGCGTTCAAAAGCAGCTTCAAACACCTCATCTACCCTGCGTGCTTCCACTGTATGGCAAGATGTCTCCTGCAGTTCAAGACCCTCCAAAATACAAAAAAATAAAACCCCACCATGTTATTTATTATAATGTCAAATGCCTGCAAAGAGGTTTAAACAGACAAACTGAAAGTCACAGTACCTTAATGTTAACTGTGCAGTAGCCATATCCTCTCTCTAGTATCATTATCCACACCATACGGTCCTGAAAGCGGCCGAGGAAATGAGACCCTGGGGCTAAAGAACCTACAAATGCAGAGAAAATCACGCCTCATCAGCAAATTTAACATGAAGGGAGGCGTGACATGTAAAACCACAAGAAAAGCTGTGTCCCTCTACTGTGACAATAACCTGCAGACTGGAGCTGCTTAGACGTGCACTGCCAAAGCATCATAGGCAGGTTACTGTTCTGTTTTAACTGGATGAATGCACACAGATCTAAATATTAAACATGTCGTTGTCCTTAGCCTTCCATTCTCTCAATCTCCTCTTTTTTTCATACAATGTGGGCATTTTTAGTTTTTTTTAGAGACAGAAGACAGATGTTTGTTTCTGCATAAGATTCACAATAGTGGCAAGGTGAAGAAGGCTTTTGTTTTAAGCTGACGAACGCTTGCATGGCTCAAGGATAATGTCACGTCCCATAATGACATCTCGGAATAGTTTCAGCCACTACCTCGTGATGTGAAGCGACAGATTGGGCAGATTGCTTTCCTGCTCACTGCTCCATAGCCTCTAGTGTGAGTGAGGCAAAAACTACAAACTGACATCTTGACTGTGAGCATCAAACAAGAAAATGTTCTAAATAATGCATCACATCTACATTTCCAAAGCTCACATTAAACAATAAGACTAAGAACTGCATTACCTCTGCAATTTTATTCATTTTTGAATAATCAACCCATAAAAATCCTGTTTTTACTTGTACTTTTTTTTCCCACTCCCCCCTTGATTACAAAACAATATCCTAGGAGTAGCATTGTAGCCTTGCAGTATTATGCAGTTAATGTTGTGGAAACATTTGGATGTAATGAATACAGATATGAGCTTTTTTTTGGGTCACTTCACAGGAAGCTCAATTCGATGATGTAAGCTCACATTACTGCCAGTGCTCCCAAAAGGCTGCTCACAACAGCGATACTCTTAGTATTTAAGCATATGAGGTGATGCCTCACTGCTCTTTGATCTGCATACAGTGGCCACTTGACCCATGGGAAAGGTCTGTCACTACAATTATAAGAGAAGTCAAAATACACTAAAATCATTACACAAAATGATAAAAAATACGTTTTGTAAGCTTTTTCAACAGGTATTTTTGTTTCAGTGCTTTCCTGCTTTATAAAAAGATGGAATATAATGGGCTTCGCTACTTAAAATATTAAATGATTGATACCAAACCCTTTTAGAGGACATATTAGTCTTTTTTATTTAGAGAATGGACATTATAAGCTTATTGCTTCTACCTTTATGGACGTTTTTTTCTTTTCATAAGGACATACATTGTATATGTATTTTCTTTTATTAAAAAAGATGTCTGAATAAAGTACATAGCAATGATCATACTGTTACAAAGTAATCTTTCTTAAGCTGCAGCTGTTCCCTTTGAAAAACTCACATATCCTGCAGTAGCAGCACAGCACCATGCAAGTGTGTGCAAAAAAAAGGTTAGCAAGTCAAACTCAGAGTGACAGAACAATACTTGGTAAGGGAGTGATATGTTCAACTGTGCTTGCTCACCCTCACGCATACACGTCTTTCTGGATCTGTCTCTACTTCTGTTGCAGCTTTAGAAATGTATGAGCAGATACACTTTGACAACCCCATTTTACCTCAAGTTACACACAAGTTACTTATGCACAACAAAGGCACATCAGTCTCACCTTGAACGGACTGTAAAAAAGGATAAACGATTTTAAGACACTCTTTCACTGCCAAGCAAGAACAGACAGAAAAGATATCAGGAGTGAAATACTAACCAAGGGACCCTCTTGCAAAGGCAGTCTTTAGTGCTGTGGCCAAACTTCCACTCATTTGCTGGTAGAAAATTGAATCTGGACAGGGACAGGCAGTTCCTACTGGGCCTGGCCAACTACGCTGCGGCCTGGGAAACCCCACAAGGAAAATAGGTAAAGTGAAGAGGGGCAGCAAAGGGGCGGAGATCAGGGCAGAGAGGGTCACCACTGCGAGCAGCAGTGGGCATAGGGATGCGTTCAGGGCCAAGAGCGTTCCTGCGGACTGACGGCGCTGCTTCTTCTCCGTCCAAGATGTCACTAATACAGTAAGGGTGAACTTCAGTTTGGCCAAAAACTGGTTCAATCTGTCAATCAAAAGGCCAACCTGGATCAGAAAGAAAGGCAACATGGCGTATGTATAGAAGAAAAACCCAATATTATATACGAGTGTTTGTCTAACACACATATATATATATATATATATATATATATATACACACACACACACACACACACACACACATACATACAACTTGCAGGATATGAAGTTTTGAATTGGACATATCATAATATTATGGAAATATTTCAGTGTCTACAGACATTAAATTAGCTGCAAAGGGGATGATGTAGCTTTCCTATTTTTCTTGGGGGAATCAAAACGAATTGGCTGATATCGGTAGAGTTGGATAAATTGATTTATCGGATTTTGGTTAAAGAAAATAAAGGCCATATAAAACAAAAACCCCAGTGGAAAGTAATGCATTTATATTGAGCTTACCAGCAGAAGCTGGACTCCAGTTCCTAAGTTGCCCCACCCTGGTAGTGGAGCATTTCCAGCTATAAGCTGCACCAAAACCACCAACACCATCTGGAGCAGGGCATCCTCTGAGCTCTGCCAAACCTGCAAAGCAACACAGAGCAAATATTCAGTTAACCACAGCTCAACATAAATAAATAAAAATGGAAATTTGGAGTGAATACCTCACACTTATTCCATTCCATTTTAAATAATGGTTTGTGATATGAGCTGTCAGTGTTTTATTATGAATATTAACTGAACATTGTGATCATATAGCAACATAAATTGAGAGCTGGAGTGAGTGCAAGAATACCACTCTAAAGGCTCGAATAAATCCCACACTGGTGGATACCCTGTGGAGCAACTGCAGAGATCTGTCCATTGACAGGAAAGCAATCATTGCAAATGGAGACACTGAAATCAAACACACAGCAGGAGCTGGTTATACACCTTCACAAACAGACTTGTATAAGACATGATTTTCACATTTAAAACAAACAAAGGCAAAAAGAATAAACATAAACAATATGTAACTTATGACATATTTACCAAGATAGACAAGGATTCTTCTGATGGCAGCAGCTATGTACAATCCTCTATTCTTTTGCTTGAAAGTTTGCACATTGGACATGCCTTTAGGGTAAAAGGGATTGAGCAATGCCCCTCCAAATATATAAGCCCCCTGAACCTCCCTTAGAGCCCAGCAGAAGCAGAAGAGTATGAGGAGAAGGTATCCAACAGGGCCTTGGGCTGATGAAATAAAGTTCTGAGACTGAGCTGAACCCAGGAAGTGATGCAACAGTCCTCCCTCTGCCATTGCTGCCAGCAGCAGGCTCAAATATAGCAACAGTTCCCTGCAGCCCAGATTCCAGCCAAATGAATTGGGAGGATGAGGTGACAACCCCCCTCTGTGCAATCCGTGGTCCCTGAAGGCTGCGCTGGGACCTTTGCAGAGAGTGCCAACTTGGCTCAGGTCCAGGCTCAGCAGTAATCCCATAGAGATGGAGAAAAGTACCACACCCAGTGCTGATGGGATAAAGTAATTACACACAGCTACGCCAATGGATACACCAAACATCAACAGCAGCCTGTGGGACAGTGTAAATACAGAAATTTAGGACCAATGAAAACAAGCTACTGTGACACTTGTCAGTTCAGTGCAACTACAGAAATGTGATGAGGGCTGCTTTTCCATAAAAATGATGAGGATAAGATAGGTTCAAACTGTCATGATAGATTAAAACTGTGTAATATTTAAACTTTTAGTTAAAAAAAACTGGGTACTGCTTCCCTTTTTAATGATGCTCATGACAGATATTTGAGCAAAAGTGTAAATGAGTATTAAATTACTTCAATTTTAAATATTTGTAACAGTACAACTAAAATAAAGTTTTAGAAAAACAAAACTTTTACAAAGGCAGTCAAGGAAAGTATTACTTGTAGCTTAAACACATGCCATCCCAAAGATAAGTTATTTATTGGGTTTACTATAAAACAACCATGAATAATAAAATGGATTAAAATCAGTTTCATGAGGCTGGCGATAAACTATCACTTTCAGTGTGTACCTGAGGTTGCTAGACATGGGCGAGCCTCCTAAACCAAAAACAAGAATCTGTTCCATGACCCAGAGAAGCAGTGCATCCAGGGGAGGTAGTATGCCTACTGCCCATAATAGGGGTAGGAAGAGGAACAGCACATGAAGAGTCTGGCTGGCCAGTTGGAGCTCAGGGATAGGGTCTGAGAACCTTAAAAAACAACCAAATATAAACATGAATATAGCCAAAAACACAAAGTTGTCTTTAATATTATGCAAGTGTTGTTTTTCTCACCGATTGGCCAAGTCCACAGCAATGAAAATAAAAATGTAGAGGGGCCGATTGAGTGGTGTGATCTCATATGTATCCTGTGCCTGGAAAGTGGCCGTCTCTGTAGCAGTATTTACAATGAGGGAATATTCTGCTACACATAGAGCCACCCAGCTAAGAACAAACACTACCAAGGAGACACCAACACTGCCATAGAGAGCAGTCAGTCTCCCCAGAAACACATACCATGTCCCAAAGCCACAGAGAACTCCGGCTAGTACTGTATGCAGCACAACATTAAGTCCAAACCGTTTCCCTGGAGCAATGAATCGAACCGTTTCGGGGCTGACACAGTGGGTGAATTCCACTTCCTCTTCATCCACCAGGATGTTGGGTGCACCAAGTCTCTCCACCGTGCCACTCCTCCGTGCAGCATACAGTGCCAGGGCCTGGACACCTGCTGCAGCAAAAAACATTAATGAACCAGAAAGTACAGCAGCAGGGAGTTCGTGAAGCAATTGCAGCTGGCAGAGCAGGGTGCCGATGCCCCCAAAAAGCCATGGTGTCAAGAACAAAACTGCTTGATTAACATATACATATGGTGGAGCACAGTAGCCCAACTTGAAGCGTGGTCCTCCCAACACTGTTTGAGGGAAACGTTTCCAGAAGAACTCCTGCTTGTACTCATTAAGAAGGGGCACATCTGGCCCCATTCTGACCATTCCCGAAAGGGTGGCAAGTCATCTCCATACAGCTGAAGGAGAGTTGCCATTCATCGTGTTCAACACAGTCAAAGATCCTTTAAAAAAAAAACAACAATCAATTAAGCTGTAAAGGATTAGTATTGAATTAAATGCACAGAAACATAATCATCATCAAATTTAACACTGTTTTGATGCTTCAGGCATTTACACACATTTATTCTGTGTCTTGAGATATATATATATATATATATATATATATATATATATATAAAATTTGACTGCCATAAGAAAATATTGAAGTAATGAAGTAATAATGGAAGCATTGTTTTATCATTGTATCTTACTGCAGGAACTATGATTTTATGAAGAAACTCAGTTGAACATAGCACCTGTGGAGCCATTTTTCTCAGAGCTCAGTCAGATAAAAAAAATACCTTTATTCCAGTGCATTAAACTAACCTCACTCACTCACATTCATATTTTGCTGGCATCTACAGTATATGGGTGAATCTGAAGAGCTTGCAGGGCAGTTCAGGAAAATGTCGTGTAGTTGTCATAAACAATTAGTGGATCATTTTTTCCTGACAACGGAGATTTTCGGTAAAACCATTAAAGCGACACTTAAAATGTATCAACGTTTGTACATGATGTTTAGCACAATTTTACGATAATGAGCAACAGCTATTGTGTTGCCAGGAGAACACATCAACAATGGCTTGTGGGTGCATTAAAGTGAGCTCATCTGCCTACAACGACACAGCAAAAATATTTTTAAAAAATTGCTCCAATCATCAAACAATTTAATTCTGAGTTTAAAAAAAATTCCTGAAGATTATTTATGCCTTTCCCCACGAATTTGCTAGCTCTACTATTGTTAGCTAACCAGACAGCACACCAGCTTGACTATCCGCTAGCTTCCTTTTTCTAACAGGAAAGTAACAGAGCATTAGCAACCGTGGATGACTAACTTACCGTTATCAGTGGAATGGCTAACACCAGATACACTATATGTTGTTATAGTGACGTTGTTGAAAAGTTTACAAAGAACAATATGGGAACTGTCAGAATTAACATTAGCCGTTAGCTAACAGCAAGAAAGCCAGGAAACGCAGGCGAGATACGTAGCCAGGTTGTAACCAATCAGAATAAAGGTAACAGGAAGATTAGTTTTCTGATTGGCTTAACCTGTATAACCCCGCCCTCCAGATACGCTGGTCTTGCCCATTCGACACATTTATGTTATACACACAGAAAGCGAACGGTCCAAGTCGATGAATGCAAGCATTCATTTTCAAAAGCAAACACAATTTGTTGTAAATATTATTAGATTAATGACGTATTAGCTAAATTTACATCAAATTGGAGCTACATAGGTAACGAAACACTTGTTGCACATTAAACTTAAATGTGTGTGTACATTTATTATATGGTCAGAATTATGTTGTGTAAAAATTATACAGTTATAATTTACCTGATATAGCAGTGTCAGTCAGTCAGTCGAGTATGAAAGATAGTACCGCTGTGATGATCAGTTCTTTCGGAGACGGGATCGTATTTAAAGAGCAGCTTTTAATACTGTAACCTTTAGATATGTTCTTTGCATTTCTAATTTCGTCCAATGTTATATTCTATTGTGTCTACCCTTAATCTTTCATTGTATTTCACACTGGCACTTGCTTATATTTTTTAAATCCTTAATACATGGACAAATCCAAAAACAAAAGGGATTAAAAATAATACACTTTAATTATTTATCCTTATTAGGCTATGTATTTCTTAACACAAACCGAGAAAATCCTACAAGTAGCCTACTTTATTATTTTATTAGAATGTAAGTGATTTTGTACAATGGCCATCAAAATAGTTTTTTTTATCTTAAAAATAGAGAGGAAAAAGAGGCTCATGATGTGATCACACAAAAGCCACCATATCAAGACAAAGAAACTTAACAACATGGGACAAAGAAGATTGAATTGTTGTTGTTCAGTGGGGCTTGGAGAATAAGAGTGGGCAGGAGCTTGAGTTTCCTTGTAATCTTTTAAAAAAAAGCTATTTCTACTCTGTGTGACACACAACAAACCTTAAAAATAGAGCAGCCTGTCAGTCAAGACAACATATAGTGCATAATATCATCTTTCCATATCCCCCTTTTTAAAAACATTACTAACACGTAAAATCTTAAAGAAAAAATCATGCAAATTTCATGAAATATAAAAGACAGACACCAAATTGAAGGTAACTGTTTAAAGCGAGTGAAAATTGATTTCCAAGAAAATTGGGTATTTGTCTGTTGTTGTTGTGTTTCTTTTTTCATTTTTTAGCCTTCTCAAACAAGCAATATACTACCTGTGATTGAAATAATGTGGTTAATGACACACAAGTTCAATAATGCGATAAATGACTCACAAGTCCAGGAATAAGAAGCAGTTAAGATTTAATGCTTCTGCGTGGTTTGCTCCTTTCCAAAATGTCTACACAAAATAAAAGCATTTCCCTTTTCATCCTAATTGTTAGTCTCTATTCACTCTTTATTCCACAGGAAACAAATTGCAGGAAAATGACAAGTAACAGCAATAATTCAATGACAGCCTTTGAAAGAAGCAATATGGCGAGACAAGACGCATTTGTGAGGTTAAAAAATGAGTTTGGGACATAATGTGTACCCTTTGAGGACAAAACAATCTTGATTTTGCTGATGACTTACAGAAGGGCATCATTAGGGGCAAAATAGTTTTTCTTTCTTTTTTTTTTTTTTTTACAAAATTGACTTAAAAGATTATGCTAAAAACATGTGGCATCAATCAAAGCACTTCTGAAGTTAATATAATTTGTAAGTTTGAAAAACTTGTGGAGTGTAAAGTTGTTCATTACACAAAAAATACTTTGATAAACATTCCCCAATGCAATGTTAACTTTGGCATCAGACATCAATCAGTGTCGTCATCCCTCATATTCCTTCCTAAAATTGGAACCTGAGTAGATTGCAGTAAAAACATGCTCCATTCAGCAATTATTCACAGAGTCTTGGACTAATGGTGCTCTGAATGCACAGACACAGCAAATGCAAGGAGTTAGTGGATCAGCAGTGATGGCCCCATACAGAGCATGTGTTTCTCTCTCTCTCTCTCTCTCTCTCTCTCTCTCTCTTTCACTGTGTGTGTGTGTGTGTGTGTGTTGATAATTCTGCCAGAGGAAAGGGGCATCATCTATAACTGATTCATAACAAGCACAAACATTTCTAATTACGAATCTAGATTCTAACTGGGGAGACCAGCTCACTTCCCCCTCTCTTCTTCTTTTGCTGTCTCTTCTTCTCTCTGTCGGTGCCTTCTGCCAGAACCAGGCTCCGTATCAGGCTGATGAAAACATAACCTGTCACATTCCATCCCATTAAACCAGCTACAAACCATGTGGTCTGCTCATGTGGAGGAGCAAGGAGAGGGAGGGAGACACTGAGAGCAGTGCATCTGGGTTCACTCAAAGGTGATGAATTATTCACATTTTTAATGCTAATGTCATTTTAATGTTAGAAATACTGACAGATATGCAGATATGCAACACACTGTGTAAAGTGGTACACTCACTATAAGCTCACAGCCTCTACAGCCGAATTAGAAATTGTTATATTATAACATCCCGGGTGAACATACTGTACACAAATATGGAATGTGTAATTATCCCTTGCGATACCTAATGCATTAGAGCACTCACACTGAGCCCCCAAATCTGTGTACTGAGTCCATCAGCTGCCATTTGATGTCAGGCAGAGCAAGGTAATGGCAGTGCACTCACTTGCGAAGTCATTAGCCCCGCTTAATGCTGGGAATTAACACAAATTAAGTGATGTTAAGTACATGCATTAGAGGAGCTTGTTTGGGAAGAGCTTTTCACTTTTGCAGTGTAAAGCTGACTGTTGCCTCAAATGTTGAGCAACAACAGGGGACACAAAAATAAAGTTCACATAACCTCCATCCAAATGCTAAATAACCATCTACAGAGGAAAAAAATATTTATTCAGTGTTGATTTTCAGTCTCAGTAGAGCTCTAAGGACACCTAGTGGTCATGCTAATGCCATTAGCAGTGGGTTCAGTGTGTTTTTTGTTCTGCAGTGGCTTCTGTTAGAGCTACAGTTTGGGTTAAATAGCTTTTTTTTTTCCCAAAAGGAGAGTCTGTCACAACCCTTTCTGTTTTTTACAAGAGTTTTCTGAGAGGCATTTGAAAAGGAAAGTTACACAGATGTATATTATAATACCAGCTTGCACGGTAAAAGCAAATAAATATGTGTAACATTAAAGCTTTATCTAATAGTAAGGAATCAATTTCCAATAAGCTATGCTTGTATTTATCAATTTAATAGTCTCCCAATGCAGAACAATATGCAATATAGAGCTAATCTTATATTCAAAATTTTATTTCTGTCTTTTATTTCTCTTTTCTTCTTATTACCTGCAACGTACTGGAGTACACCAACAGGAAAAAGGAAGGATTATATTAGTTAATTTCTAGTTACAACACACTGAATTTATCATTGGAGACAAAACTGCAGTGGGTTTTTCAAAAAGAGGCTAACATGATGAAACTGACAATCTGTGAAATCCATTTGGACCTTATTCAAGATTACATCTTTATCTGAGGGACTGCAGATTATTGTCCACAGAGAGGTGTGCTAAAGCGGGATTATCCACTTGTTGGGGATGCATTTGACCCAACGGATGCAACATGCCAGCCTCACACGCTCTTACATCTGTGGATGTTTTTTTTTTTACTTGCATGGGGCAAAGGGGGGGATAGCAGTTGAAATGACACCAATACCTCTCATCCTCAGATTACCATGGTTTGTGATCTCCATATGTAGAAAGAAAATAAAGTCATAGTATTATTAATGCTTTGGAGAAGACATGCACAACATCAAGCTACCTAATTTAGTTTGCATTGAAATAAGTGGTTGTTTAACCCGCCAATACTGAGATCAGCAAAAGAAAATAATGATCGATACTTAATTCTGAATTTTTTTTATTGTTTTGACAAAAAACAAAATCTAACTAGATAAATTTTCATCTAAATTAAATCAAGCTCACAAAAATGAATGTCCCGCGTTTAGATATACCACAACACAGACATGGTTGGACTATGTTCTGATCAATGCATAATCTACTTCTTCCAGCTGTTACATAGGTGGAGGAGGATTGCCACCATGAGGGAATCTGGAAAATAAGTGTAAACAAAGTGTTACTTTGCAGATATCTACCCTTTATGTATTTTGAAAGATGTTCATGAAAGTATTGTCTTTAACAACCTGCTGTCATACTCTTCTTTGGTTGATGGCCAGTTGCTTCCTTTTCTTCGACTGTGTCTCAAGTTACTGTCAGTTTGTCTGTTTTCAGCAACATTACTGTTTTTGTGCCTCTTGTCTGATTTTGGAGATGAATGCAGACAAGGAAGAATCATAAGAGACAGTGCAAACAGCAGTTACCTGATCTAATACTGTAAATTAAACTATATTCTGAACTTCCTTCTTCATATAGAGAGCTGTACAGGTTCATTTAAAGTTAATTTTTTCCTTGTGAAACTAAGATGTGCAACAAGAAAAACTTTACACAGGTCTGTGTGCAGTGGTTCTTACCTGGAAAGGTGGGCAGGGTGCTGTGCATAAAGTACTGTAGCCCCCCACTTACACTCATTAGAGTCGTGTTACGAGGCAAAATGGATAGCAATCCAGGAAGGTTGTTTTCAGCAGAGGAGACAGATGCTCCAGGATGCTGAGAGTTTTGCTTTAAAAGTAAAACATTGAACAAAAGGCATAAGCAACATACAAAAAAACTGCTTTAAGAGCATAAACAAATATATAATCTGTGAAAATGATTTCTTTAGTACGTGCAGGATCAACAAAAAAAAACTTGACCTCACTGACACATCATTACTGTAACTGCTTTGTTTTGCTTTCTGTCGATCCGCTCATAAATAAGTCACAGTGTGTCGTAATGTGTGTATTCACCCACACATTTGGCACGAGATGGTTGATTAGATTGCTAGTTGTTCCATGTATATAAGCATCTTATAGGGAAACAGTCATTACTACGCACCAGTAACAATGTTCAAATGAAGGCAACAGCAGTTGCTCATATTGAGAGTGACAACTGAAATGGCTTTCATGGGAGTCACAAGAGGGAGGTATGTGTGTTTTTAATGAGAAAACCAAGGATCTCCGCTCTGTCATTTCCATATCTACGATTAACAAACAGAGGGGGTCGAGTTGACCTGGCTAATACGGGGTAAATCCAATGGTGCATTATCGGCCGGGCACATTTCATCTAATCAGCAGGATGATGCTAGCAGGCTTAGATTGCTTTTAATTCAGAGCTGCAGGAGCATTACCGCCCTACTCCCTCATTACATGAACATAAATCAGTCAGACTGAAATGAAAGAGTTTGATCCAGGCCTTCCTCTTTTTGTGGTGGCTTTGGTTTGGCTGTTGACATGTCTCTGTCTATCATCTAGTCGTGACTGAAATAGTAGACTCGTTTCCTGATGTAACTTCACATAAAACATTTAGATTTTTAGAATACTTTTCTTTTTGCTGTGAATGTGGTGATGTAGCCTAAATTTTACATAATTAGTCGCAAGTCTCAACATTACTTTGCTCATGAACCTTAATATGAATCAAGACACATTGAAAGTTTCATATTATAGCTTTGTAAGAAGATATGCAGAGGTATATGTTTAAAAAGTAATTATAGGATGTTCCTGAAGTTAAAGTTTTTTAGAGTTATTATTGTGTGCATGTTTACAGCTCCTACAGATGAATCTGCACTGAGGAGTTCAGCTCTGGTTCGTTCCTCCAGAGTGACCAACACTCCATCAAGGACTTGTAACTGGGACAAACGGAGTACCACTGGTGATCTGTGGAGAGAATTTCGGGAAACCTGAAAAGGAAAAAAATAAAAAAGTTTGATGCACTGGTTACAAACTCTGATCCCAACTTAAATCTTTCATTTTAATCATCTGGAATAAATATGATGCTATGTGGGTCCCAGCCTTGCTATTGCATTTTACAAGTGACCCAGCTGACAACAGTAGATAGGTCCCTTCCCAACTGGGGGAAACTCTCTGGCCGGAGTATAAACCCACAGCAACAGAACTGCATGTTCCTGCAGGGCACTGCTGCTGTGGTTAAGTTGTGATCGCGTGATGAAGAGTGTTCGTTGGAAAACAGAAGACACACTTTGGCTAAGCAACATAGGAGATGAGCTACTTCATGTGAGCAACAACCGAAACTATTGTCTCCAGGGTGGCTGTTTGCCTCTAGTCCCTGGCAGAAATAATACTCTGCCCCATGAGAAGAGATGGGGGTTGTCACAGCTGGGCATTACCCCGTGGACAACAGAGAGGCCTTGGCCTGTAGGCTCTACTCATGCTTGATCCAAGAACTCCAGATGGGGGATGTAACAAGGGCAATAGTTCCCTGCCATTTGGTCATCAAACTAGTCTCTGATGCCAGTCTGAGATGCAGCAGACGGCCTATCGTGTAATCACTTAATTTAGAGTTCTGGATGTTGCGCTTGAGAAACTGAGCTGGTAAATTTGGTTTATGGGAAATGTGTTTCCCATTAAACAGCTCAAACTGTCCCGGCAGCTAAAAAATTCATAACACAGTGACAGAGTATCACAGTTAGGAAAATAAATAAATAAATAAATAAATGAAAATCAGATTATAATCTTCACTAGGTCAGAAGACCTAATTGGGTTTAATGGAGAAACTAAAACCCAGTAATACTTACAGGATTGCCAACCACAGAGAGCTCTGTCAGAGAAGGAAGAACATCTAATTTGTCAAGTTCTGCAATGTCCTGTAAAGTAACATATTATTGTAAGTTCTCCCTCATTCACTGCCCCCTCACTTTAACTATTCCTCCCTTCTGGTTGCAGCCTGTTGTGTGTTGATAACGGAGGCATACGCACTGGGCCAAGAACCTTTCAGAATTTAGGAGTAGGGAGGATGGAAGCAGCTGATGGAGGAGATTATATGTGTGAGCTTGCATTAATCTCATGAGAGAGTTTGGGCATGCAACAGGGCATAGGGGTGTTTTCTCTCGTTCCAAGCTTTATGCTCGGACTTGGCTGTGATTCAAAGACGCCCCCACTGTTGGGGCCGATGCTCTGGGATGATTGCTGTATTTTATGTCCTAATTGAATGCGTGAAAACATTAAGGAAGTGAAGCGAAGAAGGAACTGGCAACAAAAGTGCAAATCACTCGCCCTGGGTGAGGAGATGCAGACGGAGAAGCTGATTACACGTTGCCCTGATTGTTCCCCTCTTTCTTCATACACACAGCCATGACCTTCAATCAAACTTGATTCTCCTTAATACTACCCCTTGCATGCCACAGTGGGTGGTAATCGCTCATGATTACTATACTTCATGTCTTACTTTGCAAATGCAGGGGAAAAGTAATACTGCCCGCACGCTGAATAAAAAACATTCTTAAACATCTGACACATATGAACCAATCAGTAAAAGTTGGCAATAAATCAAAAACTGCCACAAAGGATAAATGTGACCTTCCAAATAACCTCAGAGACACTCTGTGCGGTGTCTCTTAGATGGTTTAATTTGATATGCCATTTTCCTAAAATAGTCAATATTAACACAGACACACACTCACAAAATCAGAATACCTGGAGCTTGTTCTTGTCTAGGAAGAGTTTGCGTAGCTCAGTCAGGGGATCAAGATTATTTAGCTCTCGGATCCTGTTTTCTGCAAGGTGCAGTTCGAGTAGGACACTCTGTGTTGTGAAGGAGTTCTTGGCCAAAGCTTTAATTCGGTTTTTGTCTAACACAAGCTCTCTGAGCTGGTGAAGCCCCTCCAAGCCCTCTACTTGGCTAATCTCATTGCCTGTAAAGAGACAAAATAACTCATAAAAACAATGAAAAGGCATCTCTGATCATAATTTTAATAAACTGGATTGCACACATTACGCCACCATTTTTATTTGTTATGAACATTTGTCTGGTATTGCTCGCAAATCTTCCTCCTGCTGTAAAAAAGTCCTGAAATTACAGAGAGTTTCCAAAGGTTTCTCAGAAAAGAAGAATAATGTTGGCTTTGTGGGGAAAATCACCCCAACAGACCAAAGCTCAATCAAAAGCTATCAAAGGCTGTTGAAAAGAAAGTCAGGCGTTCTTTTCTTCGAGTCTCATCACCCACCTGGCCTTAGGTCTATGGGAGACTTTGCTCTTTTAGTGATCGCCTTTTCACAGGCTCTATACCTTTTTTTTTGTTGGCTTTGAGTGGAAGGGGTGTTACATGAACTGTACATACCTTGGAGGAAGAGCGCTTTAAGATTGGTGAGCCTGCTGAGCTGCAGATTGGTCATATTGGAGATGCCATTGTAACTCAAATGAAGCACCTCCAGGCTTCCCATCAGTGGTTCCAGGCTGCCTGTGGGTCCAGGATCCCTTCAACAGAAAGGAGAAAAACTGTTTCTAACCTTTGTGGTTAAACCAACATCTTTTTCTCCCACCTGCTGCTGTCTTAACTGGTTGGCCTTCACAGGTGCAGACAGACTCATCACAATCTTACTCTGGCCAAACAAAAAGATGACGATAACAGTTCTGCTTGATTTTTACAAAAACAAATAAATGAATAGGTTTATATGTTCAGTTAGTTTTAAAGACTAAAAGAAGATCTAAATAATTGTTTAGTCATTTTTTATGTTTGTACATTATTGAGAAGAGAAATCTCCGACAATTGTGCAAAATTGTCAAGACACCTCATATTTTAGCTGGCTGGTGCTGCCCCCTAGTGGCAACCTCCATAAAGTAACCTCCCAACTGTAAGAAGAAGATAATATATATATATATTTATATATAAATATATATATTTAATGAGATCTCTCCTTTAGATAAATGATTCATTTTACATTTATATTGATACCTATTGGCTTTAGATGGGCTCTGTTGGCCATACCCACTGGAGTGAACTTTGCTGTGGAGTATCTGTCTGTTTGTCAAATGAGCATGCGTCTTCTGCCGGGGTAAAATTGAGTCAATGTGGTTGTAGTTCAGACACAGAGCCTGGAAAGAAGACAGTGTGAAAAATAGATTTAGCTAAGGCTCGTTGCTCGACAATCTGTTGACAAGTTACCCACAGTGCGACTTCTACCTTAATGTTGGGCAGATGGATGAGCCCTGAGAAGGAGGTGAGATTGTTGTGGTCTAAATTGACACTCCACAGGTTACAGAAGAGGTCTGCTGGAGATAGATCAACCATTCTGGGGGATGGATGGTGGAAGTTTCTTTGCTGAGTTTTTCATAACATTATTAATCATCAGTACAAATAGTTGAATAAAATAAAAAAACAAAGTTATAATTTATTAATATAATTGGATATTGTTGTCAACCAGGTTTTTACCTGATGGAGCATGACTGAAGCGTCAGGAAGGTGATTTCTGTGAAGTCAGAGTGGCCAAGCTCCTCTGCAACTGTGTCAGTGGTTAGTCTTCCCCTAAACATATTATTTGCACTTTCACACTCACTTACTTCCTGGAGAAAACAACACAGAGAGAGCAGTGAAGGCAAAATATTGGAGATAGGCGTTTTTGTGAGAGGTTGTGTTGTGTTTTGGTGCGTACCACTGTGATTCCATCCAGAGCTTTAAGGGAGGGCAGATGAAACACAACATATACGCGATAGTTTTCCAGTTTCTGCACTAAAGGATTTCCATAGAGATCCAGAATGATAAGATTTGTCAATTCCTAATTAGATAAAAAGCAGTATATTAGCTCACAGACAATGATGTTGGGAAATCTGAAATATACCCTCCTCACTTTGAGATAGTAAAGGTCTCTTGATGTAGAAATCTGATTGCCTCCAACATAGAGTTCAAGAAGAGACTGGAGTCTCTGGATGCCATGCAGAGATGTGATGCAGTTGTTCTCCATAGAGAGGAAGGTAAGACTGGGTAGCTGATCAAAAACTGAGGCATCTAGACTGGACAGCTGATTTCCATCTAAACTCAATTTATTCAGGTAATTCAGTTGTGTTAGGCCTAGACACGAAGAGAAGAGCAAAATGGGTTTGGAAATTAAGATGGTTAATGTGTTATGGGTTTGTCAGTATAAAAGATAAGTTATTATGTGATTTTTCAGTGTATTATTGAGTGTGACAGACCAGTGAGTGAGCTAATGCTGTTGTTGTTTAGGAAAAGTTCCTCCAGTTTCAAGCAGCTATCAAGACCTTCCACTTTAGTGATGTCGTTATCATTAAAGGAGGCCCAGCGAAGGTTTTCCAGCTTTTTTAGATTGCTCAGCTTTGAAATGCTTTGGTTGTCAAGATTCAGGGTGGTGATCTGTTAAAATATTACATCTCAAACAAATAAAATAACATATAAACTAGTAAAGGTTAATTAATTAATCATATTTATAATGGCCAAAAAGTGGCAATATTGCACATTATCACAATTCCCTTTGTTAATAAGAAGTTTTCATGCTGAAACCTACCTTTGAGATCCAGTCTGGCTCCAGTTCTTTGATGCATCTCCAGGGTGCTGGACTCAAACGAGATATGAGTTGAGTTGTTGACAGCAGACTGAGTTTGCGGGGACGTTCGCAGTCAGTCCGAGAATGTTTCAAGAGAGTTCCCTGAAAGTGACAAATGTGTCTCAGGAACAGGCCTGCTTGAGGTTTCTTGGCTTGATCAATTTACATTTCCTCTGATCAGATGAACAAAAAACCGACTCAGATCGGTTCAAATGAATAAATCCAAAAGATATGTCTTTTTAAGTCACAAAGAACTATTTCCAAAAATCTAAACCTGGTTAATTTTGGATGCAGCAGTCATCTGAACTGCTTCAGCAGCCTCCTCCTCTGTTATTAGCAACCCATCCAGGTGTGTGAGGGTTGTGAGATGGCCCAGTATGCTCATCCTCACCGTCTCTGGCTGAAAGAAGAAAAAACACCACTACATACTATATGTGAATAACAGCTATGCTAGACAGCAGAATTTATATCATGCACTTGCTGAATGTGTAATATGTATTAGTGCTGTCTGCTGATATGTAAATACCTGTAATTATATAGCTGTATTTATATAGCACTTTTCCAGTCATGCCAACCGCTCTAAGCACTTTACACTACTTGTCACAGTCACTCATTCACACACACACACATTGAAACCACAGTACATACCCTTTTCCATGGATTATATCGTGTGTCCAGGTTAAGCAGAGTAGGTGTGTGTCTCCTCAGCACAGCTGCATCCTCTCTGGCTTTGGTCAGCTTGTTCCAGCACACATTGAGCTGCTTAAGCTGCCCCAATCCCCGCAGCCCTTCCAGAGATACTAACTGGTTAAAGCTGGCATCCAAAACTTGGAGGTTTGGCTGCGAACAGTGACAGCACCTTTTATAATTCCCCTTTACATTATGGTCCAAAAGGTTTGCAGCCTATACATGTGCTACAATACCGCCTACAGGTAAGTGCAAAGTTAACATGTTCCTTTGCATTTTCTTAAATACGCTTTATTTAGATTTTTTTACCAGGTGAGAAATGTCGTCAAGGCCTGTGAAGTCATTGAAGCTGATGGTGAGATGTCTCAGCGCTGTGAGGCTGGAAATCTCTTTTAATTTTTGCAGATTGTTGCCATGAAGGTTAAGCACCTGCAGATTCAATACATCAATGATATTCAAGTGCAAGAAATGACTTTAAAATCCAACACTTGAAAAATAGCAGAAGACTCACGGTGATCTGGCTGAGGATATTGGCTCTGGCTGCTTTTAGCAAAATTTTGTCATCTAAGCTACACAATCTGGGCTGCAGTTTCAGCACCGGTTCCATGTCGAGGGTTCTTCTGTCTAAGATGACGTCACTGGAAGGAATAATACTTTCTTCTGTGTAATGCCCTCTTAGTGCAGACTGATTATCCTAAAAAGAAAACAAAAGTGCAATTTTACTTGAGCTTTTTTCCCATTTAATACGACTCACTGCCAGATTTAGCCGAGACAACCTTTTTAATTTGACGAATGTTTGATTTTAAAAAGTTTTATTCTGAATAGGTCTGAATCCGAGCTCGATCATAATTATGTATCATATCAGTTATCAAACAGTTTGGAGAAAATGTATCAATTACCTTAGATATATACTCAAAATATACGATGTACTCTGGTAGGACAATTTCATGATCAAACACAAACCACTGCTTTCGACGGATATTGCACTCAGGTCCTGCGTGGGTTTTGGATGAGCAGAATTTATCTGAAGGAAAAACAAGCAAAAAGCTTTACCGATACAAACAAAACCAGTTATTGTTGCGCCTTTTTATTTATTGTTTACCATCATTCAAAGCACACTTGCGCTTGACATCCATGTTTTGATACACGGAGAAGACTTTGGCATAGCTGCTTTTGTCTGTCAGCTGTCCATCACGGATGGGCATGCTGTTCCCCACAAACACCTTGGATACAATAACATGACCTACAAATACAAAGAATATAAACATTTTAGACAATAAAAAGCCAAGAAAATAATGAGGTCAAACAAGGAGGATATTTGTCCCCATTCACTTTTCCTCTCTATCTTGATGATTGCTTGTATTTTGGCAGGTAATTTACAGCTGAACTATATTTCACATGCAGATGATCTTGGTTTGAGTTTACATGTTCTATCAAAGTATGGGTTTTCTCTGGGTACTCTAGCTTTCCAGCACATTAGATTAATTATCTACTCTAAATTCTCCCAAAGAGCAAGTGTGAGATTGGTGGTATGACTCTCTATGTTGGCCCTGCAAAGAACCCGTCTAGGGTTTACTCCGCCTTTTGACTGCAAACTGCTGGGATCAGCTCCAGCAAAATAAGATGAAGTGATGTTTTTTCCAGGGTACACTTGCTCTTTTGTGGTGAAATTGCAGGAAAGTTTGCCTACAGAGATTTCAAGCTGCTTGTAATGATAACATGACAACAGGAAATAGCTGAGATGAGTAAGTCAATCATCACAAACTGAAGGTGTTGTAGAGACAATGACACGCTCTTTTTTTGTTATTCTTAACCTTGTTTATCTATCTATAATTTTTTTGTTTATAAATTTTAACCTTAACTCTGGAATCAAACTTGACTGATTAATTAATAAGAAAACATATAAAACCAACTCACCGTGCCTGAAAGGAATAGCATCTGTGCTTTGAGCAGAATTGCCTTGGCTGGCCTTGTGCAGCACATACTCAATTCTTGGCTGGTCAGTCACTCCCAGGCTATTGGATAAAGGTATAGCATTTTCTCTTCCCAAGGCCTTATAAAAAGAGTTAGTTTAGTAAAAAGTCAGCATGCTTTGAAAGTCAAGTGAATTAGAAGAAAAACTACAGAGCAAATTATATTTCTGCAGGCAAAACTGACTTTTATACGCAGACTACGTTATGTTAATTAGCAGACCTCTGATTTTAATTCTAACTGTATTAAAAAGAAGGAGAAAATAATACAAAAACACAACAGGTCAGAAGAGATGTGTCAGTCCCATTTGTTGCATTGTCTACAAGTATAGCAGAACTAACTGACTACTGATGAGCTCATATCTTGCGCCTCATCTTCAGTGATATAAGTCTGGGTATAAGCAGGCGTTAAGAAGGTGGATTCTTTCCAGCAGCACACTCACCTTTTGTTGCTGTGCTGTTTGGAAACCTTCCTCTATAATGCAAAAAATCTCCTCTTTGTCACATTTTTCAGGGTCAGCAATGCAGAATAAGTACTCTAGTTGACGTCTGTAATTCCTGCATAAAAGAGTCTTTTTACTGACTGTCACCATGCTAAGCTTGTCTCTGTAAAGATATTGTTAAAAGTTATCAATCTGCCTTTTTTTCTTTGCAGGTTTTACTTACTGTGAAAAAGTAAGAGATTCTTCATTGGCAAGCAGACAATGAAGCTTGTCCTCAAAGCGAAGCCTCAAAGCACTGTTGTGGATGCGGAAAACTTGATTTATCTTGATGTCAGTAATGTTATAGCTGGTGTAGTCTGAAGGGGCGAAGCGGGAAAGCAGGAGGTCACAACAAGAAGCAAACCTGTAACGTAGATAAAAAGAGTTTTTCTTTTCCTCTATACAAATATACAAGATAAGTGATGATGTAATTAATAATAGCACATAAGTACCATGGGTCTGTGGAGCATCCTTCTTCCAAACGGATATTTCCAACACTTTCAAGCTCCATCAACAGAAACTGCACCACATATTCTGTCTTTGTTGTAGCTTGGGCCATTTCTTGCTGATACCAAGCTTCAATGCTGAATATTAAATATAAAACATTACGCTTTTACACTTAAGAGTATTCAGAAAATCTGCTGTTATTTGTAAAAGTTTATTGTTCTGTTTATGAATAAATAAAAGGTTAACTAACTCATCCATCCTACTGGTCCATAATTTCAGTCTTTCCTTCAGTGCTTCAATCTTGAGATGTATTTTATGCACCAGGGCGGGATCACAACACAAATCAACCGCTGTGGTACTTCTGTCCCTCAGACTGTCTTCAATGCAGGTTTTTTCTCCTGGTTTGTCCTCCAACATACAACCAGATTTCTTGCAACTAAATGGCACCATGGTAAGCTCCCGTTCAAGCTAGAAATGTGTCCAAAGCAAATAGATGCTGAGCAATAGTTCTCCATGAAGAGCCAGTACATTTCAAGACATTTAGTTAATTGTACGTACATTTTTGAGGGCATGACTGAGAGTCTTGATGCAGTCTTCAGGTAAATGTAATAGAATTTTCTTCCTCTCCATCAGACATAATTGAGTCTCTGCAAGATTCCTCTGAGCAGTATGTACACGCATGTTGTAGTACATCATTTTCTTCATTACTGTGGACTAAAGAAAATATACTTTAGTTTGTAAAAAGGGCAAAAATGACAATAATAAAAAAAACTGGATATGTTTCTATCTATCTATCTATCTATCTATCTATCTATCTATCTATCTATCTATCTATCTATCTATCTATCTATCTAAGCTTGTTTATATTCAAATTGTTAGCCACTTCTTTTCCTAAGCTTATGACCCAAATAGAGTGATTCTAGACACTTTATTAATTTGTATTTGTTGTGTTAAAATCTTATTCATACCTACTTCATTCAAACATCACATATGCAATACATTAGTGCATTGGGTTTTCTAATCATTCCCTGAAACATTAAGTGTATCAAGCATGTTTAAAGTGGAAAAAAGGTTAAAACCGTATTAACTTTTTTTTGGACGGGTTCTGGGGAGCATAAAAAATAAAAAGGGAACATTATAAAGAATTAAAGCTAAGAGTCTAACAGCTTCTTAGGTAAGCTCGTCGTCCTGCAGGATTTCACAGCACCTCTGCCATTTCCTTGACTTGCTTGTCAGAGACGTCGTAAATGTCGAGCCGCTGGAGGCCAGGCATGTGGTAAAGAACATGTGTGGCATAGTTACACAGCAGACACACGGGGTTTGGGGTTGATGAGAGGTCCTTCAGTGCCAGTTCTTTCAGGCTGGGCAAAAGGCCGAGCAAACTCAGCTCCTGTTACAATAGAAAAAAAACATGGTGAAAGAGGAAGGCCTCTGTCCATCCAAGCTGTTCCCCAAATCATTGTTTTATTCCCCAAAATTACTTTTAAAATCTTTTGATATTTTCTGCAAACATCAGATTATGACCTAATTAAAAAGACCACATTGCCCATGTAAAAAGCAATTGTATTTTATTTATTTGTTTTTCATTAAAACAACCGGCCTCTGATTAAATAAGTTCATTGGTTAAAATGAATTTAGTCTGTAACCTTCTTGTTTTTGGACCACACTGAAAGCGATGTTGTATTATCTTATTTACAAAAAACAAACATCTTGAACCCCATTTTGTTGCCCTTGTAAACTCTCAGCTCACTGCAGCTGAAGATGTGTCACAATAATTACACTCCCTGAAGCTGGACTGGAGAAATAGGTAGTGTGATTTGAAGCTGATAAAAGCAAGTAGCCTACCACAAAGGTTTTTCTGAGCCTTGTCAAAATGACCTTGTACAAAACGCAACAGAATGCTCTGAATGAGCTTACCCATTGTTGCAGTGTGTTTAAAATGTATAACTAACATAAACCTTGATTGCATATATCAAACGTTCATCCATACAATAAATGCATTATAAGTTTAGAGCTGAATGAGACGTTTAAAAAAATGTAAATCTCACTTTAAAGCAGTCAAGTCCTGTTAATACAGACTCAGAGAAAACCTCATCTGACCAAGAGTCTATTCATTTCCAAGATTTTAACAGCCCTTTTTGTCCAAATATGGTTTATATATAGATATATAAAATATATCTATATATAAAATGGTTTAAAGGATTGGTTTGATGAATACGACCCGAGTGCCAGTCAAAGCAATTACAAAACATTTTTTGTTCTTCTTGTCAAAAGACCTTCAATGAAACAATAACTTGTTCTGAGTGAGCTTGTCAGGTACTGCATATAAAAAATTAGCATTATTAGAAACCCTCTATTTAATATTTTCGGTTTCTTTAATTAAATGAATGTATATTGTTGAGAGCAAAATGGAAAAACTGGTAATCAATATGCCAATAAAGGTCTTGAACCATCAGTCTACTGTAGAAATAAATACAAATCTGAACAGACGGAGACCCTGATAAGAATTTAGAAATGACCTTTTGTTAATGGATTCTCATAAGATCCTCAAAAAAGGAGTCAGAAAACTTTGAACTGAAAGGATTTCGGGGAGCATTGTTTCGGTTTTAGGTTTACCTTAAAGGAGCTGATCTTGTTCCCGGACAGATTGAGATTCTGAAGGCTGACATTGGCATCAAGGCTATGCCCTAAAAAGTAGCAAACAAAAATGATTTAATTTTCTTTTTAAATTGATCTCATCTCTTACTCTGGGTCTAACAACAAAGAAAGTCTACAATCTTACCAATCTTTTGGATAATGTTGTCAGCCAGATTCAATTCCTTAAGGTTTCTTAGTGTGTTCAAGCCCTTTGAGGGGAAAAAACAGAATAAAATACTAACAATTAATACAAAATTAAATGAAAATATAACAAATCAAATTTAACATGATAATGATGTTTTTGTGTTTTCTAGATAGATAGATAGATAGATAGATAGATAGATAGATAGATAGATAGATAGATAGATAGATAGATAGATAGATAG
>JBAMIG010000021.1:9824426-9845587 GCA_037177335.1 Kiunga ballochi | reverse complement strand
CCCCCCCCCCCCCCCCCCCCCCCCCCCCCCCCCCCCCCCCCCCCCCCCCCCCTCCCCCCCCCCCCCCCCCCCCACCCAACTCACAGCTTTAAGGTAACAAAGAAAAATTATTTGGACAAAATCTGTTCAGCTCATTGCTTAAATATTGAGCAGTTCTTTTTATACTTGTTAGCATCCTTTCCCCCCATTTGCATTTCAAAAGTTTCCCAGAGAGGAAACTATAAAGCCCGAACACATCCTAAAGGCACTAAATTAGAAACACTGTGCTGAAATGAACAGAGTCTCTTAACATGAATTATTAAAAACAAGCTCTTTGCCTTTTGAATTAAAAGTGAGCTACAGAGGAAACGACTACTTGAAGCATTAAATACCACCATGTCTAAATAAAAAGAACAGAGCTGGGTGTTAGCCACGGTTTTCCCTGCAACGTGGTACGAAGTCCTGCTACTTCAAGCTTTCTAAGACGCATATTCATTCTGTTTGGCGTGCTGCATGACATCAGACTATGAAATGACTTTTTTCATGCTTCAATGATCTGGTCCATGCTGCATTTCTAGCAAATATTCACAAAATGCATCATTAAATTCTTTTTTAAACAAGACATTATGATTCATCAGGACGCTTTTCTGTCTTACTCCTGCCTTACCCCTACAGTTACCAGTCTGAGGCTCTGTTATCGCTAAACCCTCCCTTTGTAAGACAAACGCCTTTGACCATCACCGCACATCATTCTACCCCCCGAGGCTGTTAATCGTTGCATGGATGGTTTGCTGCTACCGAAACAGTAGTGTGGTGTTTACAATTTGCCCCGCCGCTCTTCCCTCCCCCAATACACCGACATACACGTACGCACTATCCCCGCTCCTTCTGTTCTAGCCAGCACCGCTCCACAGCATCAGTCTTTGTGCTTCGCAAGCCGGCAGCACCTTGGAAACCTCTCCTCCCTCCCTCTCTTCCTCTCCCACCCCCCCATGTCGTCTCAGCCTCTCTCCTGCATCCTTTTCCACCATTCATGCCTCTCTGGGATAAGTGAGTGAGTCAGTTTCACCAAAGAGGGAAACAAAGAAGAGAAAGGGAGACCGTAAAGAGAAAGACAGACGGAACAGGGACCTGACTGAGCACCAGCATGCAGGCCACTGCAGACGTGACCAAGAAGGAGTGCTCTTGGAGCAGCTGGAAAGGCCAGGGTACTGACGTGTTTACTGTGATTTACTCGGCATTTGTTTTATGGCGGAGAGAGAGGGACTGTTATTCCTGCATGCGTGTTTAATATTCATAGAAGTGCAAGTGTGTTGTGTCGAGCCTGTGCATGTTTATTGCATCTGCACATTTCATATCTAATTGTAAGTGTTCAGAAATGCCTTTCCACCTGCTACTTTCCTTTACGTGGACACGCCCTTCGCCTTTCTGCTCGATGTGTGTGCAACCCTAAAAAGCAAAAATCAAAGAGGACAGATGGGTGAGGGACACTGATAGGTGTTTTGGAAAGTAACCTTGCACAGCAGCATGCTGGGTGCCATCTGCTTTGGGTGCACCCTTATCACGGACACCAGTTTTATGGACCCAGGCGTGCCATTGTTGATATCCTCCCCATTGTGTAATTGTGCGGGAGAGCTGGTTTATACGTCACATGCTCTGTTTTTGTTTAACAAGGCGGTCAGAGCATCCGGACTGCACTGACAGACTGTCTCCATGGTAACCGGGGCACACCCATCCCGATTACATCAACCCCTGTCTCCTTTGCCGTGATAGCACCTTGCAGAGACTGGGCACGTCAGGCACATCTTCTGGGTGTCTGTTTCCGTAGGTCAGATGGCTCAGAAAAGGGACCAGGAGAGAAGATGGCGCCTCCACAGCCACGCGGAATATGGTTTATTATCTGTCACCGTCTTAGGTTCGACTAAGCACACAGAATAATCTGTTCCTTATATCACAGCAGGCATCATAACAGCATCTGATTGGGGTTGTGCAGCTTATGAGCTGTGAAAACAAATTAACCCATTTGGTGTTTTTCTGCTGAGTCATTATCCATTTAATAAGCTGACTCAGGCTGAATAACATGAAGCTCCTGATCTCTCCTGAGCTCTGATATCCACAGCATGCAATAAATGTCAGCAAATTAAATTTGTACAGTAAAGATCTCAATAAACTCAATCACTTTATCTTTACTCATCTTAAAGCTGGAGGTTCAAGTCATTCTCATTGCAGAGACCATGATTGGCTCACTGCCACCAAACTCCTTTGGGTTGATCAAACTGCACCGAGTCCAGAAAGGATGACTCAGAAGTGATTAAATAGATTGTATCCAATATGTTGTCCCATTCGGGTAGCTTTCCACTGTGTGCACAAAGAAGATGATGCTTCAGGCATTTTTGTGTACATATATAAAATCTCTTGCTGACATGATTGTGTTGTGCACAACTTTCAGACTGATTTTTAAAACTGTATTAACTCGTCGTAAGGCTGAGGTTTTTCTCTGTATCACAAATTATCACAAACTTTAATACAACCAAATACTTTAGGATTTAAAGTGTGAGATGCAGTCAAGCTTTAAATATACACAAATGAGAAACGTGTTTTAGTTTTAGTTTACAACCATTTCTTTTTTAACTTCTGCTCACAAACTTTCTGCCCCATATTCTAAGTAAAGCATCATGTCGAGTTTAATACGTTGTAACTTGTTTCTCTGACAGTAAATTTTAACTAAGTCAGAATAATCTCACAGCTGTGAAACACTGCTGTGAGTGTGGTGTGATGTCCTTGTATATTTTCTGTCTTACTGATCGCTTGTTTGAGGCCACAAGGATGTCTTTGGTGATTTAATTAGGCCAGGCTAAACTGGTTCTACTACAGAAAAGGGGGATGGGAAATTATATTATTGTCAATGGTGTTAATCATTTGCTCTGTCTTTTGCTCGATGTGTGTTGGAATTTCGTAGGCATGCTCAACAGGATGCTTAGCTTATTGATGTTTTACTTGTATATAAAAAGTTACAGGCTGTTCACATTCATTGTGTTTCTGACCTCAGACACTTCCTACAAAAACCAACAAAGTTTGTGTTTGATTCCTTTTATAACCCGAAATAACAGATCTGCTAGTACACAATCATTCTTTAGACAAAGCGTTGACTCATTTTATAGATACTGATGAACACAGCAATACAGACTTGTATTTATGGGCTGCCTAAGGTCTAAACGGGTTAATATGAACATTAGATTAAGGTCTGGAACAAATGTAAACGCACCCTCAGAACTTAAACAGTCATCCAAAGGCTATCTAGTTTAAATTGATTAAAGATTATTCTACAAATGAGATCTAATTCAATAAGAAACTTTGCTTGTAACTCTTAGTTAACATTCTTTAAACACTTTTTCCATACTTCATAGGTCTGCTGTGCAACCTGCTCTTGATCTTTTTGCTCTCCACAACAAAGGGAGCGGCTGTTTTTATGCATCATGGGGGTTTTAGACACATGATGAGCTTCTGATTCCCCAGATTCAGAGAAAATGAATTTCTTTTCCCATTTTTTTCCAAAGGAGCGCTCTTCTCCTCCCTCCCTCTTTAGCTCCTCCCTTCCTGACTCTCTCCATCTCTCAGTTAGGAGAAAATGGAACATGGTAACTATGGTAACTGCATCATGCAGGGGTTCAGCAGATCCATGCCAGTAAAGTATTTTAACAGAGCAGCGGTTAGTCCGCCACTTTTATTTTTTTTGCGACCAAAGCCATTTGATGACGTTTTTTTTGGTTTTAACCGGTGCGTGACTGTGATTGCACAGTCAAAAGGCCTGTGCTAGGCTAAACAGAGGGTGTTTGTATTAGCACTGTGGCTCTTTGGCAACCACACCCCAGACTTGCCCCCACCTCCTGAGTCGCTCTGCTTGGGTAAAAACTGATTTGCTGGTGTGGCTGTGGCTCCTCCTCTCCTATATGGGGGGGGGGGGGGGAGTTCCCCTTCAGTGCTCTCCTTTTGTCTGTGGATAAAGCAGCTGCCTCTTTCCCTGTTCAGCCATGGGAGTCGCAGGTCAGTACAAGCCTCTACTGCAGCTAAAGCTTTTAAGTCTATACAGCACATCACAAGTCGCTGTTGCCTGTCAATACGTCTCCCTTAAAGAGCTGCTTATATGTTGCTAATGTAATACAGCGGTTGTCTCTGCTACCTGTGCTCATCTTTGTGTGTGTGTGTGTGTGAGCATCTCCATTCAAATAGGTAGTCACATGGAGTTTGTCAGTGTTGCAAGCAACAATGGGTTCTGCAGGGAATGGTCCATGTGGCTGTTTTGGGACATGGATGCTGTTGCTGAAATACAAATCGATGTGAAAGTGGTAGGGTGGGTTTATGGGTGCTGTAGGTGAGAAGACTGGTTTATAAGTTCTGCTATTTGGCAGTGCAGGGACAGTTATTGTGAGATGGACAGTCACATGATTGTTCATTGGCCATCCAGGTCCACCCTGCCTTCTAGGCATCCACAGATGCCTTTTAGTGGAGTTTAAAGATGGCCGTCATCACTATGCTGCTCACAGTTCTACAGCTAAAATTAGAGCGGGCGGGCAGGCAGCTCAGAAGACACCCAAGAGACATCAGCAGCAATACTGTCCTTTCACGAGTACAAAACTTTACATTGCGGACCAATTATTCTCAGTTCTCTGTGTAATCTTAAATATTTCTTGGAGTTGTTTTAAGAAGATGCAATCTCAATCACAGTTGTAGCGCTAAGATTTGCATTGTGTGTGTGAAGGCAGCCGGTTCAGCAGGTGAAACAGGCCGTTCTCATGGAAACAGGCCTGTGCTTCCAGCTGACACAGGCTCGCTAGAGGAGAACCATGTCAGCCACTGAAGCTGTAATGGTACACTGGGCTAATCCTTAGTTATCGCTTCTGTTTCATTTCTGCAAGTGGCTTTAAATTACAGGCCTCACCACCCAAAGAAGGTGGTAAGAAAAAGTGAGTGCAGCTAGATGTGTATCTGTCTGTGTGTACAGTGTAATTCAGAAATCTCCTTCCATATCGGAGTTATGTGCTTTACAGGAACCATGCCGTGTCAATGCATTGATGAAGTGGTGATGCTTTGTGGTACTTTAGAGCTGGTCAGAGAAGCCTGTCTGGCCAGGTCACTTTGAGCCGTTATCTGTGAACTGCTGATAAGGCAGCCATTTTTGCTGCTGCTTTCTCAGAACTATAGGTAAATGATTACTTGTATACTGTAAGCATACAGTGCAGGTGTAAAGTTTGTATATGTATGAGACCAGGTCAGGTGTTCCTGGTAGTAACACACACAGCAAATGTAAATATAAAGCCTTATCAGGCGAGAGAATTACAATCCTTATACCGCCGTATTTGTTCAACAGGTCAGTCCATTTTAAGATGCTGAGAAAAACACGCTTTGATAGCTTCATAGCTCACTGAAATCTAATGAAAAGCTGGGTTAGGAAGCTGGGTTAATACAGGATCCCGTGACAGCCGCAGCTCCCTCAGGCACTGGGTTGTCAAGAGCTTCCAGTAATTTGACCCAAATGTTGGATGAGTAGTGAACAGCAGCCTAATGACTTTGAAAATGACTACATGATACAAAGTCAGAGCCCAGGTGAAGTTAGTTATCATTTCTAACCCCATTTTACTTTTCGTGCTTCCTTCTCAGCAATCGACCTCCTCTACTGGAGGAATGTGAAGCAGTCGGGTGCCGTGTTCAGCAGCGTTCTGCTGCTCCTGTTCTCCCTGACCCAGTTCAGTGTGGTCAGCGTTGGAGCCTACTTGGCCCTGGCAGCACTTTCCGCCACCATTAGCTTCAGGATCTACAAATCTGTGCTGCAGGCCGTGCAGAAGACTGATGAGGGGCATCCATTTAAGTGAGAGAAGCATCAAGACTTCATTTAAAAAGGTCTGTGTAGAGATGACACATTTCTTACTTCTGTACCTTGCCTGTGTTTCAGAGCGTACCTGGAGATGGAAATCGCTCTCTCTCAGGACCAGATTAGCAAATATGCTGACAAAATCCTGCTGTACTCGAACACCTGCATGAAGGAACTCCGCAGGCTGTTTCTTGTACAAGATCTGGTGGATTCTTTGAAGGTTTGACTCCAATGATCATCTTTTTGATAATTTCTAAGATTAAATATAAGCATTAACAGCGGCTGTATTTCAGTTTGCAGTGCTGATGTGGCTGCTGACCTACGTGGGTGCCCTCTTCAATGGCCTGACATTGCTCATCTTAGGTGACATCATCTCTGCTTACTTCATCTATGACTAAAATATAAACAGCTTCCAGCCACTGCTGATGACACATTTCCAGTATTTTCTTCACCATTTAAGAAACTGTCACATCTTAATTATGCGCGATGTACAAAAGCATTTCAGCCCCTTTGTCACATTGTAACTTTTGGGATTGGACTTGTTTACTGCACTGCTGTAAGCAGTCCGTTTACTTTTCCAGCTTAGCTTAGATAAGATCAGTGGATGGGCTGTGCAGGGGTCCTCTCACAAATGTGTTCCTGTGCAAACATGTTTCAGCTTTAGGTAAGAATACCTTATCAACTAATACTCTGTGTGCCTCTACAGCTGTGGTCTCCATGTTCACCATGCCTGTGGTCTATGAAAAACATCAGGTAGGAACTTTAAACTTCACAACAATGCAAGGAAAGCCTAGTTTGGACAACAGTGCTGGACTTATTAGTCTTTTCTTTTCAGGCACAGATCGATCAGTATGTGGGATTAATACGGACCCAGGTTAACTCTGTGGTGGGGAAGTGAGTATCAGATTCTTATTCTCCCCTAAACTTTTCTTGCTCCACTTGATGCATGAGTACTGCAGAGGTGATGGTTTCCAGGTATGATTATACAGAAGACAGGACTTATTCTACCTACTTTTTCAGCCAATAACCAAAAGAAAAAAATGCATACTGTAACTTCTTGTTTAGGACGAAGAGTAAATCAAGGTTTTTAAGTTCTCATTTTCCCCCTAATAAAACTAGTTTATACTATTTTTTTTATTCCGACTTGATCTAGAAATTGTAAAATAGATAATTTTAAATACTGGTTAGGAAAACACTCCACATGATCCCCAAAAAAGCCCCATGGAGCTTATAAACTAAAAAAAAAGCCCTAGTATAAGGCCAGATAGTGCCATTCCCTTTGAAATAGATGAGAACACCCAAAGTTTCATCTAGAGTTCATGTCAAGTTAGCAGTGTGATCTTAAGTGTGTCCTTTTTGCTCAGGATCCAAGCAAAGATTCCCGGAGCCAAGAGGAAGGAGGAGTAAGCCTGTGTGTGTCACTGCGAAGCTGACAGTGCAGCTCAGAATCAGGTTCACTGCTGACACGCCTGATCATCATCTGTGGGGCGTAGTGCTACGTCATCTTGGTGTTCTCTAAAAGCATCCACTGGAGAAGCCTTCACCCTGTCTTTAGCAGTCTAAACACTAACACAGTCACACGTATGTGCATAATCCTGTTTTAGGTAGACAACTACACAACTCAAAGACAAAAAAGAGACTTTTTTGTGTTGCTTATTATAAAGTGCATGAAGTCGAGCCTTGGGTAAATAATATTTCATTTTTTTGTGCTTTAAATAAAAAAAAATATGCTACACCTTTGCTTTGCAGTGCTCGCCACAAATTGTACGGTTTAGCACAAAAAGGCCGAATGCCCACAGACATGCTCTGCTGCCAAGTGTTAAATACTGCTTCATGTGTCAGAGTTAGCAGATGGGGGTTTTCTCAGTAAATGTCAATATATATGAAAACAATGATTTCCTTTTGGTGTTCCCAAGCACAAAATAATTTACAATATGTGTCTTAGATGTGGTAATTGTAGGGTTTTGCTTCTGTCTAGCCATAAGGATCAATACACACGCTCATGTTTAGGTACTGTTGTACAACTACTATGACGACAAGGAGTATCTGGTGATATTTAGCTTGTTTGAATAACTGTCCAACTTTGTACTATGTTCCAACTATACTCCGTAGTTCTTTAGACCCTGGACTCTAACTATTTGCACTTACAGTATGTATTTAATTACAAGAATAACAAAAATAAATGTACCTTGATGTAACATCTCTTCAGTCACATTACTAATGAGTTCACATTCATAAGACGTTGCTTAAGATGAATTTCTGTGTGAGACATCAGCTGTTTGAGGTGATAACACTTTGGATGAGACACTCAGAATAGTGAGCTATAAATATAAGCCAATGCATTCTGCCACTGACCACACTCACACACCATGCATGTGTCTGTGCTGTGTTGACAAATATAACCTGACTCTAGGGTCACAATGACCATGTTTAAAGAAGACAGACTGACAGGCTTCTTCTGTTGCAAATAACTATTTTTAATGGCCCACAGCTGAAATACTTAAAACAAAGAAGACATGTTGTAACTCAAACTTTACCTGTAGCCTCATTCAACAAAGAACCTTTCTGGTAATCACTAACAGAAATGTGGACGTTCAGCTCAAAACTACAGTCCCATTTAAACTGAAATATACTCCTCTGACAATGTGGCAAACTGAAGTCTACTACTACAGTGGTAACAGCTCAACCCTACTGTAATGAGTGTAGTTTCTTTTTAGCTGTTGAGAAGAATAATCGGATGCAGATTGAAGAGATTGCCTCTGGTTTTTCCACCTCCTGGCTCTGCGATGTCCATCCTTAGAGTAGGATCAACCTGCACATCCAAGTTATATTTTAAAACACTTTGAGCTAAATCTGGTGATATGCATCAGGTGATCATTTGAGAAGCTCTCTAAATTAATGAAGATTAATGAAATTGTACCCTACCTGGTACCACTTTCCATGTTTCTCATAGTACTGTGAGGTTATTGCTTCCCTTGGGGGAGACCGGGTGAACAGTCTGCATCACAAGTGAAACTTGTGTTACTGATCTCATTTTCATTGTTTAAAATAGCTTTTCACACACTTCTGTCATCTTATGATGCGACCTTATGAGGCAGTCCCGAAGGTCCTCCTGCAGGTGAGCTAACTTGTCGGGCCCCAGATGCAGCGTGCCATTGGGCCCATCGCATAGTAACTGGTTTATGGCCATTCGCAAAGCATTAATCTGAAAAGACAGAATCCAACATTAATACATAGAAAAGAGTGTTAAATTACATAAAACATTTAATCAACTGTTATATAAATAACAAAAGACCTGCAAGTTCAGCTCATCACTCATGAGATGTAGCATTTATGAGGTTTATAGCCGTTCCAGTTGTTTTGCTACAAAGCAGAATTCAGTTCAACTTCAGATTTTCAGAGACAATGACTACTCACCTTATTACCAGGACAGGCTTTACTATGTTTATAAGAGATCAACACAAATTAAACCACCACTTTCTGATGTGGTAATAATGATAATATTACTATAGATGCTATCCCTCCCTTTGGCAAAAACATTGAATGAGAACAAAATAATATTTTAACCAAACTGCATCACATGAAAGCTAAACATCCCTAAACAACTCACTTATTGACTCTCAACCAAGAGGACATACAATTTTTTGCATATTTTATGAATTTGTGAAATACATTTCAAACCAGCCACGCTCCATCTGATGGAAACTTCCTCATGTGCATCAAGGAAACTTTACTTTACCCCCCCCCTCGCCCTCCATTCAGTATTTCTTACTGTTTTGGCTGCAGTAGCTGTGTTGCTCTTCGCTTTGCAATAACAGTTTGTGATCGATCATATAATGCAAATGGAAATTAACAATGCACGCATATCCAGAGGTAAACACTATTAATAAACAGCGTTGTGCTTTTACTAAGCAAGACAAACTAGATATGCTGCAACTTCTTAGCACCGACCAGATGCTGGTCACTGAAAACATTAGTCTCACTGCATTGCCAGATGTTACCTCAGTGATGTCTTCAACGTCAAACTTGACATCAAATGGGAACTCAATGTCATGCTCAGGAAGGATGGCCTCTTGTGTTTGGCTGTCAAAGCCTAATCCACAAAGGGCACCAGTGTAGAACGTCCTCTCTTCGTTTGTCCTGAGAGAAACATAAATAATTGAATGAAATCACAATTCAAAGACAAAAAATAGAAACTGGTGAAACACTCCCCATCAAGAGTTTGGTTGTACACTTAAACAATCGTTATATCAGGCTTTTTTTTTATTTTAATACCCACATCAGACTGTAGAGTCTGGATGGGGACACAGATAAGCAACCTTGTGTAAATGACTGTATGGGGGTAAAAGGTTGTTACACATTAAAACATTTAAATGCAGCAGAACTGTGCATCTTACGGACCGTAGCTCCATTACGGGGGTGAAAAGCATCGTCACAAGTGCAGGCAGTCCAGGGATGTCTGGCATGATGGAGGTATCTCTCAACAGCAGGCGTTGACCTGCAAGAAAAAAAAAGTTTAGCAAAAAGAAATGTTATATAATCTAAAACCATTTTAGGTATGGTACAGATAATAGATATTAGCATTTTTTTTTACCTTAAATGATTGATTTAAAGCAGTAAGCTGTGAAATTTAGTACCTGTAGAGTTGACAGACACATATCCAGCTACCAGCATCCTCTGATGTTTGTAATGAGGGTTTTCATTCAGAACTAAGGAGTTGATGCTGTTCTTATCTAGAGACACAGTCCTGCAGGAGGAGACACTCCATCAGCAAGAACAAAATGATGCAACATTAATTTGCTCAGTGAACACAACACTTACTTGCAGAAGGTCTTTAGCTTCAGGCTGTGGAAGCTCATTTTATAAGGACTTGCTGGTCCATGCAGGCAGACCTGAATCGTCATAGGGAAGCAACTTGCCTTATTATTGTCATTCAGAGACGTGTTTACCAGACTAGTATTTAGAAGAGATAGGCTCTTCTGGTCTCAAGAGCCTAAGTCCTGCAAATGTTAAGAGAGGGTTCCCTGTTGTGAAACACCTGACAGACAAATTAGCAGACTGATAATTACACATTGATTTGAGTCAGGTGAGATGCAGCAGGGAAACTCCTAACACTTGCAGGATTGCTGCTCTTGAGGACAGAGTTGCCTACCCCTGATTTATAATGAATGGGTGTGAATAAGCACTGAGCCATGAAAATGGCTCCACCTTCTGGACAAAGAATCAAAACAAACACTACTTAGTCAACCACCTGCAGTATAACTTAGACACTTTTATTGTTGCATTAAGATTATTTTATCTCAATGTTTTCCTCTCTTACAAATTACAGCAAATATTCACCCAGACTGTGCATTACCTTTGTTTTGGAAAAGGACTGTGGGCTCTTGGAAAAGTCTGCAAGCAGACTGTTGATAAGTTCCTTCTCTTCTTTATTGCGTTCCTTACAGGAGTTGCTGCTGGAACTGGGAATATATGTTCCTTTCTCCATGTCCTTGTACATGGACATCAGGGCTTCGTGATTTTGCTTCAAGAAAACAAAAATATCCCTTAATACAACACAAAAAACAAAAACGAGCAAAAACAATTCACATGAAACAATAAGACTCAGAATGATCCTGCTTGGGTTGATTAATACTGATTCAGATCTTTCATTCGGACAGCTGGAGCTGTTCACTGTCTTACCTTAGAATCAAAGTTTTCCTCTGCCTTCACGGCATGTCCCTCCTCCACCAATATGTCCAGCACACTGACAGTTGCTGACTCCGTGTTCATGAGCAGCTCCACTCGCATGACACCATAGCAGATGGAGTACAGGGACACAATCAGTGATCGACCCCTCACCAGTGTGACAAAACGGTTGCGGGCTCGACTGCTCCACTGATTCCCCAGGATGATCGATTCGGCTGAAGGACGAAGGCCAGCGATTTGGAACTCCTGGGCCTGAAATCACAGACCTTTGTATGTTACCTGAAATTAAAAGTTTGGATGCCCTTTTCTGAGAGATGCTGTAAACAAAAGTGTCTACCTGGAAAGGCTGAGACAGCAGGTCGGATGGTAACTCTCTTAAGTCGCTACTCGGAACAACAACTGTATTGCCAAAGTCTAAAAAGAACACCTGTAGAGACATGAATCATACTCTGATGAAACTCAGTACAATATGTTAACCTGTGCTACTTAGTGAAACATGAAGGGATGGCAATGTTTTGTAGAAAGTCGCACATAATTGTGACCTAAAAAAACCCTTATATTGATGTATTATCTGTGTCGTCTTTCATACAACTAAATCAATTTTAAGTAAAAGCATTGAGAGAGTGCTGAGTGTACAGTTTGAAAAAGATGAATGAAATCTAGATAGCTGCACATTAAATCATTGTAATTAGCAAGTAATAGTCACCTCCACTAAATTACCACGCAAGTGCAGGATCTTGGCTCGGTAATACAAGTTCTGCTCAGGAGCCTCTGAGTATGGAGCCAGACACAACAGGTTTGGGTAGAGTGACACCGTAACAGGACACAGTGTCCGCATGTTAATCTCTGCTGTAAGATGGCGCTGCTTTTCCAAGCTGAGTTCATCTGCTGGGAAACCCCAGAAGTGACCAACCTCCACCACCTAGACCATAAAAGTACAAGAAGTCGGATCAAATCCATTTTGATTAAATAATCAGATGTTTAAAAAAAAAAGTATCAATCAAAGTTTATTTAAGCATTTATTTAAATTTAATATGTTTAAATGTTGAATAGAGAAAGCTGACCTCTGTGATGTTCACAACAAACAAGCGATTGTGGGGCAACTTGTCTGGGTCTATGGTGCTGCTTAACACCCCCTTTGGGAAGACAGACTGGCTTTGAATGTCAGCGTTCACCCTGCAAAGAGGCACACACACTAAGGCAGGGTGGTTAAAAGAAAATTGATCTAAATCAACAATTGATGTAATCTTTTTCATGTAAATTATTGAAATATTTTGAAAATGTACATTTCTCTGAAACACACATAGCGTAATAATTTAATCACCATATATACTTAAACTGCTTCCTCTGACTTATCAATATCTGCTTTTCTATTATGAAAATATTTGTAACTCCCAATTAATCATAATCAATTTTAAATATTAGTAACTAATACTGTTTAAATATTAGGGATATTGTTTGGAGGTTGCATTTCCAGTATGTGCACACCTCACCTTTATTTTTACACTGTGTCATTTTACCTACATTACTCACACTGTCAACACTTTTGCTGCTAGATTTGTAACAAACTATCATTTAAATGAGTAAACCTGAATTTTTATTGAAAGGATGTTGCAGTTTTATCAGAATCTTAAAACTTATAAATAATAAATCTCCCAGGTGTTTATAAAAAACCATAACAGCCAATTCTCCACATAACATAGGATAACCAGTATGTGGTCCAAGTGATATGAAACAACTGAAACAAATAATTCTCCCAATAAAATGTATTATAAGTTATTAAAACATGCCAATGGTCTGATGTTTAATGCAGGCAGAAATAATACTGCTAAAACAAAAGTAAAAAGCCATAACAGTCAGCAAATGCACCACTTCCCATCATCCCAACTCCCAGAGGGAGACAGGAGGAAGCTGCGTAAAACCTCTTCTCTGTGAGTGCAGTGAATGCTAGAGTCATGCAGAGTGCTAGGATGTCACATTACATGAAGCTACAGTGCAGGGAACTGACTGCTGCAATATTTTCAGATGTAGCTTTTTCCAAAAGACAGACACAGTAACATTTTTATTGCTAAGAAGTTTATCTTTCAGCTTCCTTTTTAGCCAATTAAAATATGAATTCCTACAGAAATGGATTTAACTGGGCTGATTGGTGGCACAGTTGGATTGCACTGTGGCCTCACAGCAAGAAGGTTGCTGGTTAGAGCCTCGACTGGGGGAAGGTTCAACCAGTAACCTTTCTGTGTGGAGTTTGCATGTTCTCCCCGTGTTAGCGTGGGTTCTCTCCGGGTATTCCGACTTCCTCCCACAGTCCAAAGACATGCACCTTGAGGATAGGCTGATCGGAGACTCTAAATTGCCCATAGGATTAAGTGTGAGTGTGTATGGTTGTTTGTCTGTATGTGTTTGCCCTATGATGGACTGGTGACCGGTTCAGGGTGTACCCCGCCTCTCACCCAAAGTCAGCTGGGATTGGCTCCAGCCCCGTTCAGGGAATAAGAGGTAAAAAATGGATGGATTGAAGTGAAATAGCAGAACAACTACAGCGGATATTTGGAGGATGTGAACAGAGTCATACCGTGCATATTTCAAATGAGTTATGAGTCTTCCTCCAGCCAGGACTTCGATTTGTTCAGTGGGGTAAACTGAAAGCGCCATTGCTGGGCTTTGCTGGGCCAAGTGGAGGGCAAGCTGTACTTCCGGAAGCACCCCTGAGTTGTGGGGTGTTCTGTAAAACTCCAGGTATGCTCTGAGTGAGCCCACAAAATAAACATACTAAGATAAACATAACAATCTAAACTGTTAGAAGATCTAAAAAAAAAAATGTGGATGTTGAGTTTACCTGGTGTTCTCAAAGAAAATGGTTTTGACTTGACCACAAAGGCGAAACAGAGACTGCAGCTGTTTGTAATACAGGAAACTGTATGGAGGGAGGTTTTTCACCTAAAAACAACAAAATGTTGGATGTCATTACAAATCCAAAAACAATATTTATCAAAGCTAAAATGCCACATGCTATAGTGTTTCTGTGTAAACACAAAGTCATTTTAGCTCCCTTAGTTGCCGTTACACTGTTAATATACCCTTAACATTAAAATAAAAAGCCAGTGCATGATACAGGTTAGCTGGAGCCAACAATAGCAAGAAACTACTGCCTTGACTCAGCAAGCGAATTTGTTTCTAGGTCAATTCAAGGCAAGGACCCAGTCAAGGCAACAATATTACCAGGTGACTTCACATTCAACCTGGGGAGTAGACAGTAGCCATTGGCATCCCCCAACTAATGCACTCCACAGATCATGCCAGCTTGTTGTTTCATCCATTAAAGCAAACATTCAAAAGCCATATAGTCTTATTCTGGAGTAGTTTCTGATGAGTCCTTTTGAAATAGTCCTAGTGGATAGCATGCATGCTCTACTTGATGTGTGCAACATATATTCTGAAAAAGGAAATGTGATTGTGGCCAAATATCCAAAAAGATATCAAGAATGTGGACTTTTGATAAATTCTTTCTGCATAAAAATAGATCATTGAAAGTTATTTTTGCCTTTTTAAAATCAGATTGAGGTGATGGTTTAGGACACTTCAGACTTCTAATGAGAAGAAAACATGAAAAAACCTTTAGACCATTTAACACCCATGTGGTAACAAGTTACATAAGATAATCTGATTATTCCTATTTTACGGATTCAGTTGTTTCCTATAAAGATTTTTCAAAAACTTCGGTTCATCACCTCCACAGTTGTTTGAGGGTTGAAGCCAGACAACTCTTTTGATGCAAGGTATTCATCTACCTCCCCCTGAACAAAGTAGTTAGGGTAGTATGCACCTGCAATGACCACCTAAAACACAGAACAACTCCTTAGGAAACAGAAATTTAATACATTGTAATGCTTTAACAAAATGGAGCAAAGCAGAGGACAACAATATAATACATCTGGGTCCTGAAAAGCCTCTTAATGTTCAGCAATGACAAACCTGAAGAATGAACTTCTGCCTGTGTGTGCTGGTGTAGTCAACAAACTCTGTGTCCTCAGCAACATGCATGTTGAATTTGGACACACGCTTCTTCAGGTCCTCATAAAGCTCTGCAACCTGGAGTTTAGGAAGTCAAGTCAGATTTATGTTCAAACTGCAACAGACTAGAAAAACATCTGTTTCAAAAAGTGCTTTGACACAATCTTATGTAAATATGATAAGTAAAACGTGTAAAGCATTATTCATTACAATACTGTGAAACCTGTGTGACAAAACGCTGCATCATACCTCTCTGATCCTCTTGATCTGAATATAGTTCTCTTTTCCCCAGTCCAGCTCGTCCTGAGAGAATAAACAGCAGAAATCACAATAAACTTGATATTTCACAGAAAGTTGAAAGGAACAGAATTGTGTTTATGTATAAAATTTTAGGTGCACAATTTCTTGGTTACACCAATTACAATGATACACCATCAGAGTTTAACTTACAACTTTGCAACAGTGGCATTACGATTAGCACATCAGACCCACCTAGCAACTATTTCAAAAGAGCAAGAAGCAACAAATCTTGCAACTTTTTTTTGGCGTCATTATAAAAGTTTTAAGACCGACACTGCAGCACGATGCCATTAAAGCAAAACGCAACTGTCACGTGATGTCCTGGGGTTCCATGAGTTAGAGAGTGCAGTTTCTCCGTTTAGTGCTCCCTTGTATGAACCCAGCAATGTGCATATTAAAAATTAGTGTGTGATTGAAACATGTCAGCGTAGTTTTAAGGTTGGAAACTCATGTATATGTGTTATTATCATATGAACAGACAGTTGGCTAGTTTAAGCCAACTCCTATTTTACAATTAACCCTTAACTCCTGAACACCTAAATTAAGAAGAACTTTGCAGAAACATTACATTTTAATATTTTAACAACTTTATTTGACCCTTTAACAAAATCTGAAAAAAATCCTGTAGTTACTATTTACATTACATTATAGTATAATCTTCTGCTTTCTGGTATTCACCAGGATGCAGGAACCAGCATTACATGGTGAACAACAGGATTTTGATTAAAGTTTCTACCATAAAGTAATACAAAATGTCTCAAAAACTCTATCAAATATAATTTGTCAGGCCTTAAGGGGTTAAAGACCCAATCCATGAACGAGCGGTAGGAAAAGTACAGTTTTTAATACAAGGTCTATTTGATGCTTTAATAAAATCTATAAAAAGTAGTAAAACATTTTTACAGATATTTACTGGTATCCATTAGGGGCAGAAGACAATCTTATTGTGTTTCAGAGTTTTGAGTCAAGGTTTTACCATAACAAATAGATTATGGGTTAAGGCTTCATTTTAAGGAAGGGCTTTCCAAATCTAGTCCTAAAAGGCAGATATTATGCAGGTTTTCCAGCAACACACCTGATTCAAATCAACAGGTAATTAGCAAGCTTGTGCAGAGATAGATGTTAAGTTCTGCACAAGTCTGCTAGTTAAATCTGATGTGTATTAGGTGTGTTTCAGCAGGGATAGGTTAGGCATAGTGTGCACATTCAGATAGTCTATTTTTAACTTCCATGTTTCCATGGTTTTATGTGTAATGTTTAATGTAGTCAAGGTAAAAAAATGTAGATGTTAGGATTAAGTCTACTTTTATTATTTTCTTTCATTCTAATTTCCCATTTTCAGCCAGAAGTCCTAAAGCTGCTGGTGTTACCAGCTCAAAGCACTTTTTATTGAAAACATCCCTCCTAATTGATTAGATTTTTCTTTCCAGTACCTGATCACTGATTTAGAAAAAATACAGGATCTGACTAATTTATTTTTATTAGTCTATTTTCCCTTTCAAAAATGAGGATTTTGGACCTAAATGTTTAGTATCTTTAATAGAAATGTTTTCTTGTTTTACCTTTGGGTGTCTCAGTTGTCCTTTCTTTTTGGATGAGTACCAAGCCTAGCAGAATAAAAGAAGAGGAAATGGTTTAAAAATAAACACACATGTAAATCTTTATGGAAAACCACAATCATTTTTTAATCTCATTACCTTGAAGGCATTGACATAAGCTATGGAATCACTTTGTGTGTCACGTGCAAAAGCCAGCTTGCTTCTGTAATCATATAAAAGTATAAAATCAGTAAAGCCTATGGTATGGAAGAGGCATTATAATGACTGCACTCATGTGTTGTGCAACTACAGAGGTACACATCTATGAGTCTACAGTATAAATTTGAAACAACTTTTTGATGTGACTCACCTGTGCCCTGCAAGCTGCTGCATGGATGGAATGGCAAAGAAGCTCTTTAGAGAGTGTGCAGCAGCTGTGGGGAGAGTATTGCAAATAGCCATTTAAAATATATTTCATAACTATATTTCACCAGTACTGTATATATAAATAGTGCAGTGGGTCCTACAATGAGACTGACCTATAATGAGACATTCATTCAAGCAGCCAAACACGTGACCAAGAACAATCAGTTTCCCCAGATACACATCCACAGGCAAGTGGGCCAGCACTGTGCCCAGGAACGTCAACTCGCCATCATCAATCTGCCGTCTGTCATCACTTCTCACAGACAACGCACCCAACTAAACAATGAACACAGAGCAATAGTAAACACATCAAGCTCTATACTTAAGTACTAAATGAGCAATAAAAAATGGCAGAATTATTTTTAAAAAGGCATAATTATGACATAATTGGTCTTATTTTTTACCCAGCAAACCTGGCACTCACTATGACAACACTCCAGTCATAGAAATGATGGTGTAATGTTCTGTGACAAACCTCTGTAGTCAGCTGTCAGCTCATATCATCAGAACAGTCACCTATTCAGCTACATCTGACTGGAAAACAATGACTGTGTAAAAGTATCCTCATTTACTGGCCTCTTTGAGTTGCAGCACAGTCCTAACAATGTCACTAAGACTGGGAGGGGAAAGCGCTGTGGAGAGAATAGAGCGGGGATCTCCCATGTCCAGTAGCTTGACCTTCAGCATTATTGTGGTCAGGGGGGAAAGCTAAAGAGAGAATAAAAAACAGTTTAGACTGGAATGTCAAAGGCTGGTTCTTAAAAGCTAAGTCCTACAAATATACCCATCATTAGGACTTCTTTACCAGCATTTCTGGAACCATGTAGTCTGGAATCTCATTCCTCCAGAACGCTTTGCTCACAAGTCGGTAACAGTACCCCTTGGATACTCGACCTGCCCTACCTGAAAAGAAAGATATTAAGGGTGTAAGAGCAGAAGTGAAAATATATCTACCTGTTAGCAGTTTAAATTTTGTAATGTTGTCGTTGCACCTCTGCGCTGGTTGCAGTTGGTTTTGGATGCCCAGGTCAGACGCAGAGACTGATAATTAGTATCCGGATCACAGACCAAGTGACGGGCCAAGCAGAAGTCAATCACTGTGAGATGGGGGGCAAAAAGCAGCAATATAAATAAATATCTTATTGGATAGCAAATTAAATTTTTATGTAAAGGAAAACCCCACCATATTTGACATCTGGAACCGTCACTGAACTCTCTGCAATGTTTGTGGAGAGGATCACCTGCAAAAGGTATGGCAATCATCAGAGTGATGAATAAATCATAATAAGCATGCCTTTCTTATTTACCTTCCTGTACCCGGGGACAGGAGACAAGAAAACACCATTCTGCTCCTCCAAAGTTACTGATGAGTGAAGAGGATAAACCTGCAATCTGAACCACAGGAGCAGGTTTATCGTTCAGCTAAATGTCATTATTATTATTATTATTGAGTTAAATATAACAAATTACACCAATGATTTTCATATACAAGGTGTCCAGTTCCCACACTCTATGTGCTTTTTCCTGTTAAAAGAAGAGTTAGATGCTGCCAATACCTAAAAGATTAAATCAACACCTCACCTTTTGTGAACCAGCTTCACCAAGGCCTCCTGCATGTAGCTTATCTCATGTATACCAGGGAGAAAAACCAAAACACTTCCTCGCTCTGAAAGAGCCATTTCACTCCCTTTTTCAGCTTTGCTACTCAGACAGATACAAACACATATGAAAACAAGACAATTTTGTGTTTACTTATCAGCAAGTTTAAGTAAACAAAAGTGCAAAGATGCTTAAATGTGTTAGCTTCACCTTGAATCATTGCCCTCTATCTTGTCAAATTTCTGGATGAGACTGATGGCAAGATTGTACATCTCAGCTGAAATGTAAGGATCATCTGGATGAGGCGAATCAATCTGGGTAAAAAGCAAAACATTTTACACAATAACTGTTGGGCTTCAATACAAAGATCACGTTTGGATGACCCTTACTCTGTGTGGAAGCAGGCTGTGGAGGTCATCCAAGTAAAACTCCTCAATGCCGTATGGTGTCCCCTCCACTTCAAACACATATGCAGGTTGCATTTTACCACGAATGGGAGTGCCAAAATACTCTGCAAACTGTCTGCAGTTAATTGTCGCTGACATGAGGACTATCTGGCAGAAAACATAGGAACAGTACCGTACACGGTAAGTATCAGTAGAAGTGATCTGCAGGTTCACTTTGTTGGAGCAATTACCTTGACATAACACGAGTTGGAATGAAGCAGTTTTCTCAAAACCAACAGTAGAAAGTCCATTTCTTCTGTGCGCTCATGAACCTGCATACAGGCAGTCGTTAAAAATATCTGACATAGTTAGGGTTTGTGTCCATGCCTTTCCGTTTCCTGTTTTTTCTTTGTGTTGGGAAAAGCATTTGTTCCTATTGCAGTGATTCTTTTTAACTTGGTTGACAAATTTTTCTTCCAACAATATTGTCATTTTTAAGGCCAATTTAAACCAAAATATGTATGTTTTGTAACTACCCTAATTCTTAATTTGGCATGGTAGTCAGCTAATATATCTCATCCAAAATGTCAAAGTTTCAATGTCAATCAATAACAAAAAATGGCAAAGCCAGAGATCATGAAAATGTTTATTATCAGAGAGGAATGTAAAGAAGGCAGTGCAAGAGACAGCAGTGGCCTGCCTGATCAAAAACATACATCACAGCTTCTTCTGTTTTGTTCTTATAAGGGTCACATATAAACCATACAGCTAAATTTTGCTCCATGGTTTTATGTAGTACTTTTCTGTTTGCTTCATAGGGATGCATCTGCAAAGACCCCAACAACATAACAAAGTACGCATGCAAAGGACAGAGGGTGATGAAATGCTCCATAACTATAACACAGAGCATAAATGGCCCTTAAATGTCATCCTTCTAGGCTAGCGTGCAATAAATTGGTCACAACATAGACACAACATTAACGTTTACTTGTATATTGCAGCTTGTGAATGTGAAGGTTCGGACGCTGCGCACATACAACACGTCAAGTACATGCAAAATATGCCAGGCAGCCATAATAATCCCGCATACAAAGCGGAAAGCGTAGGTGTGAAAAAGTCGTTTTCATGTACCTCATCTACAAAAATGTGGGAGTATTCCGTGAGGCACTTGGCTGAAACCAGTTTTTGCAGAAGCACTCCAGTAGTCATGTAGATTAGATGTGTGTGCTCAGTAGCCATCTTCTCCAGTCCGACCTGTAACACAAATGGGTAGATCTATAAAACACACATACAGGACTGTCTCAGAAAATTAGAATATTGTGAAAAAGTTCTTTATTTCCTGTAATGCAATTAAAAAACATG